>NW_024121532.1:3991008-4391088 GCF_016745375.1 Pimephales promelas
AATTTTTGAGAATAAATTTTGCTTTGTATATCGGACAATTTTTCTTATCGGCTGATGATAACATTAAAGCTGAACATATCGGCCGATATCGTGCATCCCTATCACAGGATCAAAAGGTATTTTATATTTTATGTAAATTATATTAAAACCCCGTTAAATGACTAAATATTTTCAGCAATATCAAATACATTTCAAAGTTGGCTTTTGGCAGGTGTGACATTTCATTTTGGACCCTTCACGAAGCAATGGGTGGTCGCGCGCATATCTCACAGGCCACGCGCTATATTTGGAATAACGTGCGCGCTCTAGTCTCTTCTCTTAGTCCTACATGCCAGCTCTCGTTTCGTGTTGTCTGTCAGTGTCAAAACAGACATATTTACGCCACATTTAACAGGTCTCCTACAGCAATATCCTAAAATAGATAATCTTATTTTCACCAGAGCGTCGTTGCTTTGTCTCTGTCCATCGGCCTTTCTGCGTTTAGCGTTTAGAGGCAGCGGTCCTAATATAGCTCTGGTGAAGCGGGATCAGTGGGCATGCGCAGGACGTGGAGATGTGCACACTGGAGCTCGACTGTGCACACGCACAAATGGACACTGACACGCAGGTAAGCGACAGCAGGTAATAAACCTTCTCTTCAGGGTGTAAATCAGGGTCTGATGCATTATGTAAAATAAATCTTGAGAGAATGAAAAATGAAAAAGTCAGCTGAGCTCAACGTAAGCATCATGTGTTTACAAGTGGCGACATGGTGGTAATACCCTAATTTTACGTTATTTACAAAAAACACCATGGTGCTACTGTGTATTACTTTTGTGTGTGTGTGTTAAAACCAGAAGTCTAGAAGTCTAATGACGCATACATTTTAATCCATGGTAGCCTGGAAATACTGTATCAAAGTCCCATAATTCTACCATCTGATCTAATACACCAATTACTTTTTGTAAGGGATGTAGCATAGCAATACCGTTTTTGACATGTAATGAAAGCTACTGTTTTGATTAAACAATGCACATAAAACAGTTATGATATGCATTATTATTAGTGCACCTAATTACAATTGTTTCATTTAATTTCATAGCGCATAATTGTAGTCATCAACGTAATGATAATGCCAACATGTTTGTTTTTGGCAGGACATTTGCCGTGAGGACTATATAATGAACAGCACAGGTAGGGCAACGCACATTTCATAAATCATGTGAATTTGCATCCAGTACTTTAGGTGAGATGGTCCTCATTGCAGAACATGAAATCCACGGGGAGGAGTCCTATCTAGATCCAACTCCTTACATATACCTAAACCTACCCATCTCCACACCCTTATCCCTAACCTCAGCCCTAATCCTATCCAGCTCCACCCCCTTATCCCTAACCTCAGCCCTAATCCTATCCAGCTCCACCCCCTGATCCCTAACCCCACCCCTAAAACCTACCCAACTCCACCCCCTGATCCCTAACCCCACCCCTAAATCTACCCAGCTCCACCCCCTGATCCCTTACCCCACCCCTAAATCTACCCAGCTCCACCCCCTGGTGCTAAACCTACCCAGCTCCAACCCACTGATCCCTAAACCCACCCCTAATCCTATCCAGCTCCACCCTCTTATCCCTAACCCCACCCCTAAATCTACCCAACTCCACCCCCTGATCCCTAAACCCACCCCTATTCCTACCCAGCCCACCCCCTTATCCCTAAACCTACCCAACTCCACCCCCTGATCCTAACCCCACCCCTAAACCTACCCAACCCACCCCCTGGCCCTAACCTACCCAGCTCCACCCCCTGATCCCTAAACCTACCCAGCTCCAACCCTGGTCCCTAAACCACCCCTAAACCTACCCAGCTCCAACCCTGGTCCCTAAACCCACCCAGCTCCAACCCCCTGATCCCTAATCCTACCAGCTCCACCCCCTTATCCCTAAAACCTACCCAACTCCACCCTCTGATCCCTAAACCACCCCTAAATCTACCCAGCTCCACCCCCTAATCCCTAACCCACCCCTAAACCTACCCAGCTCCAACTCTACCCCTGATCCTAACCCCACCCCTAAACCTACTCAACTCCACCCCCTTATCCCTAAACCCACCCCTAAACCTACCCAGCTCCACCCCCTGATCCCTAAACCTACCCAACTCCACCCCTCAGATCTGGATCCGACTCCGCCCCCTGGATCTCGTGTACTGCAATGAGATGCTACTGCTTTAGGTTCTTTGGCATTTTCAAAATGAAAAAGTGATTTGTTGTTTTCATGTTCTTCCAGACCCCGATCCGAATGCAGAAGCGTATATGACCTTCATGAAGAAACACTGTTGTTATGATGCGATTCCCACCAGCTGCAAACTGGTCGTGTTTGACACCACTCTGCCGGTTGGGATGCTGTACATTTCCTGGCTGTTATCGTTTAACATGATTTAAAATGTGATTCTCGTTGACATCAAATATTTGTTTCGAGGAGGTGAACACACATCTATTGTATCGACACAGGTCAAGAAGGCCTTCTTTGCTTTGGTTGCGAATGGCCTGAGAGCGGCCCCACTCTGGGACAACAAACTGCAGAGGTTTGTGGGTAAGACTGACCCCGCTGAGCCTGTGCATATTATTTTTATCTTCATGATTTTTTCTCTTTCGTAGTGTTTACTTCATTTCCTTGCCATTTTCTCAGGTATGCTGACAATCACAGATTTTATCAATATTCTTCATCGGTATTACAGGTCACCTATGGTGGGTCACCTCTTGTGTTGTCCTTCATGGTTTGAATCATATTGATTTCTGCATTGACTGTCCACATAATGCTGCATGATACCGATATTGTTTCTTTGTCTGTAGTATTCGACCACAATCTTTTTTCATACTAATGATTTCCTCAACTTGATATCTTGAGCTTTTGATTTGTAAATCAGTCACCTCTGATGTGGTAACAGTATAGTTACCAAAGAAAGTACTAGGGATGCACGATATATCGGCCACCATATCGATATCGGCCGATGTATGTTCATTTTTGGTGTTATCGTTATCGGCCTGATAAGAAAAGTAGGCCGATATATTAAAGCTGATAATAATGTAATATTTCCCTCAGCTGTGACTCTTCAGATGCGCACTGTTCAACATGATGGTTTGGAATTACTTAAAATATGATTGGACAAAAAAGGAAAATACAGTTTAATGCGGCACAAGTCTGCCATATAGTCCACATAAACAATATGATGTGACTGGGATATGGATTTTAATAGTTAGACTTTTGTTTTTGTAATCAGGCTCTCAAAAATGAAATAAAAATTTCGATTAAGATTTATCGGCCAATATATCGGTTATCGACTTTCAAGTATAAAGAATTATCGGTATCGGCAAAAATGTTAATATCGGTGAATCCCTAGAAAGTACTGGTAATATTAAAATAACTAGATGGGTTACGGTCTGGTATATGGATAGATTCAGGGTTATAACCCAGTTAAAGCTTTTCATCAGCTTTGACTAGATTTCCAGATATGGGTTGTCTTCTCAATAATACCCCTCACTTATTTAATAGTTATAAAGAGAAGTAATTTTTTTAATATGTTAAATATACGCTACTTTTTAAACATTTTGGGTCAGTTCTTTTGAAAGAAATTAATACTTTTATTCAGCATTCAAATAAAAAGCATTACATCGATCAAAAGTGACTGAAGACATCACAAACGGGAAATAGATTTCCTTTAAATTCTTTCAACTTATCTTGAAAACTGGAAAAAATTTATCACGGTTTCCACAAAAATAGTGTTTTCAACATTTTCATACATTATATTATAATGATTTCTGAAGGATCATGTGACACTGAAGATTGGAGTAATGAAGCTGCAAATTCAGCTTTAAAAAATTACATTTTGAAAATATTCAAATAAAAAAAAACATTTAAATTGTACAACATATTTCACGATATTACTATTTTACTGCATTTTTGTGAGCATAAGAGACTTAAAAAAAAACTTTTTATGTTTTTTTTTAAAAACATTAAAAAAAATCTTGACCCCAAACCTTTGATTTTTATATTTATGTACTGTAACCTTTGATATTTACATATTATACATTTATTTTACATTGTTTTATATTACATATTTTACAGGTGCTTTCTTTCCCGTGTAGGTTCAGATCTATGAATTGGAGGAGCACAAGATTGAGACATGGAGAGGTGATTCATTTCCAAGTAAATAATCTGAACTACACGGATGATGTTGGGATGTTGCCTAGTACAGCTATAAGGACGGACATTACCAGTTTTATCTAGGTTTTTTTTTTTTCTGGTTTTGACTTACTAAAAGCATTTAATATGTAAAATGTGCTGAATCAAAAAAGACAGAAAATATGCTTTTGACAGGCACACTTAGATTAGTTGCCCACTTTTTCCTTTAGTGGAAGAGGAAAAGTGAAATCAAAATGGACAAATTTTTTTTCATTACTTCAGATGTTAGGATGACATATTTAGTATTGAAACATTATCAGGCGGGCTGTATCTCCACAGGGCTCGATATATCTCACGCAGCTGTCATTGACTGTCATTGTGTGATTATAGGGCAGATTTACTGCACAGTGTCACCTGAGATGGACGACTTGCATTTGATTTTTTCCAATGTTTTTCTCTTTCTCTTGTCATTCTGTAGACGTCTATCTGCAATATCACGATCAATATCTCATCAGTATCACGCCTGATGCGAGGTATTAAAAACACAGTTTGAGTTATGTAAGTGTGCCAGGGTTCCTGGTGCCATGTATGCTTGTTATACATAAGAATTGTAATTGTAACTTATATAAGATGCAAAATAGATATTCATGTATACACTACCATTCAAAATGTTGGGGTCTGTATGTTTTTAAGTGCATGTTTTAAATATTATATATACAATTTAAAATAAGTGTTTTCTATTTGAATATATTTAAATTCTTTCAACATCATTACTCCAGTCTTCAGGGTCACATGACCCTTCAGAAATCATTCTAATATGCTGAATTTCTGCTCAAGAAACATTTCTTGTTAATATCAATGTTAAATATCAAATTATTTTTTTTTTTTTAATAAAATATGTTTCTTAAAACAGCATTTTACTAACTTTCGATCAGTTTAAAGGGATAGTTCACTTTGAAATTAATTTTTGGTATGTTTTAGCTGACCTCAACAAGGGCATCCGAGATGTAGGTGTCTTTGTTTCCGCAGTAGTTTCAATTTTGATATTTTTAGGTCAAACCCTTCATGTCTGTCAGTCATATAATGGAGGTCTATGGTCACCACCTCAAAGAGCATGCACAGAGAAGTCCAAATTAAACATGATTTAATGACTCGTAAATGTAAGTACACATTGATGGCCTAAGACAGGAAGATAAAACATACCAAAAATTAATTTTAAAGTGAACTATCCCTTTAATGCGTGACTGCTGATTCTGAATAAGCGTTATTTCGATAAAAAAATCTCCCTGACCCCATCCTTTGAACAGTAGTGCATCTATTTATAATATATATGCTATAATCTATATTTCTACATTTTTCTGCCCGTACACAGCCTCTTTGATGCCGTCTACTCTTTACTGAAACACAAAATCCACAGGCTGCCGGTCATCGACCCCGAGTCTGGAAATGTCCTTCACATACTCACCCATAAGAGAATCCTCAAGTTCCTTCATTTATTTGTAAGACGAAAACAATCCAGTTCTTGGCTCCATTTGAAGACGTCATATTACAGATCAACAGGTTTTTTTTGTATAAATATGATTTTATTTTCATGTCTAGGAAGCCGCAGTGCCCAAGCCACGCTTTTTGAAAAAGCAAATTAGGGATGCAGGAATAGGAACTTTCACAGAAGTGGCCACAGTCTCACAGACGGCCACTGTGTACGATGCCCTTTCCGTGTTTGTTGAGCGACGCGTGTCCGCTCTCCCAGTGGTGGATGACAACGGTACACATAACTCAATGAACAACTCAGAAATGAATGTGTTTCAGGACAAAAAAAATGTACTTCCCTTCTGATTTGTTTTGCAGGCAAAGTGGTTGCCCTGTATTCCAGATTTGATGTGATTGTAAGAATCTCTTCTCCTTTTTTAATTTCAGATATTAAAAGCAGCACTGGGTTATTGAGAGAACTTGTGTGTTTCTGTTTCTTCTTACAGAATCTTGCGGCACAGAAAACCTACAATAACCTGAGCATGAGCATGCAGGAGGCAGTGCGGCGGAGACGCTGTTACGTGGAAGGAGTCATTAAATGTTATCCTGACGAGACTTTGGAAACTGTTATTGACAGAATAGTCAAGGCAGAGGTAAGGATGTGTCTTCGGTCTAATCTGAGGCTGCTCATTATTTCTGAGATGTTTGCTTCGGCTAAATGACTACAGTTGGAAATCAGCCTGTTGGCTAATACGGACATATTTATAGAAATGTCAATTAAAGGTACAATATGTAAGAATTCATACATGAAATTATGTATTGATCACAAATTGTTAAACGAATTACAATTCTCTCTCTGCTAGAGGGAGAGGATGATACTTTGATTAAAGATGACAAGGACATATGAATTTAAAAGAAAAGTAATGTGCACTGCAATATTTTATAAAATAAATAAGAGTTGTCAAATTTGATTTCATGGTGACTTTAACTTTAATTTTGTGTTTTAATTTTAGTTTGTGTGTGTGTTTTCTCTGAGATGTTGTATTTTGGCTCTGTCCAGGTCCATAGGCTGGTGCTTGTGGACAGAGATGACGTGGTTCGGGGAATAATCTCTCTCTCAGACCTGCTGCAGGCTATAGTCTTATCTCCAGCAGGTATTGATGCTCTGTTTTCCTAACCTGAGCGGATATGTTTTCTTCTGTTCCCTCATCTAACCAGCACTAGTATCCAGGTAGGCTTTACTCTGCCAACACATGCATTGCTACTGCATACAGTACTAGTCAAAAATTTGCACACACCTACTCATTCTTTTTTAGTATTTAGTACTAAAGGAAAGTCATCAAAACTATAAAATAAACATACATTGAATTATGTATTGATCAAAAAACATTGTTAAAACAAATTACAATTCGATTTTGTCTGAGGTGCATGTGCATCATGGGTTGTTTGACACACTATTGATGGGGTTCGACAATACAAATAATAATAAATTAATTTAAATAATAAAATTTATTCATAAATAATAATTGTTATTTTCTAAATAAATATATAACTATTATTATTATACAAATAATAATAAAATAGCAAATATAGTCTAATATTGTAATAATTATTATTATTATTTGAATAATAATAAAATACTGTAATATTGAAATAACAAACAATTAAGTTCTGAATAAATATATAATGACAATAACAATAATACTAATTATTATTTTTTATTTATTCATTTATTTTAGGCCTATCAAACAATTAATCGCATCCAAAATAAAAGTTTGTGTTTACATAATAAATGTGGGTGGACTGTGTATAATTATTGTATATATATATAAATACACACACATGCCTGTATATTATTTAAGAAATATTTTCATGTATATACTGTATATAGATTTATGTATAATTTATATGATATGTAAATATAAATATTTGATATATAAATAATATTTTTTGTATTTATATATATAAAATAATTATACACAGTGCACCCACACATATTATGTAAACACAAACTTTTATGATGTGATTAATCGCGATTTATCATTTGACAGCCCTAATTTATTTACATTTTTGTTGTTAAATGGAATTTCGATCATATAGAAATTTAGACATATGCATAATTTATATTAGTCTACAAAACACATTTACAGGTGTGTTCAAATGTTTTACTAGTACTGGCAAATTACACCTCAGTATTATGTTTCTTTTTTAATATACTCATTATTGTATATTACATCGTCTGATGATATCATGTTATGTCTTCTGTTATGTAAAGCTCCTCCTAAAACATTGGCTCCGATGCATTTTCTTCTACTTTTGTGTATTCACAACCAGCGAGCAATGAAAATAACTGTAAACGCCCATATGCAATACTAATTATAGAAAATTGCTGATGAATAGTGTACTCCCGCATGCGTCATGCATGTGTGTGACCTCTTTGTTGGCTGTATGAGTATGTGACTGTTTGAGAAGAGAATACCCTGGTAGGTCAGAGTCGTGACCCCGTGTCCCTTTGTCATGGTCATTTAACACCAGAGCGTTTGGAAACAGTATAATGTCAACAAACAGGCCAATTACATCCCTGTGCTGATATTGTGGCTGTTCTACAGATTATTTGAAGGAAAACCATGCTATTATAACACTCAAAAAGCACGGTAATATTATTCTACTCTTTGTAAGTGTATTCTCTGTTTCAGATATCCAAAGAGGATAAAATATGAGCAAGCAAGAATGAAGAAAGAATCTCTTTTTTTACATCATACATTTACATTGTAAACTTTCATGGATTATGTAGAGTGTATAATATATTAAACAACATATTTCTCATTTAACTGAGAAATGGTTTATGATGAGTACTAGGGCTGTCAAACGATTAATCGTGATTAATCGCATCCAAAATAAAAGTTTTTGTTTACATAATATATGTGGGTGCACTGTGTATAATTATTTTATATATATATATATATATATATATATATATATATAATACACACATGCTTGTATATATTTAAGAAATATTTTCATATATATATATAGATTTATATATAATTTATATTATATATAAATATTTTATATTTAAATAATATTTTTTTCTTAAGTAATATGCATGTTTGTGTGTATATATACAAAATAATTATACACAGTGCACCCACATATATTATGTAAACAAAAACTTTTATTTTGGATGCGATTAATCGTTTGACAGCCCTACTGACTAAGATAATTGTTGTGTGTATGATCGTGAGCACACAAGGCCTGGGATTTTGATCAAATTGATCTAGTTTGTCTTTTTGTGCTGTTATGAAATGTATAGTCAGATTATCATGTTGTTGTTGTTTTTTTAATAAACAATTCCTTGTGCTTTTTTTTTTGTCTGATTGCCCACTCCACAAATTAAAAGAAATATAAAATCTAAAACCCAAAAAAAGCATCTGTTGCAATACCACATAATACCATGGTATTCTTCGAGAACCATGTAAATATTATGGGAATTAATCCTTGAGGTTTTGCACATGTATCATAAATGTCATGGTACATGAATATGCTAGTTATTCCAGTACCATAATATTAGCACATGATTACTGTGGCATACTATTTAAAAAAAAGTAATCTGCAGTTCAGTAGTACAGTCATGGTATGAGACTGTAATAAAATGGTACTTTGATATTCTCTATGCCATAAATGTTTGCCATATATACAGATGGTATTTAGACTGTGCGTAAAGATTTAAGAATGCAATGATATATGTTCAAAAAACTTTTTTGTAAGGTAAATACCATGGTTTATGATTATGGTTGTTATTAGACAATTACCAGGGCCATACTATGTTTATTTTTGGGGGGGATTTATAGTGGTATTAACATCTATATTCTATCATATTATACCATATTATGTTAAATGTATTATATATAACACATACCCATTATTAACTTTGCTATGAAACAAGGACACACACAAAAAAGTGAATACTCTATCCCACAAAATAAAATAATTTCTGTTCTGTAATCCTAACCATTTGTTGTATTTTAGCTGCTCATTTATTTCTAAATTAATAAAATACACAAACTAAAAATAAAATAAAACATATTTTGTTTAAGTAATAACATTTTATTTTAAGTGTTAATAATGTTATTGAAATATGTATTAAACTATACATATTTAATGAAATGGTATTTAATAATAATTGTAACATTTTTTAATTGTATTATTTAAAAATATATATAAAATAAATGATTTAACGTTATTCAATAACATTATATAATTACATTGAAATAGTTCTATTTTAAACCCTCTATAAATACAATTCTATTTCTAAAAATAGAAATCAAATTATTCGTGAATACGTACTATAAATGTATAAATAAAAAAAAAACAATAATTGGTAAATAAACAATCTAATGTCAAGTTGAAGTTTGTGCAGCATCCAGCAGATGTCCCTCACGAGCGCAGTAAACACAGAGCATGTGACACTGTAAGAGCCTGTAAGATCCACTGTGTGTTTCTGTTTTTTCTAATAATCTATGACGAGCCTCTCCTGACCAAACCCCGTCATCATCATCATCATCATCATCATCATCAACAACACACAAACAACACTGGACAAGAGAAGAGACAATGGCGAGCAGACGGGCCTCGGTGTGCTCCACCTCCTCGGCGGCGGGTCTGGAGGCCTGGTTCCCCGCGCCCGGTGGCGGCGTTAGCGCCGAGGATGATCCGGAGCTGCGGCGCCTGAGGGAGCGTCTGCGCGGCTGGCTGTCGCAGTGTGAGCCCGCGGTGAGCTGCGCTCAGCGGCTGCTGGTGTGGGAGAGGCCGCTGCACAGCATCATCGCCGCGCTCACGCTCAACACGCTGTTCTGGTGAGAGAGACACGCGAATAAAGCTGTTCATTTGGAAGGGACGGTGTTAATCTGGCTAATCTGCTCGTTAGCAGATGCTTCAGGTCGAAGTTGCTCCGTGTTTGCTACTTCTACCGTGCTATTACTATTAACGTTACCGTTCTATGTACATGTGCTAGTGCCATGGTATTTGTTGGAGAACCATGTAAATATCATGGTAATTAATCAGATTATACATTCAAGTACCACGGTATTACTATGTGTTTTGGACGTTTATTATAATTATCACACGCTACATGAATATGGTTGTAATCCTGGACCAAAATATTACCACATGATTACTGTGGCATACTACTGTATTACAAAAGTAATATGCCAGTACCATTAAACAGTCGTGGTGTGTTTGAGACTAATATCATGGTACTTTGATTCACACTGCTCTGAAAGATTTAAGAATACAATGATATATGTTCATTGAACTGCGATTGTGTCATGTCTTAAAACATGGTCATACCATGGTACTTGTTTGTAAGGGTTAAATACCATGGTGTATGATTATGGTTTGTTATTCGACAATTACTAGTCATACCATGTTTGTTTTGGGTATTTATTGTGGTATTACCATTGATTATATTATATTTCACAGATATATGCATACATACACATATACATGCATGCATGTCAAAAGTATAAAAACATTATCAATCAATATTATCAATACTTTTTTCAGGATTCTTTGATTGAAAGTTAAAAAAGAACAGCATTTACTTAAAATAGAAATCTTTTTTTAACGATATGCACTACCGTTCAAAAGTTTGTGCTGAGTAATGTTTTTCTTTCTTTTTGTTTTGTTTTAGGAAAGACATGTTAAATTGATAAAAAGTGACAGTTGTGATTTATATGATTAGAAAATATTTCTATTTTGAATAAATGCTCTTTGATTATTTTCATCAATGAATCCTGAAAAGAGTACCACAGGTTACAAAAAAATATTGAGCAGCACAACTGTGTCCAACATTGATAATAACTGTGTATAAAATCATCATAATGATTTCTGAAGGATCATGTGACACTAAAGAGTGGAGTAATGATGCTGAAAATTCAGCTTTGATCACAGGAAACCATTATTTTAAATTTCAATAATATTTCACAATATTATTAATAGTAATGCATCCAAACCTTTGACATTTAGTCTACTATGATTTGATAAACAAATGATAAACAAATATTTATGATAAATATTTAATGATAAACAAATATTTATAGTAATAATAAAACGACAATTAAACTTACTTTTACTATGCAGGAACTGGTACATTATTACATTGGATGTTACATATGAGTGAGTCACATGTTGTTTTTTATAAT
Organism: Pimephales promelas; assembly: GCF_016745375.1. The sequence continues at coordinate 4,002,843 of NW_024121532.1, forward strand.
TGAATGTGAATATTTCATAGAAGTGTGTGTGTGTGTGTGTGTTTTAGGCTCCTGACGTCCACATCTTTGAGACCCCTGTTCCTCCTGAGCGTGTCTCTCATCGGTCTGACTTTACTGGAGAGATGGAAAGACAAGCTTCCACAGATCACTGGTAATCCATGAATACACACTCTACACACTGTTTTGACTCAGAGCATCTGAAACTGCACCGACCCTCGAACTATTTTAGACACTATTACTGTAAAACATCTCTGTGTTGTCACGAAACAAGGAGGGATTGTAAAACTAGTCCAGGGATCTTAATGACTGATTCAAATGCACATTTGCCAGCAAAAACATGGTGTATTTTTTATTTTATAAGATTTGCAGGATGCTCAGGCATTCACTGTTTGTTGCAGTGGCCTCTTTTATTTTGTCCTGGCTCATGTTTGTCCTATTCTCTGCAGTGTGGCATCCAGAGGAGCTTGTCATTGAGCGGTATGTGTCTTGAATAATCTCTGCATGTCTCAACAGCACCCCCGGCCCATAAGTGTGGACTGATCCACTTCATATTATCTCCTTTGCTGTATGTTAAAGGGTTAGTTCGGTATTTTACACTTAAAGGCCTGTTTTAAGATCGTTTCTGATGAAATAGAGGGAATGTGTGTGACGTCACCGTCGGCCGGAGTGCCTGCAGTTACTCACAGTGAGTGGCAAAAAGACTGAGCGGCTGTATATGTTTTCAGCGTGAATGCCGCGAATGTCCCATGTCTTTCTTTCTTCAGTCGAAAAAGAAATTAAGGTTTTTGATGAAAACATTTCAGGATTTTTCTCCATATAAGGGACTTCATTGGGAACCAAACGGTCCAAATGAGAGTTTCAGTGCAGCTTCAAACGGTTTTAAACGACACCAGATGATGAATTAGGGTCTTATCAAGCGAAACGATCGCCCATTTAAAAAATAAATAAAAAAGTTTAAGTTTTGTAAGCTCAAATGCTTGCCTTGTTCTGTGATGTGTGTTTGTGACTCGCCTGTTCGAATTCGTTTATCAAAATAAACCTTTTTTTGAGTCATGTGGTTCATTCAAGGAACGAAATGAATGAAATGACTCGAAAAAGTTTTGTTTCGCTTGATAAGACCCTTATTCATCGTCTGGTGTCGTTTAAAGCCCTTAAAACAGTTTGCACTGAAACTGTCTTTTGGACCTTTAACCATTTGGTTCCCATTGAAGTCCATTATATGGAGAAAAATCCTGGAATGTTTTCATCAAAAACCTTAATTTCTTTTCGACCGAAGAAAGAAAGACATGGACATCTTGGATGACATGGGGGTGAGTAAATTATCAGCAAAAGTTTTTTAAAAGTGAACTACTCCTGTTGTAAAAAAAAAAAAAAAGTCTAAAATACCAAACTAACCCTTTAAGATTGTGTCTTTAATAAATTTGCCCTGACTGTGCAAGTTAATTTGTGCATGTTGTCACAGAGAAGCACTGAGCGAGCAGCCGCGTCTGTTAAGCGTGGAGGAACTCAGCCATCACCTCGCCGAGAGTTTCCTCACCTTCAGCCTTTACATCCAAGAAATGCTTCAGTACAAACGGCAAAACCACGGCAAGGTGCGAGAGTCTATAACTTCAAGTCTGTAGTCTGTATCCAAGTCTGTATCCAAGATGTAGGTGTTTTTGTTTCCGCAGTAGTTTCAATTTTGATATTTTTAGGTCAAACCGTTCTTGTCTGTCAGTCATATAATGCAGGTCTATGGTCACCACCTCAAAGAGCATGCACAGAGAAGTCCAAATTAAACATGATTTAATGACACATTGATGGCCTAAGCACCGAAACGAGCGGTTTGTTTGAGCAAACGAACAGTATTTATATCGTTTTTACCTCTTCAGCCATGTCCAAGTGATCTGAAGGCGCTTTGTGGCTGTGGTTACAAGAGGTAAAAACGATATAAATACTGTTCGTTTTCTCACACAAACCGCTCGTTTCGTGTCTTAGGCCATCAATGTGTACTTACATTTACGAGTCATTAAATCATGTTTAATTTGGACTTCTCTGTGCATGCTCTTTGAGGTGGTGACCATAGACCTCCATTATATGACTGACAGGTAAGAACGGTTTGACCTAAAAATATCAAAATTGAAACTGCTGCGGAAACAAAGACACCTACATCTTGGATGCCCTTGAGGTAAGCTAAAACATACCAAAAATTAATTTCAAAGTGAACTATTCTGAAAATTCAGCTTTGATCACAGGATTAAATGACATTTTAAAATATATTGAAATAGAAAATAGTTGTACTTGTAATACTATTACCGTCACAATATTACTGTATTTTTTTAATAAAACAAAATGCAGCCTTTGTGAGCATGAGATACGTTTTTTTTTTTTTTCAAAAACATAAATTTTACTGACCCCAAACTTTCAAACAGTACTGTATGTCCAGAACGTGTTTACTGATCAATCTTTCTGTTTCATGTCATCAGTTCTGCATCATGATGTGTTCGGGGTGTTTAATGCTGGCCATGGTTGGACATTACATTCCCGGGATTATGATCTCCTACATCATATGTGAGCAAACTTCCCTCTGTTTTGTTTGTTTATTACTTTTACACACACTGCTGCTGCTATTTTACACCAGCTAATCAAATTATGCAACACACAAACTATTCAAGTCCACACTCAAGTTGTATTTTGCATTATAATTATCTTTTTATTTTGCTGCTTTAATATATATTATTACTCCTGAAGATATAGCCAGCAATTCCATTTGCCTAGGTTAATAAAATGCAGTCATATTAAGTGTCCTTGCTGAATAAAAATATGAATGTTTCTCTAAAATACAAGAAATACGCGGTCGTGTGTGTGTAGAGGGTAACTGTGTGTTTCTCTGCTGCATTAGTGCTGAGTGTGCTGCTGTGGCCGCTGGTGGTCTACCATGAGCTCATCCAGAAAATGTACACCGGACTGGAGCCCATACTGATGAAACTCGACTACAGCATGAAAGGAGACACACAACGCCGCAAATACGACAAGAGAAGTGAGAGCGTTGCCTTTAATTAGTGACCTAGGCTGATAACGTTTCCTTCTTTCTTTCTTCAAAGCCCCAAATAAAAATTATTAAGACTAAATTATGTACAGTTGCATGTTGGGTTAGGAATTGAACTTTAAATAGTGGTAAATATCATCCTATATGTTTTTTTCTTTTAAGCTGCTAGTTTGCTAGAGCTTTTCCAAGATTTTATTCTAATGATTTATATTTAATGGACAATATTTTGCCTGTTTGTTCATGATTAAAGTGGAATCAGGCATTAAGACATTTTAGGTTGAGGAAAAAGCTACAGATACCTCAGTATTCTGCTTGAATATAATTCCCTTCCATCCATTATTGGACTGATAAACAATAAAAAATTGCTAGTGCCGATATATTGTGCACTTCTGCTGCTGATATCACAGTTATGGGCTATTTACACAGATGGATGTTAGTGTTTCACTTCCTTTTAGACTCTGCTCAGCAAAAAGTGTGTGTGTGTGTGTGTGTGTGTGTGTAGAGCTGAGGAAGGAGCAGGAAGAGGGTGACGAGCCGAGGGCAGAGACGGAGAGCGAGAGTGAGGAGGAGCTTTCCTGCTTCGCTCCCACTGTGAGTGTCCTCTGATACTGGAGGCCTGTGGTTATCACGGGTCATACCTTAACTCTATATCTCGTCTTAAAGGGGCCATATTCTATAATTAATAAATAAACAGTAGTAACCGATTACATGTAAATTGGCTTTATGCCCAGCTGCACTACTTCCTGAACTTCAGCCAGCTTCTTGTTTCCTGTCTGCCATTATTGGCCAAATTGATTAATTCAGGTGTGTCTGATTATTGTTGCCATGACAACTGAGGTCAGGCACACCTGGATTAATCAATTTGGCCAATAATTGCAGACAGGAAACAAGGAGCTGGCTGAAGTTCAGGAAGTAGTGCAGCTGGGCATAAAGCCCATTGGATTACATCATCAGATTCCAAGAATGAAGTACTTGTAATTAGATTGTTACATTTAAAAAATACTTCTAATCAGACTACAGTTACTTTTTAATTGATCAAATGTAATTTTCACAATGTTAGTAATTTAGTCATTGAATGTTCTTTAAAATGTTCCTCATATACAGTCATATGGTAAACGAATAAAATTATATATATTTTTTTATCTTTTTAAGTAAGTGTTCTATTTTGATTGTTTTTATTTTATAATGATATCTTTTGATTATTTTTTTTTTATGATTTAATTACTTAATAGCTTTTCATTAAACTCACGATCCCCAGTCTGGGAAACTCTGACATAATGTAATGTGTTGTTGAAAATTAAGAATGGAACATATTTTCTTTCTATTTTTATTTTTTTATATCTACCAAGTAATCTACCCAGCACTGTTAATCGAGCTGCATTATTCTGGATTAACAGAGAATCACGATTTTGAGTTGGCGTAACAGAGAAACATATCCGAGTGTTGTTCTTTGCTTGGTTTTTAACAAAAAGGAAACGTTCAAATCGCTTAAAACAGACGCGATAGCTGATTCGAACGAGTGATGTTCGACAGCGAAATCCATCTTTGTAATGTAGGCTACTTCAAAATCCCAGCGCTGTCGTCATCATTTAAAGCCCGCCCCAACGTTTCTGATTGGTGCCGCCATTTCCACGGATTAGAAATGGGCTTGAATGAGCTTTTTACCAGTCTAACTTTCAGAGCAAATCTAAATTTGCCGTAAGTTGTCTGGGTTTTCATCATGTGAAATTTGATTAAAATTTATTTTTTATTATATCTTTTTTTTTAAATATTTTTGTAGAAAATCAGGATTATTTGCTGAAAGCAAATTTTCAGCAGTATTTGAAGTAGAAAACTTTTGCAATATTAAAAATGTCTTTACTGTCACTATTTAAAATCTTACTGAGCCCAAAGGTTTGAAGGGCAGTGTGATTCCAGTCAGTGATTGGTTTTCTGTTGGAGCAGGTGGATGTGAAGACCACGGCTCTGGCGATGGCCATCACAGACTCGGAGCTGTCAGATGAGGAGGCGTCTATACTGGAGAGTGGAGGGTTCTCTGTGTCCAGAGCCACGACACCACAGCTCACAGACGTCTCTGAAGGTACCACTGCTTCTAGTGTACCACACTCGCTAAACTAGCCATTGAGCAATGACATTGGTTGTGTACAATTTGTTTTAGGATTCTTTAATGACTAGAAAGTTCAAAATATATATATATATATATATATATATATTTTTTTTTTTTTTTTAAGCTGCAGTCTGTAATTTTTTTTTGTGTTTAAAATTATATAAGCATCATGAATCCATTTACCAAACTGTGTTTTTGTTTTATCCTGAATACTTCACCTCTGGAAAGATGAATGCGTATTTAAAATGGGTCATTTATGTTGAAGAAATGTGAAATTATTTTTGAATTTGGAGCTTTCTAGACTGAGAAAAGCCAGAAAATGTATTTTTGGCATATGTGGATGAAAGACAACAACTCCCAGAATGCACTTGCTTCGCTGCCCTCGGAGGCCACGCCTACCGGTAACAGAGCACACTAGTTAAACAACAAGTCTAGGCTACTAGCGAGTTTTCGTGATGAATCTGCCCGAAAATGTGTTTCGAGATCGCCCAAAATGTCCGGATTCGGCTTTTGCGTTCTACAGTCGCCATTCATTAAGTTTACTGTGGCGAGCGGGACGAGAGAGGGTTGTGTGGAGAACGACGCGAGGCCGGTGGCGTGATTACCGATGAGCGACACCTGTGAGACGCACCGGTCTCGGATCTCTCACGGAGGAGCGGGAATTTTCTTAGCAATGTTAAAACGCATATCAACCGATCACTTGTTTAGCGTTTACATAAACACCACATTCAGATTCACCAATCAGAATCAATTCAGTTAGATTGAAACAAAAGCTGTGCATGTAAACAATGAATGGCGACTGCAGAAAGCAAAAGCTGAATCCTGGACATCGACGGCCGGACATGTCTGGGAAAAAGCCAACTACTCAGCGTTCTCCACAGAACAAGAGCCTGCTAGCTTAGCTTCCAAAAAAAGATGGCTGACACTATGTGTTCATTCTGTGAGTGAGATCCCACCCTCTATGGGCGGATTGAGAAAATGCGAGACAGACCCAACTACTGACTGTAGTCTTTAGCCTCTGGCCAAAAAATCCTCAGATGACGCAAAATTGCGATTTTTGCGCCATCGGAGGATTTTTTCCAGACAAAAAATACATAAATCTCTCGTCTCAGGGGGATATGAGGGCGGAAAGCATGGTAATTTAAAAATATTACAGGTTTTCCACTAATACACAGCTTAATGCTAAATCTTATGGGGTTCCTCTGTTTTCATCAGCAGACCTGGATCAGCAGAGCGTGCACAGTGAACCGGAGGAGGCGTTCACGAGAGACCTAGCCGAGTTCCCGTCAGTGGACGAGATGCCTTCTATCGAGCCGGGTCTGTTCCGTTTCCCGCTGGGCGTCCTGGGCTCATCTGGATCTGAGCTCCAGGAGGAAGCCCTGTCTCCGGCCAGCCTCCTCATCCAGCACTTAGCGTCTCCGCTCCACTTTGTCAACACGCACTTCAACGGACATGGACAAGCAGCGGGGCCAGTCCAAAGCATTGTGGGTACTGAGAAAGAGGGAAGGTTACCGGAACCCGCTAGGTCCCTGGAAGCACTTAGCGAGGAGATAGTGACCACGGCCATCTCTACAGTAGTACAGAACACTCTCTCAGCCCTGTTGAGGTCTACGGAGGCCAACGAAGGCTCGTCCATGGCTTCCTTCCTTCCCACCGAAACGCCTCCTTGCCCGATGGAATCGCCCCTCGTGTCGCCGTCCGCCCAAGAAGCCGGCGAACAGGACGAGGATGAGGACGCTGACGTCACCGAAGCGAGCACCGAAGAGCAGCCGGATGTCACACTCGTGCCCACGGAGGAAGAGGACTTTGAGCTACTGGACCAAAGCGAACTGGAACAGATGGATGAGGTGTTGGGCCTGGGTGTTGATGGACAGGAAGTGGGCGGGGCTTCCGAAGACACGCCCCCAAGCAGTCAGCAGCAGGAGTCCTAGCTTCCCGTCAACTGTTTGTTTTATTTCTAGTCCATGTAGATACTATATACTGACACATGTGATTTGTGAAAGGGAATGTCGCAGTCAACTATGCCTTTTTTGTTGTTTTTGGGGGAGTGAGATCACTGTGATCGTTGGTGTGAATGTCGCGTCTCGCAAAATGTACGACAAATCCTAAACGCGATGGTCGCAAGGTTTTTTGACAGATCCAAATAACCTCAAGCCACTCGGATTTCAAAAGCGACTTAAAATAGACGTACAAGTTTTAATGGTTTACTGTATGTATATTTTGAGTTTATCAATAGGGTTTAATGCATCGGGTCACGAAAACACGAGTTTGATTTAGGTTAAGGAGGGGATGAGCAGGATATGCAAATTCTCAACGACAAGTTGGTTGCGGCAAAGATTTCTTTTCACGAGAATAGCTAAACTAATATATTCTATATTATATACCTATGAAGTGGATGGACTTATTTATTGAAATTGGTTAGAGTGAAGAATAGTTTACTATTAAATATGTCTCGAATAAATAATAAAGTTGCACAGAACTTAAAAAGTTAGCAAATTTGACTGCATTGCTATTAAGTAGGGCTGTCAAACGATTAATCGCTATTAATCGCATCCAAAATAAAAGTTTGTGTTTACATAATATATGTGGGTGCACTGTGTATAATTATTTTGATTATATATAATTATATAATTATTATAATTATAAATACACACACTTGCATGTATATTTAAGAAAAAAATATTATTTATATATAAAATATTTATATTTACAATACAATACAATACAATACAATATTTATTTATAGAGCACATTTAAAAACAGCCAGGGCTGACCAAAGTGCTGTACAAAGCAGAAAAAAATTAAAATAAAAAATAAGAAAAATAATGCACAGTACATTAAAAATAATCAATATTTATATATAATATAAATTATATATAAATCAATATACATTAAAATATTTCTTAAATATATACCAGCATGTGTGTGTATTTATATATTTATATATATATATATATATATATATATATATATATATATATAAAATAATTATACACAGTGCAACCACATATATTATGTAAACACAAACTTTTATTTTGGATGCGATTAATCGCGATTAATCGTTTGACAGCCCTACAATTAAGTGTAAATCAATTTCTGAAAATTGTTTTGAAAAATTTATATTGGATTGTCTATATATATATATTTTTTGTTGAAGTATATATCACTTTCTTTCTTTCTTTCTTTCTTTCTTTTGCACAAAAGTGACCGTGAATGCAGCATAATGTACTTTAGCCAGCAGAAAAATTCATTGTGCCACCCACCCAACCCAGAATATGTCAATATTCATGTTCAATATATTATAATTGGATGCACTTTTGAAATTTTGTTGGTCTGTACATGCTCAAATTTTGCAGGACTTTTTCCAGATTTTCATAACCATGCCAAATTCAAAAGTTTGGGGTCAGTATTTTTTTTTTCCCTCCCAAAAAAATGTAACTTTTATTTTGCAAGTACGCATTCAAGTGAGCAAATGTTACAGTATAGACGTTCATAATTTTAAAAAAAGTTTTCCTTTTTAATTAAATTTGGACTTTCCTGCTGTTTTGCTGCTTAATATTTGACATTAATAATAGAATTGTTACTTGAGCAGCATGTACAGTTATTTTCAATTTTATTTTATTTTAAGAAACAACTTCTTCCCGAAAAAAAAAAATATATCTATATATTACTGACCCTAAACTTTTGAATTGTAGCGTACATTGTATTGCATTGTAAAAAATGACATCACATGGTCACAGATTGCCTGAAATATATTTTAAACGATAAACTAAATCTTTACTGTACACATTTTGGAAGGAGTTCATGCATGAGCTTGACTGAATTATTTCCCCTTTTTTAATTGAAACAAACACTTACAAGAGGGGAATCCGAAGAGAATGATTGAGCCTTATTTCTATATATCTTTACAAGATGTACTCAATATGTCATCAAGGTATTTCTAGAACTGACAAAGTAAAGCTCAAACAGCATATTTGGGATTTATTTTTAAAGCATTTGATTATTATTTTGTCTTCATGTCATGACACAATGAATATAAGATGGATTTTATGATCTGATATATATGTATATTTTCAATTATTAATTCTACTAAAGGGAAATATCTTTTAAACTGGAAATGTGTATATTAAAACAATGTATATATTTAATGGCCTGTAACGTCGGTTTTTACAGAACTGTTCATTGTTTGCTGACAGGTTGACATTCCTTTAAAGTTGAAAGTTGAATGGATTACACCGCATCCCGAACTAGTCTTAATGTGACCGGTCAGAAGTGTCTTCCATTATAGTTTGAGTTTTGCCAACTGTGAAAGCTGATTGGTCAAAAGTTCTGCACCATGTACTGTAGTTGCAAACATGTTGTGTGTTGCTGTGATTGTGTTTTTAATTTCAAATTGCGTTTCTCCTGTAGATACCCACATCTGATCCAGACCGCAGATATCTACAGAGATTATCTTTGTTTAATAGTGATTGTGTTTTGCTCATGCTGTTACTGCTTTGATTTATAAAAAAAAAGCACTTAAAGAATTGAACTACAAAATGTATTGTTGAATGTCATTTTGTTGATTGACTTGCACCTCCAATATCTCCAAATATCTGGGGTCCAATACCAAAAAGGGGGACCGTTCTCATCTAATTGAACTTGATTGATTGCCAAGACACGCCTGGTTTACACTGATTGTGGCGTCACGGGTTTCAATATGGACGTTGGGTTTTCAGTGTGGAGATTGGGGCAAGAAAAAGCATGATAGGTCATTTTCAGACGGGTCTGCAATAGTCCCAGGGGGTCTGTGGAAATGTTTAATAAAAATAATTATAGACTAAGTTACTAAATTTGATTAAAATAAAGGAATAATTACTTGAAGGGGTGTGCATAAGACTGACATGACACCTTCATAATCATGACATGTTTATGACAACTGTCATTAAGTGTCATTCGCTTAGTTATGACATTTTGAATGAAAATTGTCTTTGTTATGACATCTTAACATAAACTATAACATCATAACCTGTCAGTGTCTTTGTCATGACAACTTGACATTAATCAAGTTAAACTTTCATGTGGTTGGCTTCGACATTGGCTGTCATGAGGCATCATAAGTGTCATGAATATTTTTCGTGACCTCAACTACGGTGGTACTAATTGAATTTGTCATTAAACAGTTATAATGGCTTCATGACAGCCAATGTCAAAACCAACCACATGACAGTTTAATGTAATGTTAACCAATAAAGCTAGGTGGTATCAATGTGAAAAAGTAAAAATGTGAATTCCTGATATCAATAATTAAATTGTCACTAGTTGAATTTTTATTCTTGATATCAACAATTCAATTGTTACTAGTAAAAATTACCATTTTTGATATCTGAAAATGTATTTCTGATATCAATATTATTTCAGATATCTAAAATGGCTTTCTTACTAGTAACAATTACATTCATGATATCAGAAATTAAAATTGCCACTAGTAAAAATTTAATTATTGATATCAAAAATGAACATTGTTACTAGCAATTCAATTGTTGATATCAAGAATAACATTTCAACTAGTACCAATTTAATTCTTGATATCAAAAATAAAGGTTTTTACTAGTAATAATTGTATTTCTGATATGTGAAATTGGAATTTCAACTATTAAGAAATCAAATCAACAATTGGTTTTGAGTGGCAGCCTATGGGGACATTTCACTAGAGAAAATACCAATACATATCAAAAATGTAATTGTTGATATCAAGAATGTAATTGTTGATATCAATAATTTAATTCTTGATATCAAAAAATGTAATTGTTGATATCAACAATTGAATTCTTGATATCAAGAATTCATATCCTAGAAATGAATAAAAGCTAAAACGGCTTGCCATACAACTTTCAAACATCATCTTTATTTTTTATTGTGGGATATCAAAAACTGCGAAGGATACATCTTTGCTGCCTTCAGAAATCCTTCTCAGGAGAAAGGAATTGACGACGTTGGATTCCGACGTGCCTTGATGCCTTGAAATTCAGACACTTATACTTTAAAATATCCGTTTAAATTTTAGGACGGCCTTACACAAGGAAAAATTTGGGGTTTGTGGTGTCTAAAAGATTGAAACCCCCTGATGTAAGAGTACACGTTTTGATATGTTTTTGCGCTAAATATTTGCTGACTGTGCTTCAGGAACAGCGAGAGAAAAAGCCAGGCATGGAAAAGGTCATGCGAGTTAAGGCTAGCCTGTTGACAGGCCCGCGGTGAGCTGGCAACAGAACCCAACGCAGATGGCGGCACTGCTTATAGTTGGAGGTGACTGTAATCTCGATTAATCTCTAAGTATGGAAACATTAGGTATTTGGTGTTAAAGGGAAAGTTCAGCCTCAAATACAAATTCTGTCATCATTTACTCGCCCTTATGTTGTTCCAAACCTGTACGTGTTTCTTTCTTCTGCTGAAAAAAGAAGATATTTAGAATAACGTTGGTAAGTTGATGGTAGCCATTGACTTCCATAGTATTTCCTTCCTGTTAACTTATGGAGGTCAATGGCTACCGTCAACAGTCTGGTTACCAGACATGACGGCTGCGTGAAATCAGCGTAATGGGCTATAGACGAATCCGACGAGCGTTCTGTGTAGGCTGCCATCTTGTGGCGACGCCATTACTGAGCTGTTACACAGGCATAGACATATGCACCGGTATGTAAACAAACCTCGGTGATAACGCGAACTCACCCTCGATGACAGCTACAGCCAGGCAGAATGACTTGTTGGTTTGATCTGTGACTGCAGTGGCCTCCAGTCACAGATGAAGGTACAAACGATCTTACAGATTAACGTTATGAAAATAGCTTGGCAAGCTAGCTAGGCTAACGTTTGCTAACGAGGAAACTATAAAAAGATCTGTCCATTTGGCAACAATAAATAAATAAATGAATGAAATCAAATAAACAAATTCATGTTTTTCATTTGTGTCCATTATTTATCTCATTTTCACATTGCAACAGGCAAGGGTAAGGTAACGTTACAGCTAGAAAGTATACATAATATCGACCAATTAGTGTTTTTAAACCAGGGAAAGAGGTCAATATAACAGCGGGAGAACAATTATGTCACATAACGTTACATTTAGCTCAGGAAAGCCATTTAATGACCATAGCATGTTAATTTAATAGAAAAAATAGCAAGAGAGGAGATTTTGCTGATCACTATATCACATATTTATTATATTTTTTTTACTTATGTCATTAAATAATTGTTATTATACGCGAATGTCCACGTCTTGTACTCGCCCAGGAAATCTGTAAACCGTACGGCACCAGACAGGGGCAGTCGACCCGGGGTATTCACAGTGTTTTCTCTTCAAAATTGAAATTTTACTGCCACCATTGAAACAATTTATAACGGAAACTGTTTACCCACTCGACATTATACAAGGGGTAACGTTGTAACGTTGGTGACAGTCGTAAATCGCGGGCTGTTTATTCCAGTGGACGCAAGTTGCAACTAAAACAATAGGAGGCAATGGCGCAACGCTACCCAGCAACAGCTCAGTAATGGCGCCCCGCTTACTTCCGGTAGTTTCGCCGGATTCGTCTATATGCACACTAGTCTCAGCCTCAGACGTCACGCCCACGGAACGTTGGCTACGCGAGACTATATGCACACAGAAGTTCCGCATTTGACGCAAGGATGCTCGTCTATTTCCGGTTGTGTACTAGATTAAAGCGGAGGAAAACCGGAGAAAACGGGATTATGGCAGAGTCTTCAATATTTACTGTCCTCCCGTCTTTGAAACGAAACGTACATACGTTTAGATGTAATTTTATATACAGTTATGTTTATTTGATATAATTTTAAAAAGAAGCATAAACACAACGAGGGGTGTCTGTTTTATCTGTTTTTGTGACTAACGTTTCATTAGTATAACCATGGAGTATAAAATTCAATATAAATTCTCGCTATTGCATTGGACTCTATGATCGGCGGAAGTTATCGAGCATAATGCTTCACCGGAAATACCGCCGTGCATAGAGCCCATTGAGGGAAGATTTTATTTGCTTTTTTAGCATTTAAATTTAGATTATTTAAAATATATATATAACAATTAATTTAAATACTTTTAAGGCATCCTGCAGCAAAAAAAAAAAAAATTTGGAAAATTAATTTTCAAAGTTAGATTAAAGGGACAAGTTAGTTCACTTTGAAATTAATTTTTGATATGTTTTAGCTTACCTACCTTTCACTAAACATATTTAGATATATCGAAATCGTCTTGTGATTTCCCGTATATCTAAATATGTTTAGTGAAAGGTAAAACTTCCGAAATCTCAGTGTAAACACTGCGTGACGTAGACGCGCAAGAGATCACTTCTGGTGTACGTTGGACACGGTTCAGTTCGGTTCAGTTGGACATTTTATTCAAATCAGTTCGACAGGGGTGTTAACAAGAGGTAAAAACGATATAAATACTGTTTGTTTTCTCACACAAACCGCTCGTTTCATGTCTTAGGCCATCAATGTGTACTTACATTCACGAGTCATTAAATCAAGTTTAATTTTGACTTCTCTGTGCATGCTCTTTGAGGTGGACCCCCTAAACCTGCATTATATGACTGACAGACAACACCAGTTTGACCGAAAAATGTCAAAATTGAAAATACTGTGGAAACAAAGACACCTACATCTTGGATGCCCTTGAGGTAAGCTAAAACACACCAAAAATTAATTTCAAAGTGAACTATCCCTTTAAGGAAATTATAGCATATAAAAGGCAACTATGAGTGCATCACCTATTAACATAATAATTAAGCACAAAGTTCTTCTGGTATAGATTCACACATGTGTTTATTGGGAAAAGAGTGAGAACCCGAAACAAATTGTATCAGAATTGTATTGGAAGACAAATTGTCTTCCAACCCACATTTGTTTGGTAAAATTGCATGACATCTTTTGCTATCAAAAAGAGTCTCTCAAAAATTGAGCTAAAGATTTGTGGGCCAAGATCATTACATTTAAAGCATTGAGATTGTATAACCCAAATATAACCTAAAAAAATGGTAATTCTTGTTGTTAGAATGATGATGTGTCAGGTTACTGAAGGAGTGAAGTCTGCAATTGGAGAGCCGTCATTCATCTTCAATATTCTAGCAGCAATGTCTTTCTCCTAGCAAATTAATACATAAAACAATATTGATTAATGCATTGCAATCTTATAAAAACTGATCAAGCCTTCGATCCATGTCTTATCAGGAAGAAGCACATAAAAGCATGTATTTATTTGTTATTTAAAGTGCCAGCAAATTTACACTAAACCTTTGCGGTTTCCCAGACTTTCCAAAAAAGCAGAGAACTTTCTCTGGTTAGTAAGCTTTGCTTTACACTCCATATACAAAAGAACCGTAAAGGATTTTTTAGCCATTTTATGAATAGAATATATATATATACTTCGTGACTCACCATTTTAAGTTCATCAGCACAAGCATCAAGCTTTACCCTCAGCTCATCTGTAACAGCAATATCTGAGCGAACTGTCCAGCAACTATCCCTGAAGCTCACAGGCATAGAAAACACCAAACCTGCTGGAATCCCAAACTGACCTGCAGATTTAGAAAGGTCAGACATTTACACGAAATAGCCTATACATTAACTATATTTGTAAGATACACTGTAAAAAATTACATGACCAATAAGTTATGATAACATATGCATTTACATATTGCTTTAACTCATCAAAATAAATTCAACTTTTTTAGTTATACAAGGTTCAACTATTTTTCAGTTTAATGTGATTTAAAGGGCTTGCTCAGACTGAAGCGCCCGCGATCACTTAAACGTGGTTGTGGTTACAAGAGGTAAAAACTACATAAATAATGTTCGTTTTCTCACACAAACCGCTCGTTTCGTGTCTTAGGCCATCAATGCACTTACATTTACGACTGAGTCATTAAATCATGTTTAATTTGGACTTCTCTGTGCATGCTCTTTGAGGTGGTGACCATAGACCTCCATTATATGACTGACAGACAAGAACGGTTTGAAAAATTAAAAATTAATTTCAAAGTGAACTATCCTTTTAGTTGAAATGACTTCAACATCCAAGTTGATAGCCTACTTAAAAATTTAAGGCATCTTCTTTTTTTTTCATACTGTAAGTTATATTTATTTCATGTTTGAGAATGATTTGAATGGTCTTGCCTGTACTAAGTACACCCATTGAGAAAACGTCCTCCGGAGAAGCATCATTATTCCAGGCCCTTAAAATGGTCATTATTCCATTGGTTGATGATATTGCTGTGGCTTTGTTGGTCTTTGACGAAATTGTGGCACGACGTTTATGTACTGAACTCATAAAATCTGTCTCCAGCCATTTCCTTATAAAACAAAACATGAGTATCATTAATGGCAAATGCATTTAGACATTATTAATGGCAAATGCATGTATGGAATTTGCGTTTGTTTATCTTGTTTACTGATAGAATTGTACCCTTTAGAATAATTCATGAACTGATTCATAATGTAATTACATAAAAGAGGCATATGGCTTGAGTCATGCACCACAATGACCTTTACCAATCATAAATCATTTCCATAACTCGCTGAGAAAAACCATCTGGTCCCCGAATTGCGCCGTCATATCTGAGAAGCTCCGCCCTCTGCAGGTCAACATGGAAACTGTCACTGATGTTCCCCCACACGACAACATCATTTATGTCTGTGAATAAAAAAAAAAAAAAAGGAGCACGATCATAAAGATATTTTAATAAATATTTTATTAATATTGTTTTATTATATATTTATAAAAAATAATATATATTAATTTAAAACATTAGCTTTAGCTTGCATGTATAAAATGGCATATTGTTTCTTCAGAATACTTTCGAAAATAATTATGAATCAAATCAAAATAGTCAAACTGAACTGAATGAACTTTCAAATGTATCATTCTATTGCAATTGAATATTAGTACATATATTTATTATTTTACCTGCTGTTCTCACCGAGAACTTCTGCGCAAGCTGAGTTCTTGCCTCGTATTCTAGTTGCGTTGTCATTGCCACAAAATTGTGCGGGTCAACCGAGGGAGCGTTCTCAATTAACAGCGAGCACTTCAGGTTAATAAAGGAGTCTCCTGCCACTATCACTCTTACGTCCTTCCGTGCATTCGCCTCGATGAGTTGCCCGTAGCAACAGAAACGTTCGGCTACCCGGCTCACCGTGTGGTCCTTGTCATCCGGCTCATCGTTACTTTCACATATAGGCTGCAGGTCATCCAGAAAGATGATGAAGTGGGCTTCCTGAAACGCCCGAGTCTGGTCTGAATGGATGGTGACCTCATGGAGCCGAGGTAGGGCGAGATCTTCTGTTTCCATCTTGAGTTCTTGCATCATTTCCTCAGAGCCACAGGTGTCCATGAGGTGAAGGCTGAACAGGGGGAGACCTGGAAACAGGCCCGGGGTCAACAACTGAGGAATGAGGCTGTAGCAGATGGGGTTCAGGGCGCTGAAAGAGGTTTTTCTCAGGTTAAATATCATGCATCTCAAGATAATAATAACAACTCTATTTTAGTGCCCCTACTATGCTATTTTAAAGGATCCTAATTTTGTTTTATAGGTCTCCTATTTCAATTCAAATGGATTCGTTTTACGATTTGTGTCAAAGATTTCATCAAAAAGATCTTCATTTGTGTTCTGAAGATGAACAAAAGTCTGTTTGGGATGACATTAGGGTGAGTAATTACTGAATTCAGATTTTGGGTGAACTATTCCTTTAACATTCACACACTGGATGAAATGTAATATTCAAAAAAAAATATCACTTTAAAGGCAAAGGGGCCTGATAAAACTCATCCACCCGCTGATCCAGATGTGCAGAGGTCTGAGAGACTTGAGTCGGTCAACTTCCTCCTTCATACACAGTTCTTTGGTTCGTTGATTCTCTGCTGCAATTTTTAGCATCAGATCAGAGTTCATATCTGAGGTAATGCCATAGTAACCCTGCAGGAGAGGACAAAAGTATTTATATTCACATACAGTCTCTAAATGAAACAGGATGTTGCTGATCTTGGATCATATAATAATTTTGGTCCCTGTGAGTTAAAATGGATGGGATTTGTTTAATTTTTATCTTGCAGTAATGTTAAAGGGATAGTTCACTTTGAAATAAATTTTTGGTATGTTTTAGCTTACCTCAAGGGCATCCAAGATGTGGGTGTCTTTGTTTCCGCAGTATTTTCAGTTTTGATATTTTCAGGTCAAACCGTTCTTGTCAGTCAGTCATATAATGGAGGTCTATGGTCACCACCTCAAAGAGCATGCACAGAGAAGTCAAGGTAAAAACGATATAAATAATGTTCGTTTTCTCACTCAAACCGCTCGTTTCGTGTCTTAGGCCATCAATGTGTACTTACATTTACGAGTCATTAAATCATGTTTAATTTGGACTTCTCTGTGCATGCTCTTTGAGGTGGTGACCATAGACCTGCAATATATGACTGACAGACAAGAATGGTTTGACCGAAAAATATCAAAATTGAAAATACTGTGGAAACAAAGACACATCTTGGATGCCCTTGAGGTAAGCTAAAACACACCAAAAATGAATTTCAAAGTGAACAATCCCTTTAAGAGCTGAAATAAAATCTGATATCCACTAGAGGACACCCTTCCCGACTGTTTGTCATTACTGTATCTTGTTATGGTTTGCGTTACACTGCATTTCTGAGTGCTTTTCCTGTATTATGGTTCTGATTTGCCTGGTTTCCTGGATTTCCCTGTTTGTACTGTGTTGTGACCATTTGCGTGATATGTGAATTGCAATTGTAGTTTACCCAAAAAACAAAACAAAAAAAAATCACTACACAGCAGCTATTGCAGTTTTTCTCAATTGCTTTGGATCGTTTCTCAAATGTAATTTTCTACAGTAATTACAGTAATTTTCTTGTTCACTCATGATTTGCGTGTGTTTTAGTACCGGTACTTGTATGCAAAATAGTGTTTGGAGAGTAACTACATTTTGCAAGCGTTTTCAAAAAATGAGCCAAAGCAACTCAGAAAAATGAATTTATGTGGACTATATCCTTTTTGTGCTTGATTGCTCTGTTTTATTTGGGTATCCTATCATGCAAACCTGAGCATGCTCAAGGAAATCGTTGAAGCCTCCGAGGAGCATTCCTTTCCCCCCGCGTTCGATCAGCTCCCTCCATACTAAAGGACAGCTTGAATGCGTCCATCCATTTGATGCACATGTGTCCTCCAGCCATGTCTGCAAAGAAAGATGGTTCAAAATGATTAAATGAGTCAAGGACATCTTTAGTTCAACTTAAAAATATGGTGAACGGTGTAAAAATGATTAAAGAGCTCTTGAAGCTCCACATGAACTCAGACTCGGGTTTACCTCCCAGTCACTGGGCTGCACACAGATCTTGTGAATGTGAAAATCTGGCAGGTTTCTTTGCAGCACATCAGCAAGAAGCTCAGCTTTCGCATAATAAGGACAATCAGCTTTTCCTGTACAGATGAATAGATAATACTAGGCCTATACAGTATGCTGCTGACTGTGACATGATTTACTATAATCATACTGAAGGGGTTTGATTAGAAGGAAATACAATTACAGCTATAATGTGGCATAACATTTAAGGCAGACAGACAGATAGATAGATAGATATATAGATAGATAGATAGATAGATAGATAGATAGATAGATAGATAGATAGATAGATAGATAGATAGATAGATAGATAGATAGATAGGTAGATAAACCAACAGACAGACAGACAGACAGAAGAACGCTGACAACGTTTGCTTTCATTAAAGTACTCTGTAATTTTGTTTAATTAGCCATAAAACTGACCAACCTGCAAGAACAAATTTTGCCATAGTCCATTCACAAGCGCGTCCGGCGTTGCTAGGTAACCGTGTGTTCCGCATAAAATGTTCCTGGGGAGGAAACATTTCGATTTTTTTTTTCTTTTTTTCAAATCTATTTTTTATGATTTTAAAATAATATTATATGCATAATATGGATTAAACAAGTTTTATATATATTTATTTCACCATTTGGGCGGGGTTTTAAAAATAACATTGAGAAAAACAAGTGATACTACAAGCGGAACTATCGTGCGGAAGCATTCGTGCGCGCGCTCCCTGTTTCTGTCCCTCTCTGTCATGGCTGCGCTCACAGTGAGAGCAGATCAGTGCACATGTGTGAAGACAACACCAACCGAATGGTAAGATCCTTATATTATGAGTATTAAATATGATATCAAGACCGCATTAAAATATATGACTGTCATAATTAACTTCAAACATGTGGATAGTATACAAGTTTTACTGCAACATTGAGGCATTTCTTCAAGGTTTCTGTACAAGGACATGCAAAATAAGCATTAAGTGTATTTTTTTTTTTTCCATTTACATTTTTCACTTTATTTTATTTATGTCTGTAACGTTAGGTAAATTCAACAAATGCCTATCTATTTGTTCGAGTTGAAATGTATTGCTGATAATCAGACAGATACGCACATACAAATATACATTTATTTCTGGGTTATTCTGATTCTAGTAATATTTCAAGATCTTTATATAGTGTGTCTTCAAAACGGATAAAACTTACGTTCAAATCTAACAAAACTGAATAAAACTGTTGCAATTTGCAATATTTATACAGTTATATTACTGTATTGGAAAAAAAACAAAAAAACATCAAAACAATTAGATGTACCTGAACAATTAACGTTACATAGTACATAGTCTTTGTGTGTCTTTACCATATGTACCAGATAAGGAAACTAATAGGAATAATTTTGTACTGTAATGTAAACATGGATCATGTGATACTGCAATTAGTAGAGATAGTGTCATTCTTGTCTTGTAAAGAAATGTACAATAGAAAACATTGTAAGATGCACCTGTTGTCGGTGTGTTTTAGTTCATTGTTTAACAAAATGTGCTAGTGTTGATAGAATTAGCTAATTTGAGACGTATGAAGTGTGTTGGTAATTTTAGTGCATTTTGAATGTGAAATTAAGAGTTGGGCCAAACTAAAATTTGCTAACGAGAACTGTGTGATTAAAAAGGTTTAAAAAATTGATCAAAATTTATTCAGACACCTTCAACATTTCACACATTATCACATTTTATTCACTATAGTTTAGAAAAAGGTAATAAAATATGACATTGTTTGACCTTTTCGTTTGTTGAAACAGGTTACATCATATCTGAAGCTTTGGAGAATCACCCACGATGAGCATGTATAAATCAGGTTTGGACATGCTCAGATGTGCTCTGAGATCCACGTCGCTGTGGACATCTGACTCTTTTAGATGGACACAGATGTCATTATGTTATATAAGCAGAAGCTTTGCTGTATCATCTCAGCTGGGAAGAAAACACATTCAAGGACACACATTAAAACAAGTCCGGTATTACAGTCAGGGTGGTCATGATGTTCTTAATGTTCCTATTAAGCAAACAGAGACCAGCGAACCCCTGAATAAAGCAGAAAGGATTCCTATCTACAGCCATTTGGAGAACTGTTTTTGCCCCACTGATGTGCTGGACACGTTAAAGCAGTACCCAGCGTCGCAGGATCTCATCAGCAACATCTTCACACGCATGTGGGTCAGCACAAAGAAACTGACGGAAGAGCAGCGGAGCTGTGAGCTGCGGCTGATGTATGAACACCCGGGGTTTCAGGAGGTCTGTGAACGGGCTGCGATCGAAGCCTGGCGTATGAAGAGCGATGATCTGGCATACACTTTGCTGGCCATTGTCAACCTGGGAGTTTCACAAAACACGCATGTTGTGCAGGTGCTGCTACGTGTTATACAGGTGAGTCAAGTCTTGTGAATGTAATCGAATCACGTTAAAGGTTTTGTCTTCAAGGCTGAAAATATAAATTTTCGTTAAAGGTGCAGTATGTAATTTCTGAGAAATGCTATTGAAAGTGGATCGGACAGAGTACACACTTGTTAAAGGAGTAGTTCACTTTAAAAAAAAACTTTTGCTGATAATTTACTCACCCCCATGTCTTTCTTTCTTCAGTCAAAAAGAAATGAAGGTTTTTGATGAAAACATTCCAGGATTTTTCTCCATATAATGGACTTCAATGGGAACCAAACGGTTCAAGGTCCAAAAGACAGTTCAGTGCAAACTGTTCAAAGGGCTTTAAGTGATTCCAGACGATGAATAAGGGTCTTATCAAGCGAAACGATCGATCATTTAAAAAAAATAACAAAGTTTTATAAGCTCAAATGTTCGCCTTGCTCTGTTCTGTGATGCGCGTTCGTGACTCTCCTGTTCAAACTCGTTTATTTGAACAGTTTGCAGTTTGCACTGAAACTGTCTTTTGGACCTTGAACCGTTTGGTTCCCATTGAAGTCCATTATATGGAGAAAAATCCTGGAATGTTTTCATCAAAAACCTTAATTTCTTTTTGACTGAAGAAAGAAAGACATGGACATCTTGGATGACATGGGGGTGAGTAAATTATCAGCAAAAGTGTTTTTAAAAGTGAACTACACCTTTAATATTAGAAAGACTTTCCAGCGCTGGAGAGACTGAAGCGCGCAAGTCCTTGAAAACAGACGCTAAAGTTGATTTGTTTCTCTTCCATACGTGAGCAACATTAATTTTGCTATTTCACAGATCCAAGATATGCTGTTGTTGTCATTTTAGCTAGAGTAACAATATATCAACAGTGTTTCTCAGAAATCACTTACAGAATGTTGTAATAGTTGCACAATATTTAAATTCAGATTGGATTTAATAAATGTATTTTCTGTGTATTATATATATTGATTTATTTAAAATGTTTTTGATAAAAGTCTCTTCACCAAGGTGCCATTTATTTGATCAAAAATACAGTAAAAACAGAAGTGTTGGGAAATATTATTATTTAATATAATTTAAATTTGAATATATTTTAAAATATAATTTATTCCTGTGATGCAAAGCTGAATTTTTAGCATTATTACTCCAGTCTTCAGTGTCACATGATCCTTCTGTTATGCTGATTCCAGGAACGGCTGAATGAGTTTGAAATAAAAGCTCTTTCGGTGTTGGCTGGCTGTATACGGGATATGGAGGACTGTAGGAACGTTCAGGCCCTAAAAGACGCTTTAAGGTGTGAAGATGTAAACAGCCCTAATATGACCTTATAGTGTGTGACAACTGTGTGTGTGTTTTCATCACTTTGTGTTCTGGTTTTGAAGGTTGTTGCTGAAGGATCGTATTCCTGAGATCCAGAGCGTGGTTGTCCTGCAGAGCATGATGCGTGCGGTGGGCCAAAACTCTCCGACACACCTGAAGAAACAGCTGGCGGTTAGATTTATGATTTATTCACATGAAATGTATATCACCTAAAATGTATTGTTTACTGATAGTAGCTGCGTTTTCATTACAGATTTTAATTTTTCATTTCGCGATTTCAATTTGCGCAATTTGAAGGGTAATGGAAACACGGCTACTAACACTGGGATTGAATCTAATAAAAATGTTAAAAACAAAAAATGTATTTTTGTGTTAGTATAGTTTTATTAATATTCTGAATGAGTGTTTTTTTTTTAAATGTCAGTTTTAATGTTTGTTTAGTTTTTAATTAAAAAAAAATAAAAAAGTGCCTTTGTCATATTCGTTTTTTTTTTTTTTATATTACCATTTAGGTTTAATTAATTTTTGTTGTAGTTTGTTTTATTTTTGCATTTTTTTCTAGTTAATGATATTTGTGCTTCAAATTAAACTTTCAGTTTATTGCCAATGCAACATTTCTAATTTCCATTTAGTTTAAGCTTTTCAACTAATATTTATTTTATTTCAGCTTTATTTCAATGAACAGAACTGTTTTTATAAGTTTTAGTTTTAGTCAACAATAATAACAGCCCAGTAGTAGTTCTCATTAAATTCTCATTCCTGTAATAGTGTTTATTTATTTATTTATTTATTTATTTTTTTACAACCATGATATGTAAATACTTTACAGTTTGGGGAAAAGCATTTTTTTCTCTTTGTATTAATTATAATAATTCCTATTTTTGTAAATTATTTAGTTATTTATCACATTACAGGAATGAGAAAGAGATTTTTTTGCATTAAGATAGATATTGATATCACAAAACGTATTGCTTCATGGATTATTTTTTTTCAGTCTATCTTTTCTTATGATTCTGGGATAAAATAATCCTAACATGATGCAGCTGTCTAACAAGAAATGATTATTGTTTCAATGTTTACAACCTAACAAAGGCCAATAATTTTGAATGAAATAGTGGTTTATCATGATCCGTTTCTAGCTCGATTCCTCTCTGTTCCCCCTCAGATAAAGACTTTGTCATTGGCAGATGAGTTTAACCCACCCAACAGCCAGTACATGTTCTCCAGCCTGGCTTCCATGGGTCTGAACTTCAAACCTCTGCTGGATATCTGCAGCAAGAACATAGCTGGTGAGATAGACCATGATCCTCTCAGACGTTCCCAGAACTACAGGAAACGGAGTGAATCGAGACAAGTCACTGTCACTTGACCTTTCATTGTTTCCTTGCAGAAAACGTGCATGAATTTCCATTCGGTAGGCTTCTGTCCGTACTGAAGTCTTGCCATGAGCTTCGCTACAGAAACCACGCCCTCTTCAACTCTGTCTCCGAGTACATGGCCAACACGCTTGAAATGTGGACTAACAAACAGGTGCGATCTGCTGATCCAAGTGAAACTGCACTGTACATTCAAAGAGGAATGCACAATATATTTCTTATTGAGCATATTTTTTAATGTTTTCCAGGTTATTCTCATTCTAGTATCATTTGAGGAACTCTTGTTCAGACCTGTGGTCCTGCTGGATGTATTTGCAGAGAGAATCATCGAGAACCCCGACAGTCTGACCCTGAGAGACGTCCTTAGTGTTTTAAAAGTCTATTCACTCCTCAATCATGACCTGAAAGAGAAAAAAACAGAGTAAGCCATTGTTTTAATTCTTATTCACTTACACTGTCAAGATTTTTTTTATTTTCAAGTGTTCATTCTCACCCAGGCTGTAATTATTTGCTCAGAAATGCAGTAAAAAGGCAGTGAAATTTTAAAATATCTTTTTTTATTTGAAATAATTTATTCCTGTGATGGCAAAGCTGAATATTCAGCATTACTCCAGGCTTCGGTGTAATAATTATTTTATATATATAAATACACACACATGCTTGAATATATTTAAGAAATATTTTTATGTATATAGATTTATATATAGTTTATATTATATATAAATGTAAATATTTTATATATAAATAATATTTTTTTCTTAAATATATATGCATGTGTGTGTATTTATAAATATACAAAATAATTATACACAGTGCACCCACATATATTATGTAAACGCAAACTTTTATTTTGGATGCGATTCGCGATTAATCGTTTGACAGCCCTAGTTTAAACGTTAACTAAATTAGTCATTGCGCATATCCCTAAAAAGGACCACTTTAATATTTTTATGTAAACCACTATACTTTTTTTCCAGGATTTTTTTGATGAATCGACAGTTCAACAGAACTAACTTTATTTGAAATGGAAATCTTTATTAACAATATTACAAATGTCCCTATTGTCACTTTTGATTAATTGAATACATACTTGCTGAATAAAACATTAATTTCTTTTTTAATTACTGACCTAAAACTTTTGAATTATAATGTATATTCAGTCAAATAATTTTCCAATTAAAATAAATAGACTTGTATTTCAGAATATTCAACTATTATAAATCCTCCAAAATCCCAAAGCAAAAGTTGTCTCTGACTTCAGCAAACTCATACTTGCTGCTTTTTAATTAGGTTTCTGGCAAGTATAACGAAGGTCTTGGAGTCCTACCTTCCAAAGATGACCCCCAACGACCTACTGAAAGCCGTTTACTGTCTGGCATTGCTGGAGCACGTCCCTCAAACCCTACTGGATAAACTGCTACAGCGGGAAACCATGCACCAAATAATAAAGAAAGGTTAATATCTCTACTTCCTCTCCCTCCTCATCCAAAGTGCATCTCATTTCAGCTGACGTCTGTTCTGTGTCCTCACAGGCAACCAGTCGAATAAGGTTCAGAGGTGGCTGCACATGTTGGGTCTGTGTATGCGACTGGATGAACATCAGCTGCCACACTCCCTGAGGTCTATCCCAGACTTCCACTTCACAGTTCCTGCTCATAAAGTCCCAGTCAACCAGGAAATGCTCAGTGCAATCAAGAGCATTGTGGGAAATGATGCGGTTCAGGACAGTGTGCTGGAGGAGAGCTTCTACTTCATTGGTGAGATGAATTGCGTGTTTCTGTGCCGTTTTCTATTGATTTCAAGTTCAAGTGGTGTTTACAGTGGCAGGATTCAAACTAACATTCACCACATGAGCACCAGAAGCTCAGTGTGTCGAGGCAGATGCGCTAATCGATTAGACCAAGCTCAGACTTTAAAGGAGTAGTTCACTTTTGAAATTTTTTTTTTTATTGGACTTCAATGGGAACCAAACGGTTCAAGGTCCAAATGAGAGTTTCAATGCAGCTTCAAAGGACTTTAAACGACACCAGACGATGAATAAGGGTCTTATCTCGCGAAAAGATCGGTCATTTCAAAATAAATAAAAAATTTTACGTTTTATAAGCTCAATGGTCGCCTTGCTCTGTTCTGTGATGCGCGTTCGTGACTCTGAACTCGTTCATCAAAATAAACAAATCTTTTTGAGTCATTTCGTTGAATAAACCAAATGACTCGAAAAAAGATTCGTTAGATAAGACCCTTACTCATCGCCTGGTGTCGTTTAAAGCCCTTTGTAGCTGCACTGAAACTCTCATTTGGTTCCCATTGAAGTCCATTATAAGGAGAAAAATCCTGGAATGTTTTCATCAAAAACCTTAATTTCTTTTCAACTGAAGAAAGAAAGACGTGGACATCTTGGATGACATGGGGGTGAGTAAATTATCGGCAAAAGTTTTTTTTAAAAGTGAACTACTCCTTTAAAAAAACAGAAATGTTTTCGGATAAGTATCATTTTCTTTTCCTTACAAAATACTATTTTTATATTTTTATATTATAACTGTGTCGAGGTGGTAAAATTAATAGTAACTATATTCAATTATTTATTATTATCATATTTAAATTTATTATTATATTTAATATAACACAATTATTTAATTAATATGATGTAATTTATTATATCATTTCAAATAATAAAACTGTATGTATATAGCACCTTCCAATACATTTAAAGTGTGTGTTTACAAGTGTTGACAAAAAGTGAATTTCAGGAAAACTTGTCCATGTTAAATTTACTCTAAAATCAAAAGGATAAAAAACAATAAATTATATTTTGCATAATAAAAATAAAACTTTTAGCACCATTAAGATCCAATACAATGCAAAGTGTTGTATGACACACTATGCAAGCAATGAAAATGAAAACAAAAGTTTATAATAAACCAGTAGATGTTTGAATAGAATAAAATAAGATTTATCAAACAATGAAATGTCCATAAAGCAAAGTAGAATATAAAATAAAAATAAAAAATATTATGGAAATAAAACTAAACTAATAGTAAATGTTTATGTATATGTATGTACATAAAAAAATACATTATATTAATTGCATATTCATTTACATTATAATATTGTTATATATAAGCTAAAATAGATTACTTTGTGCAATCAATCACATCTCTACCTTCCTGCTGAATCATTTTGTTCAGAAAAGTTACACATCGTGGATGTTGTGAATGGCATTTTATGTTGGATTTAACATGGTTTGCATCTTTGCTTTAGACTTTGTGATTACTCTGCCTCGTCCAAAACAAGAAACCTGCGACCTCAAAGCAGAGGATTCTGGGTCACCTGAATGTCCCCAAAGGTAACAAAACACAAGACAGCTTTGATGTTTATATGAAGAATCGTATGATCATCTCACATTACCTAGATGTTTCCCCCCAGTTCTGGATTGTTGGAAGTTTGATTTAGAGATACTCAGCTCTCGTCTGTCCTATATTTCAGGATTGCGGTGATCTGCGCTCCACCTACTTCATTTTGCTTTGGCACAACACATCCTCGAGCCAGCTTGGTTGTCAAACTTCGGCATCTCGGAAAACTTGGTTATAAACCTGTTTTGGTAAGCGTGTTATACTCTGATACACACTAAAACCTGACACATAATGATTTTTAGTCATGTATCATAGTAATATTATGAAATACCTTGGAATAGCACGCAAAATATGGTATACATCACAGTACTGATATAGTACTCTTTTGTTAGGGTAACAACTGCAGAGATTTTACCAAAAGATAAATCTCTGGTTCTCGATTTTGCATTTCCAATAATATTCCTCACATATATCCCCCTTGTTAGGTTCCTGTCCTTGAGCTCAACTCTAAAACTGAGCAAGAGAAGATTCAGATGCTACAGAAGCTCATTTTTCCAGAACAGGAATCCTCTGGAACGCAGGAAATACTGAACAACAGTCCAAAAGCAGAGTGAATCTCGTTACAGATCCTGACGGAGCAGTTCTGCAGTATTTAATTTGCCTTTTGATCTTAATCAAGGATGGATTCATGATGCATATTTAGTGGTGTGTAATATCAATGTTGTACAGTTATGTATTCCTCCAACACCAAGTGAAAAATATAATGAATAAAATATATGCGGTGAAATGTTTTAATAATAATAAAATACTGATTGACTTTTTCAGTGTTTCTTTTCAATGTGGTTATATTTTGACTTCAGAAAAATAGGATCTTTTGAAGGAGTAGTTCACTTTAAAAAAAACCCATGTCATCCAAGATGTCTCTTTCTTTCTTTCTTTCTTTCTTTCTTTCTTTCTTTCTTTCTTTCTTTCTTTCTTTCTTTCTTTCTTTCTTTCTTTCTTTCTTCAGTCAAAAAGAAATTTAGGTTTTGGATGAAAACATTCCAGGATTTTCTCTATATAATGGACTTCAATGGGAACCAAACGGTTCAAGGTCCAAATGAGAGTATCAGTGCACCTTCAAAGGGCTTTAAACGACACCAGACAATGAACAAGGGTCCTCTTGTCTAGGACCCTTCGAGTCATGACTTGAAAAATGATTTGTTCATTTTGATGAATGAGTTTGAACAGGAGAGTCACGAACGCTCATCACAGAACAGAGCAAGGCAAGCATTTGTGCTTATAAAACTTAAACTTGTTTATTTATCTTTAAAATGACCACTCGTTTCGCTAGAAAAGACCCTTATTTATCGTCTCGTGTCATTTAAAGCCCTTTTAAGCTGCACTGAAACTGTCATTTGGACCTTGAACCGTTTGGTTCCCATAGAAGCCCATTATATGGAAAAAAAAAATCCTGGTATGTTTTCATCAAAAACCTTCATTTCTTTTCGACTGAAGAAAGAAAGACATGGACATCTTGGATGACACGGGGGCGAGTAAATTATCAACAAAAGTTTTTTTTTTTTTTTTTTTTTTTTTTTAAAGTGAACTACTCCTTTAATAGTAACTAAGACATGCCTATTTAGATTCACACATGCACAGAGAGAGAGAGAGAGAGAGAGAGAGAGAGAGAGAGATGTGTTTTAGTTTTATGAGGACTTTCCATAGACAATGTTTTTTTATACTGTACAAACTGTATATTATATCCCCTAAACCTACTCATCACAGAAAACTTTCTGAATTTTAACATTTCAAAAAAACAAAAAAAAACAATATTTATAAGCTGTTTTCCTCATGGGGACCAAAAAATATCCCACAAGGATTTCGTATATTGCCGTGTGTTTTAATGTTAGGTTTAGCAAACATACTTTAAAGCATACTGAAAAATGAATTTCCTGTAATATAGGCTATCTTTCCATACTTTACCAGTGGTTACCACGATAACTGCGTTATAATCCTTGGACACGCGGTGGCGGTGTAGGGCTTTTGGGATCACGTCACTTGTGTTTGTGTTTCACTTACCGTCGAAGAAGAGTTTGAGCTTTCTAATTGGCTGAGAGGCAGGACGCAGTGAAAACAGCGCTCGTACGCCGTGTTATGATTGTACTGTATGTCATGAAGCAGTAAACTTAATAATTTAGTCTACAATGTCCGAATTAAACGATTATTTAGAAGGTAAGATTACTTTCGAGGAGTTTGAGAAGCGGAGAGAGGAAAGAAAAGCCAAGAATAAGGTAACTGATTTTATTTTATTAGTAATTTGGTCGGCTCACATGTTCACCAGTGTCTTATGTACAGTTTATTACAGTGTAAATGCCCACGAAGCATTCATTTTGGATTGTGATTTGGGCATGAACCGTTGTAATGCATCATGGTGTTGTTGAATTCTTGTGGATTACAGCGCATGTTGTGTTTCAGGATCAGAATGTGTCAGACGAGGAGGAAACTGCAGAACTGGGGGATTCTGCTCCATCCACTTCAAAACTGTGTGCTGGAGGAACACGCAAACGCCAAACAGGTGATATTACATCACATTACCATGGTAACAGGGGCAACGCTACAGGTGAAAGGGGTCAAAATAATATTGACATTTTTATGAAACCTCACACCTGTTTTTCATGTCATTACAATGTGCCAGTTACATAAACAATGTTGGACTTTAAGACTTTTTTTTTTGCAGTACAATTTGTTGCTTTTGTTGAAATTTCACATGCATACATTTTATTTATCTATGGTTATTGTTGGTTACTCTTTATTTTAAGGTGTCATTGTTACAGTGTAATTATATATTTAAGTACGGAGTAATATTAAGCAACTACATGTACTTACTATAGGGATAGGATTAGGATTTGGTTGAGGGTTAGTTGCATGTAATTATGCATAATTTACTGTTATTACTATGGTAAGTACATGTAATGTATGTAACAAGGACACTGTAAAATAAAGTGTTACCTTATTGTTTTTTAAAGAGGAATTTCTAATGTGGAATCATTGAGAGGGGTGAATAGTCCCAAAGCAAAGTATTTGTATTCTATATTTTGAGGATTTTGGTTTTATAATTTATATATATATTTTTTCTTTTTATTCATTTAGTTATTTATTGTTTTACCTACTTATTGTTTAGTATGTTGTTGAATGTGATTTGAAAATTCAAAGTCTTTGCTTGTAAATCTTTCAATTATGACTTCCTTTCTGTTCATGTTAAAGGGATAGTTCATTTTGAAATGATTTGTTGGTATATTTTAGCTTACCTCAAGGGCATCCAAGATGTAGGTGTCTTTGTTTCCGCAGTAGTTTCAATTTTGATATTTTTAGGTCAAACCGTTCTTGTCTGTCAGTCATATAATGCAGGTCTATGGTCACCACCTCAAAGAGCATGCACAGAGAAGTCCAAATTAAACATGATTTAATGACTCCTTTAAGTATATGAATTAAACAAATCAATACGGTAATTAATGAGTCTTACTTTTCTTGCTCGTATAGCAAACGTATGGAGCATTTGAATGAGGCATGTGGAGATCAACATTCAGTGTGATCGTATTCTGTGTGATGTCTTGACAGAGACGACAGAAGAAGGAGTGAGTCCATCTGTTCAGAGAGCTTTTGCCTCCATGATGGGAGACGGACTGGAGGAATGTGTGGATGAGGATGAAGAGGATGAAGATGGGAAGATAGAGTGGAGAGTTGTTGGAGAAGAGGACGGCGACGACGATGATGATGACGCTGAAGAAGAAGACGAAGATGAAGAGGACAACGACAGCAATGAAGTCACACCCGGAGATGTGTTCGCCTTAGAAATGGAGCTGAACCGTGAGAATAAGAAAATGATGAAGGTCAGTAGTTCGCCCTGCTAGGTCAACATTAAACATCACTGTAATTGATCATGATACATTTTCAGTTTATTTCTAAGCACACTAGTTATTTGTTTAGGAGAGACGTCCCCGCAGTAAGTTACCACGGGCTCTCAGAGGACTCATGGGAGAGGCCAACATCCGCTACGCTAGAGGAGACAAGGAAGATGCCATCCTGATGTGCATGGAGATCATTCGCCAAGGTGGGTTTTTGTTGTTGGTTATTTGCGGTTTGAAATGCACAGTTGATGTGGTGGAGTCACTCCAACAAACAGATCAAACAGAGCCATGGTGATTAACCCTCAATCAGGTCATGGGGTCTATACGACCCCAATCGACTTTTACTTAATAAAAAAAAAGGTTCCCTTCATCTCAGTGGAATAAGATTTTGGGACTTTTCATACATTATCTATCTATACACACACACACACACACACACACACACACACAAATAAACTGGGCTTGATTTGGTTGTTCTGAAGGTATTTAAAAAAAAATGTTTAC
Source organism: Pimephales promelas (assembly GCF_016745375.1). The sequence continues at coordinate 4,034,227 of NW_024121532.1, forward strand.
ACTTCTGGTCTTTGGGGTCAATATGACCCCACATTAAAATGAATGGGAAATGTGAACAAAACTAAATATATTTTCTTCACTTGTCAAAAAAAAAAAAAAAAAAAAAAAACGGCATAAATCTGAATATTTTTACACAGAAATAAAGGCCTAGTACTAGAGCATAAATGCAATGTATCATAAAAAAATAATATTTCATATGCAAGCTAATGGTGTAGTTGAGGAATTGTGTGGTATATGGATACAAAAGTACTTTATATATCCAAAAACACAGCATTAATGATTAGATGAGAAGTAAAAAAAAAAAATATATATATATATATATATATATTATTTGTATGATTAAAACTGTATGATTTGTATGATTTTGTACGATTACTCAATCAGTTGTTGGGGTCGTATACACCCAGAAGTGTAAACAGGAAACAAAGACCATTTGAAGGTTAAACGTGGTACGAATGGAAGTTGCGATAGTCTTTTCTTTTCTGTGTGACGTATATCAGAGTGAAGCGGCTTCTCGAACAAGAAGAAAAAGGAGGGCGGGGCTTGATTTTTTTTTTTTTTTCCATGGGGAGTTAATCGGATGCTTATGGTTTGCTATTGGTCAATCTCATGTGAGTGACAGGTTGTCCCGCCCACACTCCGAAATCTCCCACTACTCACTATATAGTGAGCTGTGACACAATCTACGTCGCCGAGAGACGATCGAGTAGTGTCCGAAAGTGGTGTTTCTAATATGCTGGTGAGCTCACTATGTAGTGTTCTACTATGTAATGGTTTGAGTGGAGATTTCAGACACAGCCATCATCTGAGAAGAGCAGAGATATCACTGCAAGAGGCAGAGGAAGTTCTTTATTTACTCTTATTTACAGTAAACACTGCACTATGTACCATGGAAGAACTGTCAATTTTGATTTAATGGCGACTTTAATTGTAGTTAGTAGGATAAACCCAGTCTCTTCCACCTCTCTCAGCTCCTGTGGCGTACGAGCCGTTCTCCACGCTGGCGATGATCTACGAGGATCAGGGGGACATGGAGAAAGCGCTTCAGTTCGGACTTATCGCTGCTCACCTGAACCCCAGTGACTGTGAAGAGTGGGTCAAGCTGGCGGACATGTCCCTGGAGCAGGACAACATCAAACAAGCCATCATCTGCTACACTAAAGGTCTGTACACACACAGGAGATACTCTAGCATTCAAAATGTGTTTCTTATGGTCACCTGGGGTGAATTTATTTGAGGAAAAACACTAAAAACTTAAAAAATATTATTACAATTTAAAGGAACTGTTTTCAGATTTGAATCTATTAAATTGTAATTTATTCATGTGTTCAAAGCCGTATTTTCAGCATCGTTAGTGTCACATACTGTATACTAATGTGTTGATTTGCTACTCAAGGAACATGTATTTTATTATTAATGTTGTAAACAGTTACACTGCTTCACTTTAATAGGACAAAAGAAAGTTCAGAAGTAATATTTGAATTACTTTTGTAATATTGTAAATGTCTTTACTGTCACTTTTGATCAATTCGGTGTATCCTTGCTATTATTTTATTTTATTTATTTATTTATTTTTATTTATATCTTTATTTGACATGGACATACAATTACATTGGACGAGCCATATGCATTTGTTTTTAGTGATTATAGCATAAATGCTAATTTTCAACACCTGTCCACAGGAGGCTTTTGAGAATAAAATAAAATACAGTAACAAGGGAGAAAAATAAAAACAGCAAGTATCAGAATCAGAAAGTATTAGTATCAGAATCTTCAGAGTATTAGTATCAGAATTTTAGATTCAAATTTTTACTTTTATTTTTTGTTATTATTTATAGATATTATTATTCATTTGTTCTTGTAAATCTGTCTCTTCACATTACTTAAAAATGACTTTAAATATTTAGAAAAAGCGTGTGGCTTCCACAGATTATCACCTTGCTATAAATCAGCAGATGTTCATTTACTGAGATGCCTTTGTGAAATGTGTTCCCAGCTATTAAATACGACCCCAGTAATGTTCAGTACCTGTGGGAGCGCTCCAGTCTCTACGAGCAGGTCGGGGAGCACAAGCAAGCCATGGACGGGTATCGCCGGATCCTCAGCCTGCTGCCACCATCCGATGGAGAACAGTTCATGCAGCTCTCACGAGACATGGCAAAGTACGGTGGTCACATATATTCTGAATCTTATGTTGATTTCCGAATCATACACTTAAAACTACCACTGCACCTTTGTGACTTCACATATGTTAATGGACTCATGATTTTAAGATTTACATGGGGAGTTTGTGTATAAAGTTAGATATGAGTGCATGGTTGTTGCATGACCATTTCTGAATCCACACAGCTTGAACTGTGCATGTATTTATTTCAGGAGTTACTATGAGAGCAGCGAGTTGCCTTCTGCTATAGGGGTGATGGAGGAAGCTCTGGAAAGACATCCTGAACTAGTCTCACATGAGTGTGTCAACATGGCTTCTGAACTCTTCATAGCCAACCATCAACATGACAAAGCTCTAGAGGTGAGACCAGATGAAAACAATTAAAAATATATAGAGCAGAACACGGTGCCAGATGGCCGATATTACAGCGTTATATAGAAATGCATGTCATGCACACACACACACACACACACACGCTCACTGGCCACTTTGGACCCACTTTTACTTTCAGAGCTGCCTTAATTTTTTTTTAAATTAAAAACAACTATGAAACTGCCGTTCATGTCAAATTCAAGTGAAAATGTATCAATTTGATCTATTGTATAAAAAATATATTTAATATTTAAAGATTTTAAAATTTACTATTCATTATATTTTGCTTAATAAAGTTAGGAACTACTTTTTGCATTTTTGAACACATGGCCTCTAAGTGACTCAACTTTCCTCTATTGTAAAATGCTAAAATGTGTGTGTCTGCAGGCACTGGTGAAGTTTTGTGGCATCGTTCTGAAAAGACAGGAGAGAGAGGAAACAGAGACGGAGACTGGCGACCGGACGCCTGCACAAGATCCAGAAGGAGAAGAGAAGAAGGAAAACTCTGAAGTGGAAAAAGGTGAGATAAAAGAGATGAATGTTCTGTCATAATTTGTATTGCTGTACCATAGAGTTGTCTAAATATACAATAGTAATACTAATATTTAATGATAATACAAATGTTTCCTGCAATTACATTTATTGAACCGTATCTTTTCATGGTGTACTGCATGTATTATATGCTGTAGGACTTTGCTGATAATAATACTGTTAATCAGAGAAAAGCATTATGAACGCATCACTAACATGATTTTAAATGCATAGGGAAAATCTTAGAGGTGGAGATTCCTGATGATGTTCCCGTCGACATCAGAGTGAAGATGATGGTGTGTCTTATCCACCAGCAAGTCTTCAAACCTCTGGATGTAAGTAGATTTCTACACATACACAAGCTCTCATTTGTTTCACTGTATTAAGACTGTTATCTTCATTCTTGACTCATTTGAACAGTTTCCTAAGTGAAGCTACAATGGTTACTAAACAAATAGAATAGGATTCTGAATTAGTTTCTTAGTTTCATTGTAAATACTGCTAATATTGTTGGTTTCTGAATATTTTCCACATATTTAAGTCGTCTTGCATTAGAAGTGTCTGCTAAATGTTTTTGTAGTTTTGTTTATGAAAGCGCATTATCTGCATCATATTTGTGTTTAACGTGTTCATTTTACGTTCATAAATAAAATGCCAAATTTAACATTCAAAAGGGGTCATTTTAAAGGGGTCATGAACTGGCTTTTTAAATTTTATTATATTGTTGTCTGAGGTCAACTTATGACGTTTGCTTGGTTTTTGTATTCAAAAACGTCAAAATTAATAAGTAATAGACTATTTTCTACCCTAGTTTTGAGCCTCGCTGAAAAACGCTCGGTTTTTATGGGCGTCTCGCACTGAAGATTTGGAAGTAAACGCCCACTGCTGTGAGTGAGTTTCAACTCACCCGTCGATGCACTTGGGGGAACTTGTTTTCAAAACGTCCAATGTTGTAAAATGGCGACCGGAATGATCCGCCCATACATGTTCGACCCAGAGTCCGTGTGTTGCACAATTCCAGTCAGATCCAATATAGACGGCACAGCACCGTTCTTTCCTCTTAATCGGTTTGCAAATCCAGTCTTGTTGACAAAACAATCCTCAGTGAAGTGAAGCGAACAGACGGACGATGTTTTACCTCATCAGCTGAACGTCATTAAAAATAAAGTTTATCCATGCAGTCCTATTGGAATCCAGAGGAAGCTTATGCAGCGACTGCGATATTTTGTATTGCTCGGCATCTCGATCCGGTTTGTCATCACAAGGTAGGCATCTATGTTATTTAGCTATGCGTGAATGAGCGAATCGGTGGGCGGGCCTAAACCGGCCGTGTTAAAGTAGGCGTCGATGATCTTCTGCGGGGGTGGTGTTTTATCCTCTTTGACGTCATATTTCCCCACTTTGAAAAACGAGTCGTTTGTCAATAAAACAAGGCCGTTTTCACTTCTGAAACTTACAGGATATTCTTATAATATGATGACCTCTTAGATGTCAAAAGCTCAAGGAAAATTAGATTTCTCAGTTCATCAGCGTGAGTGAACACCCTCAAGAATCTTCCAGATGAAAGCATGCTGATAGAATAAATGTTGCCTGTGCCCTTGTGTCTGCAGCCCATGTTGACGTCTCTGATGGAGCAGAGCCCGGAGGAGCTGGGTGATTTGTATTTGGACGTGGCGGAGGCTTTTATGGAAGAGGGCGAGTATAACTCTGCCCTGCCTCTGCTGTCCGCCCTCGTCTGCTCGGAGAGATACAACCTGGCGGTCGTTTGGCTCCGACACGCAGGTTACGCAGCACTATCAACCTTTTCTGGGGCACTAAATGATGAAAAAAGTTTGCTGTTATTACAGTAAAATGTATTTTTATCTGGTCTAGAACTGCCTACTTAAACAGGAAACAGTAATCGGATTGTGATTTACTTGTTTGCAGAGTGTCTGAAGGCACTTGGTCATTTGGAGGTTGCGGTGAAGAGCTACAGTAAGGTTGTTGAAATGGCTCCATTGCATTTAGACGCCCGTCTGGCACTGTCCACCCTCCAGCAGCAGTTGGGCCGACCCAACATGGCCCTCGAGGCCCTGGAGCCCATGTATGATGCCGAAACCCTTGCACAGGACTCTTCCGCCGCCCAGCAGGTCTGTGTATATCATAGTCTTCTGTTTAAATGTGACGTGCTCGGGTTTAATTATGTGTGTGATGTTTTTCAGGAGCTGAAGCTGTTGTTGCATCGCTCGACTCTCCTGCATGCTCAAGGACGCGCTGATGATTACATAGACACTGTATTGACCATGCTGTCCATGCTACTAAAGGTCAGATTCTGTGTTCAATGTTTGATGGTGATATGAAGTAGAGCCCGACCGATAGAGGATTTTGAAGGCTGATACCGATACAAATATTTTTTGCTTTTAAAATACAATATATCGGCCGATTTTTTAAAAATTTATTTTAGGGCTGTGCAAAAATTAATTGCGATTAATCGCATCCAAAATAAAAGTCTGTGTTTACATAATATATTTGTGTGTGCTGTATGTAATTATTTTTTATATACCTATGCATGCATGTATATATTTAAGAATTATTTGCGCTTAAATTCTGTATATATATATATAAATACATAATCTATATTATATAACTATAAATATTTTATATATGAATAACACATTTTCTTAAATATATACATGCATGTGTGTGTATTTATATATACAAAATAATTATATACAGCACACACAAATATATTATGTAAACACAGACTTTTATTTTGGATGCGATTAATCGCAATTAATTTTTGCACAGCCCTAATTTATTTGTTTATTTCAGAAACGTGCTACAAAACATTAACAGATTTCCCTAACATTAGTTATTGATGAGTTTTAACTAAAATAATATGATAATGCATTTTAAAAAGAAACTTGTTTCTTTTATTGTCTCAACAGAACAGAGGAACATCAAAATATATTAAAGTTCTGATAAATAAAATAATAATTAGTCCCTACATTGCCTTATAAGCTACCTGCAACCTGGATCAGGATGTGTGGCGCGTTATACAAGAGTGTTGCCAATAGAGATGGTGTAGAGTGCCCTCTGGTGGATAAACTGTACAACTCCAACACTCATGACATGGTTTAAGCGTGTTTCGTCCGTTTTTATTTTATTTTTGAAATATTAATTTATCGGCCATTATAACTGCCAATACCGATAGTTTGGAAAATGCCTAATATCAGCCTGCCGATAAATCGGTCTGGCTCTAATATGAAGACAGCTGTGTGGCTTATGGACAATACAGTACAGTATATTGATAGATGTACACAAAATACCTGGAATTTCAATATAGACTACTGTTCAAATGTTTGGGCTCACTTTTTTTTTAAAGTCTCTTTTGCCCACCAAGGCTGCATTTATTTGATCTGCAAAAACATTAAGAATTGTTATCATATTTCACACTGATATTTCAGATTTCACAACGCTGAATTTTCAGCATCATTACTCCTCGGAAATCATTCTAATATGCTGATTTGCTGCTGTTGTGGCAAAAATCCTGTCAAACATCATCACTGCGTAAGAGACACTCCGAGTCAAATTAATATAGAAAAAGAAGTATTTATTCTTTCAAGAATAGGCCCAGTTGCCAACACAGCAGTTATACTGTGGAATAAGTGAGACGCCTTCAGGGAGACATGAGACAGCTCTTATAGTCTTTTCAAGGTTCCTCTTCCCCCACTGTACCTTTCACCCACCCAGATAAGGCCTTTACTGCTGTTTAGTCTCTGCCTAAGGACACAAACTTGTACTGAAATAAACTGGCTAAAACTGGCCTTGTCTAAGGTCAGAGGTCCTGTCCCATATGTTCCTGAAACGTCACCCACAACCACGTACACATCTATATTTTACTCATGGAATTGGTTCAATGGAAAAACATGGCTCAGACTACCTAGTAATCTTCACTAATGATTCAAATTTCCATAACACTAGTTTCTAGTGTTATGTTAGACTACTAGTTAGTCTATATGTTAGTCTACTAGTTTCTAGTTAGACTAGTTTCTAAAGTAACATTTCTCATTTTCATTTAGTTTTAGCTGAAGTACTAAAATAACTAAAACTAAAAACTATTTAGAGATTACAAAAGGAAAAAGTAATAAAATGACAAAACACAACAAAATTACTGTAACTAACTCAAATTAAATTGAAAACATATATATATATATATATATATATAATATTTCTATTTTCAATTTAATTTGAGTTTAAATTGAATTAAATAGAAAACATAAATATATATATATATATATCTGTTTTCAATTTAATAATTTAATTTGAGTTTAAGTTGAATTGAATTGGAAACAGAAATATAATTTTATATACATTTATTTCTGTTTTCAATTTACTTTGAGTTTAAATTGAATTAAATTGAAAACAGAAATTATATATATATATATATATATATATATATACATATACATGTATATGTATGTATGTGTGTGTGTGTATATATGTATGTGTATATATGTATGTGTATATATATATATATTTCTGTTTTTAATTTAGTTAGTTATAGTAATTTTGTTGTGTTTTTGTCATTTTATTAGTTTTTCCTTTTGTAATCTCTAAATAGTTTTTAGTTTTATTTATCTTAGTACTTTAGCTAAAACTAAACGAAAACCAGAAATGTTGCCTTAGCAACTAGCTAATTTTATTTTATTCAATTTTATGTTTATTTCAAGTATGAAAATGCTTGTTTGATAGTTTTAGTTCTAGTTAATGATTATAACCTATATCAGTCGATAATATGACCATATCAGTCAACCACTAGTGGTTCATTCCTACTCTCTGATTACCAGGTTTATGAGACTTGATATTTTACACAATGTTGTGCTTTCTTGTTTTGTGAAGGTGGCGATGGTGAGGGCTCAGGTGTGTGTCGTCTCTGATACGTCCTCCGGTGTCAAACATCTGAAGCTTATTAAAGTGCCGCGCAACAAACTGATGGAGATTGATGACCAAGAGGCAGCTTATCTGGATGTGACGGGTAAAGCACATCACATGGAACTACATTAACACTTATTCATTATGCCATTAAACTGCTGTCCTACGACTTTAAGATCACACAATGAATTGCATGAACAATACTATTTACATACTACAACCCAGAAGCAGTCAATTGAAACTAAACCAGCTCTTTTTTAAAGTCAACAAGCCTTTGTAAACTTGCATCAGAATGTAATGACTGACTCCTCCTCTGAAACATCTTTTCATTTGACCTTTTCCAAGTCTTCTTGAGTATCCGAGTGTCTTTCTCTCTTAGGTAAGACAAGCGTCCTCTCTCGAGAGGACTGGTGGAAGCTGTTACTGCGCTGCTTGGGTGTGCTGTGTGAGTTGAAGCGCTTTGCTGAGGCCGAGTTATTAGTCGACACCTCTTTAGAGTACTACTCCTTCTACGACGACCGCGTCAAGCGCAAAGAGCTTGAATACCTCGGCCTGTCCGCCGCCTTCCTCGACCTCAACTTCCGCACGGCTTATGACTATATAAGGTCAGTCAGTTGTATACTCGGTCTGTCTACACGAACATCCTAAATAAAATCATTCATTGATTCAAAAAGTCATTCACAAACTTCTACACGTTTCTCTCCTTGTTTGTTTGTTTGTTTATGCGGTATTTTGGCTATAATATGATTTATTCTTATGCCCTGTTGTACCATGTTTAAAATACAGAATCACAATTTTCCACCAATTTTCACTAGTTTTAGTGGGAAATGCAGTTTGTTTTCTGTGATTTTAATGTTATTATTTATTCTGTGTTTATAAAAACTGATTAAGTTGATAAAATATCTTACACATTTAATCAGTTTTTGTTTTGTTTATGCAGTATTTTGGCTAATTAGATCTATCGTTTTAAATCCATGCTTAAAACACAGAATGCTGCATTATCCACCAAAATTGTATTCTTTCGGTTGTAAATATATATATATATATAAATATGTAAATATATATTAGGGCTGTCAAATGATTAATCTGATTAATCGCATCCAAAATAAAAGTTTGTGTTTACATAATATATGTGGGTGCACTGTGTATAATTATATATATATATATAAATACACACACATGCTTGTATATATTTAAGAAATATTTTTATGTATTTACTGTATATAGATTTATATATAATTTATATTATATATAAATATTTTATATATAAATAATATTTTTTTCTTAAATATACATGCATGTGTGTATATATATATATATATACTATATATAATTATACACATTACACCCACATATATTATGTAAACACAAACTTTTATTTTGGATGTGATTAATCGTGTTTAATCATTTGACAGCACTAATATATATGTTTCTTATTATTTATTTTATATATAATCGTCTGTTAAAGAATACAGATATCATGTTTAAAACACAGATTCCTGCATTTTTCACTTATATAAATACAATTTTTGTGGAAAATGTGGTGTTCTGTATTTTAAACAAGATAAAACTATAAACGAAATAGCCAAAATACTGCATAAACAAACACACAATGGGTGGAACATGTGTAAAACTCAAGATAAACTGGTTTGAGGAACACAGGATGGCATATACAATCTGAGGCTGAATGTTTTTTGATTGAGAAGTGGCTTTAGTGACCATTTGTGCTTCTTTCTCAGTAGAGAACTTTTCTGTAAGTACTGTAAATATAGCCCATCTATTGCAGGTTGATGTTAATGGACAATGTGGAACGGACTCAGCTGTGGAACGTGTTTAATCAGGTTACCCTGCACTCTCAGGATGCCAGACATCATCGTTTCTGTCTGCGTCTCATGCTCAAGCACCCCGATAACCATGCGCTCTACCTTCTCAATGGACACACCTCGCTGGTTTCTGGGACTTTCAAACATGCACTCGGTATGGACATTAAACCATTTGTTTCTGGTGCTTCATGTGGTGTTAATTGCTAGGTTCTGGTCATGAGTGGGTCACACCTAGTTGAAATGTTTATTTAGATTTTATGCACATAAATGGTGGAACCTGCACTATTAAAATTAGTTTTATTATGATTGTTTTATTCTACTTTCTCTTCTCTGAGTAGGTCAGTACATGCAGGCCTTCAGAAACCAGCCAGACCATCCTCTTCACAGTTTGGTTGTTGGTCTCACGTTCTTCCATATGGCCTGTCAGAGGTTCGTCATGAAAAGGCATTCCCTCGTTATACAGGTACAGCACGATATGTATTTTTTTCTAAACTAGCTACTTTTGAGTGTAAAGTTGCTGAAATTTCCCCTCTGTTTGGCTTTCTAGAACATGCTAGAAAAAAGTATGTTTTGCTTTATCAATTAAAATTCTATGTATTATATTATATTATTTATAAATGTTAAATGATTTAGCATTACATTTCTTTTATGTAATATTCATACATTTTCATTTACTGCTGAATAAAATTTTAGAAAGCATTGTAATACAGATTTATATATTTATTACCTTTACCTCACAATGGTCTTAATATTTGCTTTATTTTAGTGTGTGTTCACACTTGGCATGTTTGGTTCTATTAACCCTAAAACCGTATTCTGGACAAATGTGGGCAAAATAGTTTTGATTTAATTTTAAAAAATACTTCCCTTGATCTGAGCGGTACAAGACTCGGCTACTTTTGCTAAGTTTGCCTCCTGAACACACACATTTTTTTCTTTTTTTTGACTCAATTCTACAATGTCAAGTGTGTGAAAAAAAACCTCCTTAATCTTGTATTTGGGTCAAAAATGGGCACCCATAGAAATGAATGGGAAAAACTGTAATTTAGAGCATTTTAAAATAAGCCAAAAAGTGGACCGAGCTACAAGTGTGAACACACCCTTAGTTATGCAAAAGTGAGTATATGTTTTTTTTTTTCCCTTGGCATTTGGAGTATTTTCAATTTATCAATAGTATTAATAATAAATTAAAAAGCTGCAGTAGTTATTTTAAAACTGTAGATGTCCCTATTTAGATTGCTAAATGAATTTGTGTAATATCTGCATAGATAACGTGTTTTGGTTGTTCCTCAGGGTTTCTCATTCCTGTGGCGCTATGTGGATCTCAGAGGTCATTGTCAAGAGTCCTTGTATAATCTTGGCCGGGCTTTACAGCAGCTCGGACTCAGTCATTTAGCCATTCACTACTACGAGAAAGCCCTCTCCCTTCCCCCACTCAAAATGGAGGTAAGACGCTTTCAGTTTAATATCTGTGTGATCCACTATACATGCATAAATCATCACAGAAATCTCCCAGATTCTCAAAACATTGTAAACAAGACACACATTCAAAGGCTCTATGCTGTAAATATGTTTATTTATCTGTGCATTAATAGGCTGTTTAAAATGCTTTGTGAAATGCAAATGATTTCTCTTGTCGTTTTAAGGGGATTGATGATGATCAAGTGGATTTGAGAAGAGAGATTGCCTACAATTTATCTCTAATTTACCAGTCCAGTGGTAATAAGGAGATGGCCCGCCATGTCATCTATACTTACTGTATTGTCTGACTCAGTGAGCCTTTTACAGTTGCTTCCTTAAATGTATAAAATCTACTATATTTTGTACTATATTTTCTTTTCAATAAACTAATTTATTATATTCATGGAGTGTTTGATTTTTAGTTGTGTGTTTGTTTGGGTGTAGTATTAAATATATAATGTATGTGTGTGTGTTTATATATTGTGTGTGTGTGTGTATATATATATATATATACATTACAATACAATTATCAGCTTAGTCAAATATTTAGGAGCCCCAAAGCTTATTTGCAGTTTATTACAGAATTGTATTGCCAAAGTCTGAGCATTTATGTGCATTTTGGATGCAGGTATACAAAGGTAAGCATTAATGTCTAATATGCTATATATTCTTCTACACACTTTTCTGAAGTTAATTCAGCTCTAAGCAGTCTCTCCGTTCACTCTTTGTTTTATAAGTAATTGAACCTTAAGTGTGCTAACATTTTTTTGTACTGGTTATTTAGTGCTTGCTAAGTGCAAACTTACAAATTAAAGTAATTTCCCTCCTTCAGGGAATGTAAATTACCAGTAGAAATCCCCCTTCACCCCGGACCCCATTTTTGCGAAACATGAATTTCAATTCACTCTTTTGAATCAGTTCGTTTGGGTGTTTCATTTTCATGAACTATATCCAAGTAAACTATTCAATCGTTCCCTCAATCAAAAGTTTCTCAACAAGATAGGACATGTTCAGACAGTCATGGCCGTTACGAAACATTTCGACTAAACAGACTTGAAGGGACATTTTACTCCTAATGTCGTTCCAAAGTCTTTTGTTCATCTACGGAAAACGAATGATGTAGGTATTTTTTTTATGAAATCCGAGAGCCTTTTGGCCCCATAGACAGTTGACACGTTTTGACGCTTCAAGAAGTTCATAAAAAGATCGTAAAACCGCTCAATATAGATTTACGATCTCATTATGAACTTTTTAAAGCGTCAAGTGTGTTTACAGAAAGCTCCCAATTTCATCAAAAGATCTTCATAATGTTTGTGCCGAGGAGGATGAACAAGGATGTCCCACTCAGGATGTGTTCAAATTTTCTTTTCAGTTTTTTCCGAAGCTGTATTCCTGTTTTTAGCATGAGTGTTACAAATTTAAATATCCAACATTTTTACTTTTAAGGTAACGCTTTTCATATCCGAAAAGCGTCTAGAATATGTTCTGTGAACAGATCCATACGCCTTTCGAATCCTTCAGAACGAATCGGTTCATCAGCAGGTTGACTCGTTCGCGAATCGAACATCACAACAGTGTGAGAGTGAACGCCTACCTCTCGTGAGCTGCGCGCTCGTGAATTATGCTCAAAACAAAAGCAGACGCAAAGCCCTTGGAATTAATCCAACAACACTAATGCAAAGCAACATTCCTCACAACGCATCTCTCGCGCGTTCAGATGAAGCTGTACGCCCGGCCAGACGCGTGTTTTTGTTCGGGTGCGAGTGTTTTCAGTGGGTATGAGGTGGCATAGCGCGGACACGGGGCTCTTTGTAAACGAATAGAGATGAACGCGGCTGGAACTAGACTGGCACACCGAGCGGACGGACGCAGACCGACACTGCGCAGTAAATATCAGCTGGGCTGTGTTCGGGCTGGTTCGGTTGGGCTGAGACGGATGGTTTAGGCAGAAGAGGAGGAGGAGGAGGAGGAGGAAGCGCGCTGGAGCCGAACGGAGGCCCTCAGCTGCGCACATCTGCTCTTCCGAGCATCCCTGTATGCTTTATTTGAGCTTTCTCAATTCAACAACACCTTTGTTTGACGGTAAGTGACATGTTTACCTGCATGTCGATATAATTTGGATTTACTGGCAACATTTTAAATGAGCTGAATTGGTATTGTAGTCATCAAAATCAATTTAATGGCAAAGCCATTACCGTTGACTGTTAATTCTTATGGGAACTAAACAACAGGGTTTTGAACATTAAAGTTTAATTCACTTAAACATTTTATACACCTTGTACTACTTTAAAGTTTTAAAATAGTGTTTCAGACAATCGGTCCTCCACATGCCACAGGTATTTTTTATTTATTTATCATTAAAACATAAAATCCCCAGAACCTGTGGCATTTTATGGCCAGTTTATTTTATTCAGTTGTCAGGCCTGTTTAAAGTTGCTCTTATTCTCAATCTACAAATTTTCCTGGTATATCAGAATATATTTTTGCCATAAAAGATCATTTGTTTTGTTTTCAAGCATGTTTTTTTTCATGCTAATATGTCTCGGTGTGGATTTGGATTCATTGATGCAATATTGTTTGCCAGTGTGGCATGTCCATAGTTTTGATAAAATGATAATTAGCACATGTGCCTTAGAATATTGATCAATATGGAAGAAAAACAAATGAATATTATATTTTAGATTTATATGTAACAGTATAATATATTGGTGTTAAGTTGAAACGTTATTTTACATTCAAATGTCAAGTGAATCATGATCATTGTAATGGTTAAAACATGCAAATGTTTTACTATTGATGCAGAAAAATAAATGCAAATAAATGTTCTTGTTCGGGTTCTAAAACAACATTTGTTGTATAGGGTTCTTGAGTTGAGTCTACGATTCTTTGGAGATGAAAACTGATTTTGATTGTTCCTTATTTCGGATCGGGTTCCTGATTCTTTAAAGCAGAGAATATGAAGTTCCTATTATTGAAATGGTTCCTATTTGAAGTGTAAATACACTTTTTGGTTCGATCTGAATGCGAGAGATCTTGGTTTCTTATATTGATTGTTTATTCAAATCAGATCCTTTTTTAGTTGCATTATGGTTGAAATGTCCCCAAAAGTAATTTAGACACACCTAGCCGAAAGTTTCCAAGACTAGGCTAGTTTTCCTCACAAGTAATGAGGTCATATGAAGCTTTGCTTTGAAGAGCAGCTCCAAAATCCCACTTCAGGACTATTTAGACCATCTATGTGATCTGTGGATTAAATGACACAGTTAAAGCTGGTGGCTCAGTCATTAATGCCTCGCTTCAGACTCAATTTCAGGATGGCCTGGTTCTTGTTCAATCCAATATTTGCCTCTACAAGGCTCAATTGTTTACATATCCATGCAGATTCATTTGTAAAGGCCGCCCAAGTGTTGGGTGCTTTGCATAGAATTAGAATTCCCTATAATGCTCTTTTGGACTTTGCAGTGTGTTTATTGTTAAATCGAACACCTGAAATAAAGTCTGCAGATTCTTTCAGGGCCTTGCAAATTCTGAATCATCTTGATTTAAGTTTTGATTAATCTCTGTGGATAATGATCTTATTGGACATCGGATCAGATAGACTTGTATTAATAATAGCAGAAGCTTTAGGTGGAGACAGATTGAGTCTGACATCATTGGGCAGTATGATATGGTTTGAGAGGGCTAAATGAATCAATTTGGCTTGTACTTTATTGGCATGATGACAAATACTTCATTGGGTATGTTGACTTTTTTTATTGCATGAGCAGTTATAATTAGCTGCGCACAATAGTAAATTTGTCTTTTGGTGGTCCACATGGTGGCAATGATCAAATTACAGTAACTGATAATATTTGTTTTCTGGCTAGTTTGGCAAGAATATGGTTATTCACAATTTGCATTTTTTATTTTGGATGCCTCCACTAAGAGATTGACATCCATTGATGAGGAATTTGTGTAAAATTATTTAAAAAGTTATGTTCAATGAAAAACTTTGGATAAAGTCATTTACAAGCAATTTCATTTACAAACTTAAAGGAGTAGTTCACTTTTCAAAAAAACTTTTGCTGATAATTTACTCACCCCCATGTCATCCAAGATGTCCATGTCTTTCTTTCTTCAGTCGAAAAAGAAATGAAGGTTTTTGATGAAAACATTCCAACATTTTTCTCCATATAATGGACTTCAATGGAAACCAAACGGTTCAAGGTCCAAATGAGAGTTTCAGTGCAAACTGTTCACGATTCCAGACGACGAATAAGGGTCTTGTCAAGCGAAATGATCGCTCATTTAATAGAAAATAACAAAGTTTAAGTTTTATAAGATCAAATGCTCACCTTGCTCAGTACTGCGATGCACGTTCGTGACTCTCCTGTTAAAAGGAGAAAACGAATCTTTTTCCGTGTCAATTCATTCGTTTCATTCGTTGAATGAACCAAATGACTCGGAAAAAGATTTGTTCATTTTGATGAACGAGTCACAAACCAGCAAATAACAAATAAAATGACCAATATGCACTTTTTGTTTACATAAACATTAAAATAACATAAGTGACTTGCAACATGTTATCTTTTGACAAAAAAGGTTTTATAGTAGATAAACCTCACATCTTTAAGCCTTTAAATTATTTTTATAAAAAGAATGATACAAAAAAAAAATTACTGACATTTTACAATGCACATTAGCTTACCTTTTATTATTAATAGTAAAATTCGGTCCGATTTTGCCGTGGAGTTGCCGCAAGATTTATTTACGGAGAAGAGAAAACCCCCCGTAGTGTTTGGTTGCACCCCTATCCTTCATGTTGACTGAGCTGTTACGGAAAGGGTGAAGCTGATTGGTTGTTTCTTGTCACATGACCTGCGGTGCGCTTGCGGCATTCTGAAAATTAGCTATTTTTTTCATCTCACTGCGCCTGGAAAAAAAAGGACACGTCGCTTTTATTAGCTTGCCGCACACCTACAGTACATTTGAAATAACGAACTTGAACACGCAAAAGACGCGATATGTGAACGGCCCCTTGGCAAGCTAGTGTTGGAGACCCCTGCTCTTACCAATAAGGCCACAACTGGCCCATAAAACATAAAGCATGAAGAACAAAGATAGACACAAGATGATGTATTTGTAAAATATCCAATTTAATTGAAAATGCAACGCAGAGGTTAAATTCCTAATCTTTGTGATTTTGTTACTAGGCCTACATAAATATTTGCAGTATAAAAATAGTTTTCATGCAGTATAAGTAGCCTATTTTAGAGCAGTATGTTACTTCTAATCCCTGGAGGTCTTCTGGACTTTAAATGTTATATAAATATAGTGGTATTTGACCTGAAGCGCACTACTACACTGTTACTAACCCATAAACCCTGCCGCTAACCACTTGTTGCTCATTTTAGCTATACGTATATTGAAACTAAAGAAATTTTCTTCAATAATTTTGCTTTGCTTTGCTTTGGCCGCTTTGCTCTCTGTTGCTTTCCCTAAACTAATTATTACTTTATTAATCCTGTTTGTTCTGCAAAGATGGCTTTTTTTGGACACCATCAGTTGATTCATCAATTTGTATCCCAAGTTTAGACATCCCAGATCTTCTATATATGGAAGTGTGTGCACTGATTTATGAGTAACTATTTCACTTTTTGGCAAACTGGTGGC
This sequence comes from Pimephales promelas, assembly GCF_016745375.1. Next base: position 4,051,144 of record NW_024121532.1, read on the forward strand.
TAATTCGTATGAATTTATTTTGTACAATTTCGTACAATCAGCTTACTTGTACGGTTCGCGAAATTGCAACCTCATAAAAGTTACATTTTCCTGTGAGATCAGGTCAGTGAAATGCTTGTGCGTCTGTTTGTGTGCGTCTGGTTTGCATCCCTGTGAGTGTGTGTGCAAGTTAGATATTTCTTGCATCAAATGCATGAGTTAGTTTGTAATTTTGTGCGTTCATTGGTATGTTTACGAAGATCAGGTTTGCGGTTGAATCATGGGAAGAACGTATGTCATCGTTCCTGTGTCTATAGTGGTAACAACAATGTAAGCTTAAACTTTAACTGTGTTTTCGTGTAAGCAATCGCAGGAAGAAGTCAAGGCTGTTTCCTGGTGTTTCCTTGAGCAAAATACATATTCACACATACACACTTACATCACTCTGTACCCAAAATAGAAAATGCATCTTGGCCTATTGTTCATCCAAACAGTGCGGTTACACTGGCATTTCTCAGCCTTATTGTCAATACAGGCTGAAATATGTGTTTGATAAACGGTTTAACCCAAATGATCAGTCAAAAGTCACAACTAGGGTTGGGAATCGAAAATTAATTCTAGAAGCGGATACTTAGGATCAGGAATTGGTTACTAGTTATAAAATAAAAATTTCGATTTCGAAAAAGAATCAATTTCGCTTATTTTAATGTGGGTTTAAACCATTCAAGTGCAAGTAGATCCAAGCATTTTTTGCTTTCTGTGTTGTGAATGTAAGCAGTTGAGAAAGAAAATGCAACTGTATATTGGATCCATGCATTAGGTCTTAAAGTGACAGTAGCCTAATAAACGTGCTGCTGATAACTTTTGTAATTTTATTAAGGATTCAGCCTTATGTTATCTATTAAAATAAAACTATGCAGTGTTATTTGGTTTCAATTTCTGAATTTCTGCCCTAGTCACATTGCCTTTGGGATAATTCTACAACAGACGATAAAACAATCAGATGACGTTTGCACAATAAGTCAGTCTTGAGAAATTTTGTTGCTCAAAAGTTGCTTTTTTTGTAACTCGGGAGACTTTCTATATTATACTTTCTAATTATAATTATCTTGTGTGGGAGACACAAATGAGGCAACCGTGGATATGCTGTAAAAGTATGGATCTATAAAAATGAATGTCAATAACATTTCTCAGATAATTGTCTTTGGAGAATATATCGTAATCTCTGACTTTAGATTGCAGACTTTATTTAGGCAAATTTGAGCACAGTTTGTGAGATTTTGAGATTGTTTTTTAAACTGGTGGATAAGAGAAGCTAAAGACCTTTTGATATTTTTCTCATGCTTTTTTTGAGATATTAAGAGATATTTGTTTTTCCCTCTATTCTCATTCTTTGTCCTTTGCTACTTTACAGTTATTGTCAGATTTTATCAGAACAGCAGCATAGAAATCTTTATAAATCTTACAAATGAGTTAAATCCATTCTCTCATGCTAAATAGGCAGTAACGTGACTTATAACATCAGGACATTAGGAAGCACATAAACATGCTACATTAGCCTATTGTTTGGCTGTGAACGCCAGCTGGCATGCACAAACCCTCCTCAGATATGGGTCAGTGTTTTGGCCGGGATGTGCTTGGCTCATCTATTAATAGAGTCACCCTCAACGCTGTATAAATAAACAGTGAAGCGATACGAGGTGTTGCAGTGCGGGGGCTAGTCTAGTTTCAGGGAGTGTTTGCCCCTAAAACTAAAGTTTACTTACTCTTGATCTGAGAAATGTAATTGTAAACACACAGGCAGAAAATCTGAAGATATGCCATCAGTGGCCATTTTTCTGAATAGTTTTTTGTGTTGAATTCGGTTGCTCTTATTGCTGTTTACACCAGTTATATGATTTTTACAGATGGAAAACGTTTACATTTTATTGATCCTGCTGTTATTTTGGTCGGTCTGGTTTTGAAAACACCATTTTTAAAGATTTTCTTTTTAATTGGTGTATTTAAACTGTAGGCTTGTGAAAAAGACATACTTTTCAGCATACTTTTTAAATGAGTTTTTATCATAGAAACAATATTCTTCTGTGTACACTGACTAACATTTTCTGACACATAACTGCATGTTAATTTCAATTAATTGAAAATTGAATATATTTGAATGATTTTTAAATGCAATTAGTAGGGCTGTCAAACGAATAATCGCGATTAATCGCATCCAAAATAAAAGTTTGTGTTTACATAATATATGTGGGTGCACTATGTATAATTACTTTATATATATATAAATACACACATATGCTTGTATAGAAATATTTTCATGTATATACTGTATACAGATTTATATTGAATTTACATTATATGTAAATGTCAATGTTTTATATATAAATAATATTTTTTTCTTAAATATACATGTATGTGTGTGTGTGTGTGTGTGTGTGTGTGTGTGTGTGTGTGTGTGTGTGTGTGTGTGTGTGTGTGTGTGTGTGTGTGTGTGTGTATATATATAAAATAATTATACACAGTGCACCCACATATATTATATGTAAACACAAACTTTTATTTTGGATAGAATAATCACGATTAATCGTTTGACAGCCCTAGCAATTAGATGAACTTCAGAGTGCTTTTTAAAAATACCCACAGTAAGTAGTAAAAATTCATGGTTAAAGAGTACCAAATAAGCATTTATGGGAAACTAAAATATACTTTGATGTAATTTCTATTATATATAATGTAATATGTAATTTCTTTATATGAAGAGTTCAGATGCAAAAGCCTCTAAGTGCCATTTGAAATTGTCTTCTAGAATGATCATTTTTATCAAGCTTGTATATTTAAGTTCAGTGATTTCACTTAAATGGCAATGATAATTACCTATTAAATGTTATTTAAGTGAAATTACTGAACTTAAATATACACGTTTGACAAAAATCATCATTAAAGAAGAAAATTTCAAATGGCATTTAGAGGCTTTTGCATCTGAACTCTTCATATATATATATATATATATATATATATATATATATTAACACATTTAAATGATACATTAGCAATTTAGTACATTTAAAATATATTAACTTGAATGTATATAAAACACACCAATTGTACACAGGAGCCTTTTACAAAAATAGAGAAAATGTAAGCATCTAGGCTACTTTCTAATCATGTTCCCTTGAAAATGTATTTTAATTTTATATTGTAATAATAATGACTGAGGTAACTATTGTATTTTGGTGGACAATCTACTGTCATATTTTGTGTCCATTAGTTTATATTGTATTTTGGTGGACAATCTACTGTCATATTTTGTGTCCATTAGTTTATATTGTATTTTGGTGGACAATCTACTGTCATATTTTGTGTCCATTAGTTTATATTGTAATTTGGTGGACAATCTACTGTCATATTTTGTGTCCATTAGTTTATATTGTATTTTGGTGGACAATCTACTGTCATTTTTTTGTGTCCATTAGTTTATATTGTATTTTGGTGGACAATCTACTGTCATATTTTGTGTCCATTAGTTTATTGTAATTTGGTGGACAATCTACTGTCATATTTTGTGTCCATTAGTTTATATTGTATTTTGGTGGACAATCTACTGTCATTTTTTGTGTCCATTAGTTTATATTGTATTTTGGTGGACAATCTACTGTCATTTTTTTTGTGTCCATTAGTTTATGCAGAGCCCAGACAATTCTTCTAGAATGAGTCACAACGTTGGTTTAAATGGTCATTTCCTTTTCCTGCCCAGAGATAATCGTGTTGAAGGAAAGGAAAACAGATATGCACACAGCTTAGACTGCATAATGATGTTCATTTAGATACTATGTTGTCTAGGTTAAGGTCAGATATTCCCATTTACCCAAATGATCTAGTTAGCGTCATGCATGTGTCGTCCCATCAGGCCGGCGTTTAGCCTGAGTGCTCTGAGGTTCAAAGGTAAGGTCTTTCAGTGGAGGTATTAGACAGGATTTGGGAGCGCTGAGTCAGTCATCAGGAGGAAGTGCCTTGAGGTGGGGACAGGATATAAGATCATTAGCTAATGCATCTTAGGTGAGCTTCTGACCGTTCCTGGCAGAGTAACAGCCACAGTGCCACAGACGGATCAGCTGAAGGCTGTGGACAGCAGATATCGCCCTCCCCCATTACTTTAGGCGTGTTGGCGCGGTCCAGTGACCAGCAGTTGAAGTTATGTGGACCGTACTAACTAGACAGATGGATGGGTAAGGTTTGTGGTTTCTGTGCTTGTTTGGCTTTTGAAAGGTTGCATTCCTACATTTGATTGATTATGTTGTGCATTGTAGGTTTGTAGGCCCAAAACATACTTTACAGAAGAATATGAATTCCAATGGTACGTTCAAGTCATAAAAAATCATATTTACGAGTTGAACATGCGTTAAAGGGATACTTCACTTTTTTGGAAATAGGCTCATTTTACAACTCTCCCAGAGTTTCACCGTTTTCGAATGCTTTCAGCCGAATTTCTGATATTTAATAGTAGTTATAATGTAGTACTTACACTAAAACTCTGAAAAGTTTTTCTCACACAGTAATTTTTATTTTGAGGGGGACTATCCACGATACATATTGTCACTATCCAAGATATGTATTGATAAATTGTGGCACGATATATTGTTGCAGTCCTATTGCTTAATTGCAGTAAGTTTTTTTTTTAAGTTTAGTTTTTCGTCTAATATTTATATTTTATTTGAAACTTTATTTATTTTAGTTAACAATAACAACACTGCCTCCAGCTTTGTAACGTCAACTATTAAAACACAACTATTTGATACATTTAGACATATAATCCTAAAATAGAATTAATTTGTACAAAATAAAGCACACAAAAGAGGATAAACTGTTTATTCATTTGAGAAAGATAAAGTGCATGACAGTAATCCAAAAAAGATAAGAGGGAGACATATGCCGTGTAGTTTTGGGAAAACAGAAGAATTTAGAGCGTAATGAAAAATAAGAGTACGACAGGTGGAGGAGGCAGAGATAAAATGTGAGATGCTGCAGACTGGAGGCTGTTGTGTTTGTGTTTGTGTTTGTTCAGAGAGACAGAGGGAGGGGCAATCAGGTCACAGAAATGAGATGAGACCGGCGCGGTAATACAGGGATTAATAGAAGCATTCTGTCACCGCTAAATCCACCCATTCACCCTCTAATCCTCGCCCAGCGATCAGACGCACACCTACTGGATGTTTGCCAGTTAGCATGCTAGCCTGTAGGCCTTCGCATGTGGAAGCAGACATGTTGTCAATGGCTGAAGTATACATTTATTTTGTTTATTAAAAGTATCTATCTATCTATCTATCTATCTATCTATCTATCTATCTATCTATCTATCTATCTATCTATCTATCTATCTATCTATCTATCTATCTATCTATCTATCTATCTATCTATCTATCTATCTATCTATCTATCTATCTATCTATCTATCTATCTATCTATCTATCTATCTATCTATCTATCTATCTATCTATCTATCTATCTATCTATCTATCTATCTATCTATCTATCTATCTATCTATCTATCTATCTATCTATCTATCTATCTATCTATCTATCTATCTATCTATCTATCTATCTATCTATCTATCTATCTATCTATTAGAGCTGGGTAATAAATATCGATTTCTCGATATCTCAAAATTTTAACATTGTAGCATATCTAGTGTTACATGCGAGTTACATGCTTCATTGGTGGACTGCGGTGTTTAAACCAGAAACATAAACTTTGTAAATGTAGCTTGCTTTTAAATAGATTCAAAGTCCTGCTCTGCATATTCATGGCATTTGTGGGACATCAGGAAAATGACTGACCTAGTTTTTCTTAAAACTTCATCTTTCTGATGGCATCCCAGCCATCTCAGCATGGAGTGCACTGGTGTGAAGATATCCTGCTGACCATCACATCAGAGGAGAATAATAAATGCCAGATCTAACACTGGTAGTGTGAATCTCTTGATCCTATTTAGTTTCACCTGCTAGTACCAACACTTACAGTGATGCTCTCAGAGCAATCTGACACTAATTGGTGAGTTCAAGAGGAAATGAAAGGCACAATAGGGGGGTCGATGGAATTGGAGTGGATTTTTTTTTTGAAGGTTCACTGTATGCATTTCTTCATTTAACCTTCGTAGTCCTTGTCAGTGTTTGTATTTGTGAAGAAGAGGTTTTGTGTTAAGCCTGCAAGAAATGGAAGTTGTGATAATATTTTCTTCCCTATTGTTACATATATCCAAGTGAAACGGGTTTTTGAACTGGAAAAAAATGTAGGGTGGGAATTGATTTTGTCCATGGGGAATTGATTGGGTGGTTGTGGTTTGGTATTGATCGATCTCATGTGATTGACAGGTTGTCCCGCCATCACACCATATCATCAGAAAAGAGAAAATATGTCACTGCAAAATGGAGGGAAATTTATTTTGATAAAAAATTACGAGGGCACATGAGTTTAAAAAAAAAAACAAATTATAATAAATACTGCAATGTTGATTTCATGCTGTCTTCAAGCAATTTTATGGCATTAAACAATAAAAGGTATCTACGAATTTCAATATTCTATGAAACTAAACAGGAGATTACTTACACCGTTTTTAGCATCCTATTTTGAGACTTGCGTCTAAACGCGTCTATTGCCAAGAGTGAGTTCTCGACACTTCCTCAAGAAGAAACATTAAGCATGGCCGGAGGATACCAATTTTCACTAGTTTTCACTAGTTTCGAACAGTACATTTTGTTCAAATGTTAGGATGCCTAAAAGGGGGAGTCAGGCACGAGTTAGTCATAAAATCAGACATCAAGTAAAAGTTGATCATAAGCACGGTCAGATTTTTAGAGTCAGAAACATGATTAGTTCTAAAAGACAGTTTACTAGCTTATTAAAAAATCAATCACAGATCCCCGGTCAACCTAAAAATTGTATAATTTTTCATTCCCACTGGATTCTGTACCAAGCAAGCAAGAAGATGCCTAATTTGAATTTGAAAAAGTGTGAGCGCTGCCATCCAAATCCTGGTGCGCACCAAAAAAACGGACGGGGACCGTTGAAAAGATGGGAAATCTCGAAATATGAACACAACATGAACTAAATACATGTAAATTAACTATAAACAAGACATGATGTCACAAGATGCAACCCTAAAAAAGACAATGCTCAAGAATACCTGTTTTTTCTCGTCATAGTCGCGATATTTCCCATCACAGTTCAGGACAAGAATCAGAACCACGTCTCCTTGTGTGTGTCTTTGTTTGTGTGTGTGACGGAGGGATTCCTGATGTTGTTTTGTCTCCTTTAGACGTTTTATAATCTGTTCACGAGTTCTCAGCTGGTCAAAATACCATCATATGTAGCTACGCACATACAACAAGAGCATTTAGCCCAGAACACAGCATTGATTTGGATGTTCTGTCACAAGATGTTCATAATAAAATCAGGTTGTGAACATATCCGCTCAGTCTTAAAATGGCAATGTAAACGCTAAGGGTTTGGGTCCAGACCAAACGAACCAAGTGAACAAAACTACAAATGTGAACACACCCTAATTGGGCAGTTCTTGGTCAGATTAGGTGAAAATGTGGACCAGTCATGCTCAAACATCTGGCTCTGCAAGACTAGAGAATTGCTGAATGTTCTCCTAAAATGCTGTTTTTAGATAAGCTCTCCAGAACCATGGAGGTATAACATTGACTCCAGATAATTCTCTCAGGTACAAAAGCCCACTCGTCTCAACGTGCCATTCGAATACGCTCGAGCTGCGCGTTACGATGCTTCTCACTGTCTGCTGTTGTAAAATGGAGCAGTCGCTCCTCTGAGGATTTGCTCTGACAGCGGCATGCAGATGAGCTGTTGAAGGAATGATGAAAAGTTTCATTGGAAGCTTTGTGCAACTCTGATGAGGGCTAATTTTAGCAGTAAGAAAAGGTGAGGACAGAAAAAAAAGTTAAATATCTGATGGTGTCATGAGCACAACCAGTAGGCATGATGTGTGAAAAAACGTGGTGAATGTAATCTGTATATCAAACAGAGCTAAATTGGCTTTTTTTAGTGTATGGAAGTGTAGAATATACTTATGAAATTAATCATCGTGAGTCATTATTGACTTATTAATAGTGAAAGAGCTAAAATGAAAAATTGAGTTTTTTTTTCTATTTGAGGACTGTAACAATAGACCCCTTTTTGCGCCGATTGCGTCATGGCGCTAGCTGGAGGCAAAACAAAGTGAAAACTGGAGGCGGCCAATACAAAACAGCACAGATTCGGCTACATAATAAGGAGCTTAAATAATTGTTACTATTATTAAATGTCATCTTGTTGTGTTGTTTGTCATTGTTAAAAAACAAACAATCCTTGCTAACTAGCGTTAGTGAAGCGGCCAGATGGATCTTTCTGACCCCACCTAAGCTCCGCCCACAAAAAAACGTCACCATGTTTACCAACTGTAAAAGGGTCTATAGTTTGAACGTCACCACATCCACCCCATTGAAGCACGTTTAGACTGGTTCGCGTGTTCTGTTTGACAGCATGAACGATCCTGCGCACTTCAGAGTAAGACTACAAACACGTATGCTTCACGGAAAGATAAACATACTTCACCTGTCACCCCTCAATCTCGCTTCTTCCTTTTTTTATTGATAGTGACATTTCCCAGGAAGGTTCCTTGCTGTCACACTTTTAAACAATGCAGCAGAAATGTGTGGGAGAGAGACTGTGAACAGCATGGCAGTTACATAAGGACCAGACCGCTTGGTGGGACCTTCACAACTCCTGCTCAACAGACACACTTGGCCTTTTTTATCACTTATTCAGCGTATTCACATGGGAAACCAAACTGGCATCAGAAATATTAGTACACTACCATTCAAAAGTTTGGGGTCGGTACAATTTTAGGTCTCTTAAGCCCTTTTCGCACGGGATTAGTATTATCTGGGGACCTCGTGTGATTTATAAATTACCCCGCCACATCTGAATTTCATGGGGCGCATTCGCACGGGATAACTGAAGCCTGTGATTTTTCTCGAATTTACTGACTTATCGCCCGGATATGACGTCAATAGGCTATTGCTTGGAAATGTCTTTTCGTTATAGGTATAGCTTAGAGCCCGACCGCTAAAGTATTTTGAAGGCCGAGACCGATACAAATATTTTTTGTTTTAAAATCCGATATATCTGCCGATATTTTTTTTCAGAAACGTGCAACAAAACATTAACAGATTTCCCTAACATTAGTTATTTGTAGTTATTTATGAGTTTTAACTAAATTTGCCATAAATGAGCCATAATTTAGCAATGGATAACGTCATACTGCAAATTGTAGAAATATAGGCTACATTTTCAAAATAACAGGCCGAGGAGAGATCAACTCAACGAGTGTTGCCAACAGGAACGGTGTAGAGAGTGCCCTCTGGTGGACAAACTATACAACTCCAACACTTATGACATGGTTCAAGCGTGTTTCATACGTTTTTATTTTAGTTTTGAAATATTAGTTTATCGGCCAGTAAAACTGCCGATACCGATAGTTCGGAAAATGCCTAATATCGGCCGATAATATCGGCCTGCCGATATATCGGTCTGGCTCTAGTATAGCTGTATGATATATTATGACATAAACAGAATAAAGTTCCTTACCACATGTCATTCATCTCCATCTAATCATTCTTTTTGTTTTTGCTCTTCTGATGATTTTCAGCTTTTACTTTCTGAAAATTGTGTAGTCGTGTTATAGCGATATATGACCCAGCACTAAAAATACTATCAAAACACTCCAAACCAGCCTCCATTCTTCACGAAAGATGGATAAAATGGCACACATGAAACAAAAACCTTGAAAAAGGTTACACGATCCGGCCAAAATGCAGAGATGCCGATTCACACGGGACTAATATTATCACAGGACCTCGGTGTTCGGCGAAATATAGTAGGTCATTTGCGGGGGAATTTTTACTTTACAAATTACCGACATGGCCTATTCGCACGGGATTAAGATCACAGACAAACTCTGCAATTATTACAAATTACTATAGGACACCAGATTATACTAATCCCGTGCGAATAGGGCTTTACACTCACCAAGGCTGCATCTGTCTGATCAAAGATAGTCGTACGGGTTTGACATATAGCATGATGAGTAACTGATGCTATTTTTGGGGAAATATTCTTAAGATTCTACATCAATCAATTCTAAACCGCACAGTTTTAGCAATATTTGGCTACAGATGTAATTAAAGTGTGATGTTTATGATCTATTGTGTTCATATGCTGTCTCACTGTCTGTCTCTGCTGTAGTTAGGCAAGTTCCACTGTACCGTCTCGATCATATTTTATCTCCTGAGTTTCATTGTTTCTTAGTTTCTCCATCCGTCTCACTTTCTCTCCATTCTCTGTATCTGATAATTGGATCCATATTAAACCATTGCAAAGCAATTTAACAAAATGGCTTTACTCTGTCAAATTCAAACCACTTGTGGTGAAATTGAAAGCGTAACATGGAAACTTATTTTCATTTTTCAAAAGTTCGAACTAAGTGATATTTTTATGCAACATCTATACTGATAGTGTTCTTTTACAGGAAAATACAGTGGTGTAGCATGGCATTAGATGCAATGGCATAGTATATATAGATATACAGTAGTATATAACATGAGACTGGTTGATTACCATACATATGTACTATGGTATTTACTTTAAAATGTGGTATTGTGATGGGTCAGTGTCTATAGACTGCCCTACAGACACAGCGAGACAGCTTGTGGCTGTGTACGGGATGATTTTGGCAGTAGTATAGAAACTCTTGTGTTTGGTCGGGGGCCAGGACGTGCTGAGGAAAGCTGGGCATGTCACATCGCTCGCTGTTTCACACCCTTATGAAAACCTGCACAGACAACTCAAGCAGAAAGAGCTAATTTAGGAGCTACACGCTTATCTAAGCTTGAAAGGAGGGCTGACTGTGAGGGAAAATATGAGAAGAATGGTGATGTACAGTAAGAAAGAGGTTTACAAAAGGATTACACAGTGATGCCCATGGGCAATATTTAGATTTTTTTTCTTTGTGTCAATCAATATGAATATTTTTGCTGTTGCCATGGATTTTTTATTGTTGGTAGATTTAATATACACTACTGTTCAAAAAGTTGAGGTCTGTATGACTTTTTGTTTTTGAAAGTTATCTTATACACATCAAGACTTATTTATTTGACCAGAAAATACAATACAAAAGTAATATTGTAAAATTATTACAATTTAATATATTTTAAAATACAGTTTATTCTTGTGTAAGACTGGAAAACTGGTTAAAGAGAAAATATCTGACCAGTGGCCTCTAAAAACAAATGGCATTGCTTGCAGATTAACATTTGACCCCCTATCATTGTTAAACCTTTTTCATTTTATGGAGTCAGATGAAACGGGTTAATACATTAAGATTAAATGTTATGCATTTAATTAAAAATCACTTTGCCATGGGAAAGACGGAACACGTGTGAAACCTTGGCCTTAAATCGAACGCCGTCTTTGGATCGATTTTGTGGCCTTTTACACTTGTTATGGTAGAGGTAAATTAAGAAAGCAGATTCGTTATGAATAGAAATGTACAGGCTGGGTTTTTTGTCCATCATAAATTGATTGGATTGTTAAAAGTGGCCTATATGTGAAAAAGGAGTGGGTTTGGCAACAGTAAGTTGGTACAATTTGGTAACAGATTATGCAACAAATATTTAGCTTATATTAAACTGATGAATCACTATAATTTATAAACACAATCTGTTTTTCTACCTATTTAACCCTCTTGCTTTTTTCCCCGTTCCTTTTAGGGATCATTTGTCCAGCATTTACGTCACTGGCCTGTGTCCCATTAACCAAACCCCAGTGTGGAATCGAACCCTGTCTCAATCCATCTCCTGGACCTGAAGGCAAAGCGGAGATCAGATTCCTTACATCACAAATCCAGTTCTTATTACCACAAATGGACAGGAAAAATCCACGCTGCATCAAACGAAAGGAAGTGGTAATGCCCATAGCAGATGATTTGGATAGAAACCGCTATGATACTGAGAAATATGTTAAATTCAGTCCATTTTCTTTTTTTTTTAACCATCTGAGGCTCTAAATAGGGACCTTTGAGATTCCTGACTGGTATCCGGCAGCCTTTGTTTTTCTTCTCTGGTTTGGATGCTTATTTGATACCTCAACGGCGTAAACTCAAGCCTGTTGGGTACTTTAGAAGTGGGTTATGTAATCGCATTTTTAGATGCCAAACCCCAGAGAACTTGAAGAAGGGGCAAGAAACATCAGCTAGTGCGTTGAGTGGGTTTGTCGGCCCATTAAACCCAAACCTTCTGCATGATCTCCACCATTCATTAATTATGGACTTTTGAAAGATCTGACTGGCATTAAATGCTCTTTGAGTTGAGATTTGGAGGCCCAGCAAATCCTCAATCATCTGGATTGGATGTGTTTAAGATATCTTAAGGTTGCAAACCCAAGATTGTTATGAGTTTTGGAAGTCAAATTTATATATTACTGCCGCTTCTAGAGAATTTAAGTAAGAAGAGAACTTGCACCTTATTGGTGCTTCTTGGTCCTAGCCCAAATCTAACCTTGTTTCAAGGCCATTTTCCACCTAGAAACTAACTCTGTATGACCTCCACCATTTCTCAAAGACTGAAAATGAACTCTTGAGAGATCTGACTGGCATGTTCTTTGAGTTTTGGAGGCCCAGAAAACCCTCAATCTTTTGGATTAGATGTGCTTAAAATACCTGGAGGTCGAAAACCCAAGTTTGTGATGAATTTCTGAAGTTAAATTCTGTGTTTTTGCATCATATTAGATGCCACCACCACTTCCAGAGAACTTAAGGAAGGAGAAAGCTTCCACCAACTAGGGCTTGTTGGCACGTCTTGAGCCCAAACCCAATCCCACCCCCTTTCCCCCCTTTTTTGGCCATTTGGCTCCTATTTCTTACCTCCATCTCATCCCAACCTCCACCATTCGCCCCTCGCTGGCCACGGCAGTCCTCCCTCCCCGTTCCCGCCCCCACCATCCCCCTCCCCATCACCCAACCTCCTCCCCTCACCACACTCCCCATCACCCAACCTCTTCCCCACACCACACTCCCCACCCCTCCACCCAAGTCACCATGGCAACCGGCACTACCACCACCGCCCGTGAACATCTCCTAGTGGTGCGGAGGCGCACCCCTCACATGCGCTACACGCTGAGCCCGGAAAACCTCCGCAGCCTTTCGTCGCATGGTGGCTCTGCCAATGGGGCGAGCTCTAGAGGAGCAGCACCTGAACCGATGGGCCTGCAGCGGGCCAACAGTGACACCGACCTGGTGACGTCGGATAGTCGTTCCTCTTTAGCAGCCTCTACGTACCAGTTCACACTTGGGCGAGGGCAAAACCTGGTCATCTCTTGGGACATCAAGGAGGAGGTGGATGCCACGGATTGGATTGGGCTGTACCAAATTGGTAAGATGTTTTTGGGTTTGGGGAAACCCTCTATTGAAAGTATTTCATTATATTACTTTTAAAGCTACACTGTGTGATTTTTACCCCAATCTAGCGGTGAAAAGGTATATGACCATCCAATGAATATTAGTTTCTGTTCCTCTCAATTCCGATTTCGTTTTAACTCCTACGGTGGCCAATGTAGTCCAAGATTAACTTGGCTTCCAGTTCGACCTCGTCCATGATTGTTAACTCAAACGTAAAACGCGAAAGGCGAAGCTTGAATTAACGGGTATGTCCCTCTTTGGCTAATATACTTTCAAGATGGAGGGGCAACATGGCGACCGACATTAGAACCCCTTACCCGTATGTATTTTCAATGGCATATTATACACTCGAAGTAAGAACGAAGTAAATATACATTAATGAGCACATATATTTTTGAAAGAACTAAGTGTTTTTAGCTAAGAATAAACTAAAAGACTTACACAGTGTAGCTTTAAGAAAGGTAAACTTATATTTACTTACCATTACTTCTATCATTCCATCATTTTAGAGAAACAGGTAGGTCAAAACTAACGGCATTGGTTGAGGTAATGTTTTTATGCTTAAACAAGCAGATTGCAGTTCCATTTGGTGCCACTAGATGTGCAGAAATTGCAGAATTGCAGCTTAAAGTGAAGGGATGTGGAGAAGGGTTTGTCTCAAAATAGCAGGCCTATTTTTTCATGCAGAGAATGTAGCCTGTAGACATTGTGATTGCAGTTTAGACAGTTTTGTGTCAAAAGAGACCTTATTTTGACACATTGCACCCCTCATTTGTGTAGACTAGCCAACATGACTACTTATAGCGTACATTTTGAAGTCAGAATGAAATGTTGTTTGCATGCAACACATTTTACTTCCATAATCTCAAGTATTTCTGACTAAAACCAAACAAAGTTAGTAAATGTAAACACCACACCTACACTGGATCATCAAAATTAAATCACTCCCATTTTGGGGTGCTAATTTTTTTTTATTTTTTCCTGACAAACAACTGACTCATTAACTGACAAGATTATGTTAAATTAGAATAGATAATGGAGCAGCATAAACAACAAAATCGTCACGTCGAGTGTGTCCCACCTTGCAGCGCTTCTGTGAATGGATAAAAACAGAATAAACATATATAGGCCTATTTGCAAAATAGTTTAACAAAATGAAAGAAAAAACGATGCGACAAGTACTATGTGCTGGGCTTCGGTTCGTTTTTGTGACACGCTCCAACAAAACAAGTTCACGAGAAGACTGCAAGTGAATGAGCCAAGGAAAACAGACAAACCGCTGACTCTGTTATACACTGGCTTAATTGCACCATGTCATTAGCTACATTTTATCTCGTCTTCTCCTCCGCACTTGCACTGATGGTTGAATCTAATTACTCAGCATTATTGTAGATGCTTTTGAGAGCCCATAACCGCCGTAGTTTTGATTTGTAGAGGAGATGTGGGAGGATTAGCGTCCCGTGAGATGCCAACCAACCATGAAAAAGCTCAACCCACCAGTATCCCTAGATACAGACCAGCTGAGCAACTGCAATACAATTAACCATTCACTGACTTGCAATGCAACTATGCACACATTTGTTATGTTTGGAGATGTTATTATTTTATCATTTTGGATAATTGCGGGCAAAGTGGACACATTTGATTTTCTTTTTACACTGTATAATGTAGTTATGGTTAGCTATTTAAAATTAATTAGCTAACAATAAAAATACTTTTTAAATTAAATAATATTGTGTAAGAGGCAAATCCATTTGGCGTCATATTCCTAATGAACTTCAGTGACTAAATTATCAGAAAGTGTTCTTTTTGAAATGTTTGGATCTGTCTTTCTTGGTCTAATGCTTTCAAAGTTATTTTTGTAATGCAAACTATAGTGACGTTTTCTTTCTTGCACAAGAAAGCAAAATTATACTTCATAAAATTTTCCCAGCTAAAGCATTAGCTTGAATCAAATGCATCAAACCGCTTCAGTAATACTATCTCTATAGATTTGGCTTCTTGGAAGTGGGAATTTAGTGGTGGAAGTTACAGTAATGATACCTTGAATTGTGCAGCTCGTGTGCTGTTACTTTTCTGTGATTTTTTATTTTTTTTTGCTTTGCAAATGGTTAACAGGAAAAAGGCACGAGTTATCTGGGGATCGAACCCCTCAAGCACCCACAAAAGCATACAATCATTACTCGTGGATTATTTCGAAATAGTAAAGATATTGTTTATCCCTAAAACCGTATTCTGGACAAATGTGGGCAAAATAATTTTGATTTATTTTTTAAAAATACTTCCCTTGATCTGAGTGGTACAAGACTTGGCTACTTTTCCTAAGTTTGCCTCCTGAACACACATTTTTTTGACTCAATTCTACAATGTCAAGTGGGTGAAAAAAACCCTACTTAATCTTGTATTTGGGTCAAAAATGGGCACCCATAGAAATGAATGGGAAACGGTAATTTAGAGCATTCTAAAATAAGCCAAAATAAGACACAAAGTCACTTCATCTTTAGGTTTTAGCTCTAAGAACTTATTGGAATGATATTTTAATGTAGTTAAAAAATGTAAAAAATAAAACATAAAAAATAAGCATAATTTACATAGAAAATATGGTACTTTTTGAAGTAAATACATTCAAAAATACCCCAAAATAAAAAATAAAAAAACACCATAAATGGATAGACACAACTTTATCGAAGACAGTGATATAACATTTATAATAAATAAAAATTAAGATCACACCTGAGTCGTCTGTGCCCACATTTGTCCACAATTACTGGATTAAGAGCTATGAAGTGAATACGGTTTGAGAGCTACATAAGATTTCACAATTTAGTTGACATAAAAACTGGCTTTTTGTTTTGCTTATTCTTAAAGATAGATGTATATTATTATATACAGTACGAATGTAAGTAATCTGTTCTGTGGTATGAGCACAGGTCTGTTTGACAGTCATGGTCAGTGAAAGCCGATCCCTCACTACTACAGCCAGCTTCATGGGGCTATCGATCAGGACGGGGGAATTCCTCTGTGGCCCGTCCCAGAGAAAGGCCTCCTCTCAGGGATTGTGCCTGTCATCGATCCACTCAGATCCTCTGGAGCTTCATTCATAGTATTATTTTCGCCACAGGACTGACCAAGGCCTGATTTATGACCTGTACTACACGCTAACAGAACAACGGCCTTAATATGACCAGTTTTATATGACCAAAACAATGACCAAAAGTTTGATTTATTTTAAAACAATAATTAAAATAAATGAGTTTTATAGATGCCTTCAGACATTTTTGTTAAAAAGATGTCCATTACAAAATCTATACCAACAACACACTTGGTCAAATCTCAGCTCAAAGTCAAAAGAAATAAAAAAAATAGATTTTCCATAAAGAGATTAAAGCCTGTTTTCAGTTTTTTTTTTTTTTTTTTTTTTTTTTTGCATTATAACAACATTTTAATGGCAAATTAAGCACATTTTACTCACTTTTACTTAATTGGACAAAGAGGTCAAAAAATGTCAAAATCTCTATACATCTGTAATAACTATACATCATACAAAAATAAATATAATATTATTTGTTCTACTGCATTTTTATGCTGGTTTAAATAACTAAAAGGAAGATTTGTTCATTTTTTCTTCGTAATTGAGAATAATGGGGATTACAAAAAAACACACGTTACGTTTATGATCATTTGAGGGCAAAATGTGCATGAAAATGTCCTGAAGTAATGAAAACGAATTATAATGGTGTTAAATCATTTTATTTTCTCCATGAATCATACTTTTATGTATTATATTTAGGTACCTAATATACATACATTTGCGGATTAGAAGCTCTTTTAACACTTTCAGATAAACGAGTCACAGACAGCTATAAATGTTCTGTTATTTCTGTCCTTTTATTGTCACATTGTTAAATTTAACACATTAAATATTGCATTATTTACTGGTCTTATTGTTAATCGTGCTCATAATATGTCCTGATTGTACAGTAAAGCATTTCGTTGGTTTTTCTGGGAAACTGGATGATGCAAGGCACTGCTGGAGTCAGAGATGATCGATTTATATGTGAGTCATGTGACACGTGGGGTGATATGTGGGTTTTTGTAGACGTTCAGGAACAGAGGCCCAGTGTCCTCGCTGTGATATAGTTTCAGATGAGCTGCTGTAGATCACATTAGACAAGGCTGGTCTATTCACTGAATGAAGAGCCTCTCGACATTACTGATCACAGGCTGCAATCACACCAAGAGACAAAACACGAGCTGTAAACCTTTCTTTAGAGGAATCTCACTTCTGAATGTCCCATTCTTCTTCATGATTTGGAAATGCATACCGGCAGGTCCATTCTCTGATATACACTCAATTAGTTTTCAATTGTCAAGGTTTCTGTTTCATATCTCAGGAGATTCAATAAAGTTAAAGTTGAGTATATCTATTGGATGTGACCTCATAGTCTGACACTATGGAAATTGTGCAAATGGATTCTGGATTATATTGTGTAGCTTTAGTTTTTCTGAATGCATAGATGGATCATGCTAAAATCTTTCCAGGGTTCCCACAGGTCCTTGAATTTTTTTTTCAAGGCCCTGGAAAGTTTTTGTAAATAAATATACATAGATACAGGTCCTTGAAAGTGCTTGAATTTATTTTGTGCAAGAAATTTTCTGGAAAAAATTCCATATTATGCCCTCCGCTCCATTAATGTGTTATTTTGCCAACACTTCGTAGCCATAGTAGCTTCTTTGATTTACGTTAGTTACGCGAATTTATGCTTTACGTTAAGTGTTTCCGCGTGAGGTACTTTTTGTACGTTGCCATGACGTTCACTCACGCAAAACTAACAATGTATGCTACAATTAAATCCTGACGTTAAACATACAGTATGCTGCATCCCGAATTAATAACTTGAAATCAAATCTTTTGCAAACATCTTATTTTAAATTTTCAAATTGCATACAAAAGTGGTCAGAACAAGTTTGCTTAAAATCAAATTCCTTAATTATTATTAGTTTTTTGTCAACTGGACAGATTTGACTGATACATTTGTGTCTCAATGAGGCCTAATTCCACCTAAATCAGGCCGACGGCTTAATTGGGAGATTTGTCGCTAGATGTTATTCTCTCTTTTGTTCAGTGACGGGTTGTCCTGAATCAGAGGGCAGAAAGGAGAACACGATTGTGTCAATCTGAGATAATCAGTGGGTCATTGGGTCTCTGGTTTATGTGGGTGTATTGATTAGACAAGCTCAGACTGGAAATTGGAGCTAATGTGCTCATGGACTCATTTACCCACAGTGCTGGAGCTTCATTTGTGCACTCCTTTTACTTTGCCATCGGAAATTAAGATTAATTATTGGACATCTTATTAAAATGTATATTTTTAAATAATTTTCTGTATTAAAATTAGGGCTGTCAAATGATTAATCGTGATTAATCGCATCCAAAATAAAAGTTTGTGTTTACATAATATATGTGGGTGCACTGTGTATAATTATTTTATATAAATACACCCACATGCTTGTATATTTAAGAAAAATGTTCTTGTATATACTGTATATAGATTTATATATAACTTATATTATATATGAATATAAATATTTTATATATAAATAATATTTTTTCTTAAATATACATGCATGTGTGTGTATTTACAGTATATATATATATATATATATATATATATATAAAATAATTATACAGTGCACCAAACTTTTATTTTGGATGCGATTAATCATTTGACAGCCCTAATTAAGATAAAATAAATCTACATTGTTTATGATTCAATATTGTATATTATATAATTATCTAGAGATAGTA
Source organism: Pimephales promelas (assembly GCF_016745375.1). The sequence goes on from NW_024121532.1 coordinate 4,070,443, forward strand.
CATTCATATATATATATATATATACAAAATTAATAAAATAAAAATCATAAATTATTAAAATATTTTAACTCTTTAAAAATAATTTCAAAATTACATTTATTTTTCAAATAACTTTTAAAAATAGATTTATACTCAGTAAATATAAATACATTATGAATAATCTTGCTTTCTCTCTCTCTCTCTCTCTCTCTCTCTCTCTATATATATATATATATATACTGTATATATCAATTATTAATAATTTATTTTCGTAATATTAATTTAATTTATATATATATATATATATATATATATATATACATTTAAATTATAATTAATATTAATAACTATTATTAACATAATTTATATAAATATATAAATGATGTCACTTGATCCTTCATGGTCCTCGATATGCTGTTTTTACTGTATTATGCATGCATGATAGGGCATTAAGCTGTATTACGGTTCTCTGTATGGCAAACGAGTTAAAGAACAGGAAACACCAACTAGGAACATGGTTCCTTACTTTCAGGACAAATACTTTAACCATTTGTTTGTTCTCAAGAGCCTTAGAAAAGACGTTAAGCTCCTGAGAGAATGTTACTGAGGTGTGGCGGCTTATGGCACGACCGATCAGCCGGTCCTGTCGTTTCACAGCCACGTATTTATAATGAGAGATATTGACTCCTGCTGGAGGAGGCCCTTCATCTTAGTCATTTAGTTATTATGCATAAGGCAAATATTTACACGTTTTTGTGCCGACACAGATGAGACGTGTCCTGCCAACGTTTGGGATTCGAAGAACCGCGGGGTCAACGGCACTCAGAGGGGGCAGATCGTCTGGAGGCTTGAGGCCGGACCTTACTTCATGGAGCGTAAGTGACAGTGTTGAAAAATCATATGCGCTTTCCTTTTCAATGAACTGTGAGAATTAATGATTCAATGGTTCTGACAAAGTTTACTGGCATCAAATGTTTGGTATACTACCGCTCAAAAGTTTGGGGTCAGTATTTAGTATTGAAATATATATTTGAGCAGCAAATCAGCATATTATAATGATTTCTGAAGGATCGTGAGACTGAAGATTGGTGTAATGCTGAAATTTCAGCTTTGAATCACAGGAATAAATGACATTTTATAATATATTCAAATGGAAACAGTCATTTTAAATTAATGAAAACTTCACAGTATTACTGTTTTTTACTGTATTTTTGATCAAATAAATGAAGCCCTGGTGTGCATAAGAGACAAAAACCAAAATATATTACAGGTTTTTAGAATTTTTGAACGGTATTGTAGAAACTTAGTTTTCCCTGAGTAGCGAGTTTAGTAGCAATCTAGCTAACAAAAGTGCATGTTCTGTCAAATACTAATTTTTCATTTATGTCTGTGATATTAACTTTAGGATGAATCAACAATGTCTAAGCGCTTTACATGTTGGTCAGACAAACCTGTCCCATACAACTGTGCAGTGTATATTTCTATTATTTATTGTGTTGAATTTTTGGGATGTTTAGGAGCAAGTAAATCTGAAATGAAATGTAAATGTGAGAGACAGCTATAAATATACAAATATCTTGTTCACTTACTACTAAATGTCTCTTACAAAATTCTTGAATATTAGATGCAATGAATCTGGCAAGATTTCTTCTTTGAAACGCTTAGTGTAGCAGCCAATCAGATTAAGAAAGCTCTTTCCGTTTTTCTGTGCATTATGGGTCAGATGGTCTGTGAGTGCGCCTTAGGCTGAAACAATAATCAAATATGAAAATAATAATGGAGATACCGTATGTGCTGTTTGTATTTAAAAATTTTGATCTCTCAGAAACATGATCCTGTGTTTTTATATTTCTCAGCGGAGACCAAAATCTGTTTCAAATATTACCATGGAGTGAGTGGAGCGTTGAGGGCCACAACGTCCTGCATCACTGTCAAGAACCCTGGGGTTACTGTAAGTATCTGACTATGTTGAGTATTGGATTTAAAACTTTGAGTTGCGGCATCAGATGGGCCTTTATAAATCTTTGAATTGTGTTTGAAAAGAGTATTTTCACTCATAATACATTGAACTAAAGGGATAGGTCACTTTTGAAATACATTTTTGATATGTTTTAGCTTACCTCAAGGGCATCCAAGATGTGTAGGTGTCTTTGTCTCCACAGTATTTTCAGTTTTGATCTTTTTAGGTCTGTCAGTCATATAATGGACCTGCATTATATGACTGACAGACAAGAACGGTTTAAATCTAAAAATATCTAAATTGAAAATACTGTGGAAACAAAGACACCTACACATCTTGGATGCCTTTGAGGTAAGCTAAAACACATCAAAAAATTATTTCAAAGTGAACTATCCCTTTAAAAGTGATTGTCACGGCTGAACTTCAGGGAAACATCGGAAAGCATCTTTAATCAAAATGGCATAACGTTACATTTTCATAATAGTACTCCCACCCCTTTAACCTTTTTTTTTTTTAATAGTTAGGTCAGGCCAATATTTAGGTTAGGTCAATATTATATGTCAGAGCCAAAGCTTAGACTAGAGATAAATGCATATTCTCCAACACACTGAGCTGTGGTGCTTGTTTGGGAAGCGCAGGTTCAGTTGATGCTTATCATATTTCCATTATTGCCATGTCACCACTACAAAGAACAAAAAGGGACTAAAATGGAATTTGAGTTGTAGAGGACTTGGGGTTTCTCTTAGAAATATAAATTTGTTAATTAAAAAGAGACCAATTTAAATAATTCACTTTTCATATTGACAAATAAATAGAATGTCTAAAACTATGTTTTCCATATTTCAAATAGTTAAATGTAACAACAAATAATACATTGATAAATCATTTTAAATGCAATATTTAAACAGCACTTTTAAAGTGTTTACATATTCAAAAGGATCTTAAAACAGATTTTGTAATGTTTTAAATGTTTTTAAGTATGTTATGTACACAGAGGCTGCCTTAAAGGGATACTCCACTTTTTTTGGAAATACGCTCATTTTACCACTCCCCCAGAGTTAAACAGTTGAGTTTTACCGTTTTCCAATCCATTCAGCCGATTTTCTGATATTTAGAAGAATATCAGTAACCAGACAGTTTCTGGTCTCATTGACTTCCATAGTAGGAAAAAAATATACAATGGAAGTCAATGAGACCAGAAACTGTCTGGTTACTGATATTCTTCTGAATATCAAAAATCGGCAGAATTGCTTCGAAAATGGTAAAACTCAACTGTTTAACTCTGGGGGAGTGGTAAAATGAGCCTATTTCCAAAAAAAGTGGAGTATCCCTTTAAAAAAATACTGCAAAATCGTCAAATTGTGAAACATTATTGCCATTTAAAAGAGCTGTTTTCTATTTGAATATGTTTTAAAATGTAATTTATTCCTGTGATGGTTAAGCTGAATTTTTAGCATCATTACTCCAGTCTTCAGTGTCACGTGATCCTTCAGAAATCATTCTAACACAATGATTTGCAAACCTTTCTTATTGTTATCAATGTTGAAAATAATTGTGCTGCTTAAAAGAGTAGTTCACTTTTAAAAAAAAATGTTCCTGATAATTTAATCACCCCCATGTCATCCAAGATGTCGATGTCTTTCTTTCTTCAGTCGAAAAGAAATTAAGGTTTTTGATGAAAATATTCCAGGATTTTCTCCATATAATGGACTTTAATGGGAACCAAACGGTTCAAGGTCCAAAAGACAGTTTCAGTGCAAACTGCAAACTGTTCAAAGGGCTTTAAAGGATTCCAGACTATGAATAAGGGTCTTATCAAGCGAAACGATCGCTCATTTAATAAAGAAAATAACAAAGTTTAAGTTGTATGAGCTCAAATGCTCGCCTTGCTCTGTTCTGTGATGCACGTTCGTGACTCTCCTGTTCGAACTCGTTCGTCAAAATGAACAAATCTTTTTCCGAGTCAATTTTTCCGGTTCGTTCATTGAATGAACCAAATGACTCTGAATAAGATTCGTTCTTTCTGATGAACGAGTCTTATCGTTTCCCTTGATAAGACCCTTATTTATTCAAGCCCTTTGAACAGTTATGCAGTTTGCACTGAAACTGTCTTTTGGACCTTGAACCGTTTGGTTCCCATTGAAGTTGGTTGAATGGTTCTCAAGCAATGAATGATAAATTTGCATTAATATAAAATGAATTAGATTTTTGTGTATATTGGTTATTGTTAAATTCAAACTGCGCTCATACTTATGCACAAAAGCAGCAAAAGCATGTGTGATCGATGGGTTTCACATGGTCTCTGCCTGCATGTGTTTCTTGGTCTTTCTCTGCCTGTGTATCTGCAGGCTCCATTATGAGGTGCTCCACAGAGACGTATCATGTTCACAGGCATGCAGGGAATGCACAGGAAGTAGAGAGCGCTCTTTGATATGCTTAGCGCCTGGCTGCCGACACGACGCCACAAAACTAGCCCAAAGGGCACATTCCACCCTCTGTGACATGAGCTTGAACTTGAACCCATAGTTAATGGATTGATTCATGCGCACAGCATCACTATAACTGTTTGAACTTATTTTTGTGAAATGGAAATTAATTAATACATCTGATCATGTGACCGTGACCTGAGGTCTGCATACTTAAAGCTTATGCAATATTTTCTGGGTTCAATCTGAACTGAACTTTTAATAAAATTGATGTTTTAATATAATTACTGTTTCCTCTTGCTATTTTATATGGTTTAGATTGATGCAGGACATGTTTTGAGCGAACACACACCAAAAATTTGACCAAAATGTGAGTTAAATGTGCATCGGTTTGACATATGGACATGTATATTATATTATATAGCCCTATTACATCTCACCGTCATTCAAAAGCCATTATTTGGGGGCTCTGCAGCTGAACAAGTGTCTATAATCATAAATCACACTGCCACATTAATGAGTAGGAACATTATAATGTGATTAAATTATTCATAACCATGATCCTGATCCTGAATGAAAACTCCTGGCTGAACATCTCTTCTGCTAAAGTCATTATAACCACCATAGTTTTACCAAAACACTGCTGTAAAATATATTAAATTGAACAAATATATGGCATAAATATATTATTGAGTATATTGAATAATTAATAACAAATGGGATCTCTTTCAATAAATATGATTTACTCGCATAGAGTCGCTATTGCTGTTTGAACAACTTATTTTTGTGATATTGAATATATAGTGTACTATAATATGTACATAAAAATAAATTCTCTGCCTGCAGTTTATAAATGAATATTGTGTATTGGTATATTCCAACAGAGCTTATCCTATCACCTATCAGTTTATAAGTGAATATGTTTTTAGTTTTCTGTCCATTGCTTCAGCTCAGGCATTCAATCGTGCTTGTTATGTTTGTGTAGGGATATTAATAATGCAGGCTGCTCGGGCTTCTATAACTCTATATCATAATGTGTAATTGTGTGTAATGCAGGTCGGGACAGAGGGGCAGGTGGATGGACAGTCTGTCACAGAACACTGTAGGAAATTGGTCAGCTTTACTCTATCAGGTAAGAATAAGTGGATATTTACCCAATATTTCTTTATGAAACTGATTTCTATATAATGTTATAAGCTGAATGAGAGGCAATGCAATGATCTTACCGCCCAGACCTTCCTTAACCATATAGTAAAACAATGGATTGTTCTGAAAAACGCCAATGTTCATTAAATAGTTTTTCTGTTTTTTTTTACTAACGATAGCCACAATATACAATTTGTGCACAAAATAATGTAGGCTACTGTAGTTTATTTGGCTTAAATGTATAGTCCATCCAAAAATAACAATTCTGTCATCATTTCCTCATCCTCGTGTTGTTCTAAACGTTCATGACGTTAAAGAAGATATTTTGAAGAATGTTGATAACCAAACAGTTTTGGTTCCCATTGATTTCCATTGTATTTTTTGCCCATACAGTGGAAGTCAATGGGAACCGAAACTGTTTGATTACCAACATATCTTCTTTTAAGTTCCAGAGAAGAAAGTCATACAGGTTTGGATTGACTTGAGGGTGAGTAAATGATGACAGATTTTTGTTTGTTTGTTTGTTTTAAGGTGAACTATCTGTTTAATGACTTTGACATCGCTGGCTAATTTACAATGATTTCAAATATCTCATCCTAACCCAAATATATACAATCTCACATATCAATTGATGTGTTGCCTTGTTAAATAAAACTGCTATATATCTGCCCTCTTGTGGTAATGAGCTGCTTGTGCAGATATATAGATAGCTGGATGGATGGATCTTTTTTTATGCTGCTAGCTCACATTGTATGTGTTTATATTGCAGATATCAGGGCTCAGGGTCTGAAGAAGGGCATGTTTTTTAATCCGGACCCCTATCTGAAGATGAGTATCCAACCAGGCAAAAGACACGGCTTCCCTACATTCACCCACCACGGCCAAGAGAGACGAACCTCCATCATATCCAACACCACTAACCCTGTGTGGCACGGAGAGGTAAATCATATACGGACTGGGGCAGTTAAAGGGATAGTTCACTTTGAAATTAATTTTTGGTATGTTTTATCTTACCTCAAGGGCATCCAAGATGTAGGTGTCTTTGTTTCCGCAGTAGTTTCAGTTTTGATATTTTTAGGTCAGACCGTTCGTCATATAATGGAGGTCTATGGTCACCACCTCAAAGAGCATGCACAGAGAAGTCCAAATTAAACATGATTTAATGACTCGTAAATGTAAGTACACATTGATGGCCTAAGACACGAAACGAGCAGTTTGTGTGAGAAAACGAGCAGTATTTATATAGTTTTTACCTCATGTAACCACAGCCACGTCCATGTGGTCTGAGGGCGCAGGTGCTTTGTTACAAGAGGTAAAAATGATATAAATACTGTTCATTTTCTCACACAAACCGCTCGTTTCGTGTCTTAGGCCATCAATGTGTACTTACATTTACGAGTCATTAAATCATGTTTAATTTGGACTTCTCTGTGCATGCTCTTTGAGGTGGTGACCATAGACCTCCATTATATGACTGGCAGACAAGAACGGTTTGACCTAAAAATATCAAAATTGAAAATACTGTGGAAACAAAGACACCTACATCTTGAATGCCCTTGAGGTAAGATAAAACATACCAAAAAATAATTTAACCAAGTAGTGGTGACCAGTTTCAAACTAGTTTTCAGTGAGTGCTTTGTGTCCTGAGGCATTAACCTCAGATTTTCCAAGAAATTACTGTACTAGAAGTGGATAATATTTCCCAAACTTAAATATTTTTCTTTATTAAAAAAAAAACAACAACAACTAGTGAATTACTAAATGATAAGCCATATCAATCTATTTACATGGTACTCCTTCATTCTGTATTTCAAAGAACATCATGATATTAAAGTACAATGGTACATGTCCAAAAGTTGTAAGTAAATAAGAGTGAAGTTTTGTTACTATATATGAGATTGAACATAAGAATTTATATTATTTCACTTCCTCAGCACAGAATTTTAATACGTCTATTTTTCCCCCCTGCAGAAGTACACTTTTGTTGCACTGATGACGGACGTTTTGGAAATCGAGGTCAAGGACAAATTTGCAAAAAGTCGCCCGATCATCAAACGCTTTTTAGGTCAGCTGACGATGCCGGTGCAGAGACTGCTGGAGAGACATACAGCGGGGTCAGTATTCACTATTAAATATTCCTGAGAGGATCTATTATATATGAGCTTCCATTAACAACAGAGTCATTTCCTCCAGGAACTTTGCGTTTCATTTCTGACCACTGACATTTATGTAAACATAAGTTTTGTAATAATTCAGGGGGTAGCTACTATTGTATGAATAAAATAAAATGGGGGGAAAAATATATTATATATTTTTTTTAAGCGTACTTGCTTTAAACTTTTTGTTTTCTGTATGACTGTTTTGGGAATGAAGTGATCTACATGTGAGCTACACGCTTTGCCGGCGTCTACCGACGGACCATGTGAGCGGACAGCTTCACTTCAGGGTGGAGATCACCTCCAACGGACATGAAGGTACCAATTACAGTGTCTTTATGTCTATACAGTGTCTGAAAGGTTTCTCATGCTCAACAAAAAAACAGTAAAAACAGCCATGTTGTGAAAAATTATTACAATTTAAAAGAACTTGTTTCTATTTAAATATATTTAAAAATGTAATTTATCCTGGTGATTCAAAGCTGAATTTTCAGCATCATTACTCTTCAGTGTCACATGATCCTTCAGAAATCAGTCTAATATGCTGATATATCATGATCTTTCGAAGACTCTGTGTCATCAGAATATTTGATTATATAATTATTCTTATTTATACTAAAATATGCTGTGTCATGTGATTTTGTAGATGCAATGGGCTCTCTGCTGGGAGCCTCCTCTATGAACGGAGATCCTGGGAGCCCGTCAGACGACGAGGACGTTTTGCATCCTTCCTCCCGCGCGGCCAGGGGCCCCTCGCCCACTGGCTCCGAAGGGTCCCTGCATGGTGACGCCTTTAGGACTGACGAGTGCATGATGGACCCTGATGAGGATCTGCTCTTGAGAGAAGGAGCCCCGGATTTGGCCGAAGTAACCCCGGGCCATACTCATCGCCAGACCTCGCTTAACGACTACCTGGATACCATTGAGGCCCCGAAGGGCCCCGGAGACAGACCGCTTGGGGCCGCCTCACCCAAACTACGCTCTAGTTTCCCCACTGACACGCGGCTCAATGCTATGTTACATATAGACTCTGACGAAGACGAGGAGGGACACGCCTCCCGGGATACGGCATTGACCAATGGCGCTCCCCGTCCTGATGGACACACCTCCTCTGCACAGGACAAAGGGAAGGGTCCCGTGAAAGCCAGGGAGAGGCTTGAGTCGGAAGCTGCCAGCAGCGCCACAGATACTGAAGCCACAGCGTCAGGGTCAAGCAGTGGCACCATAAAGAGCCAAAATGGAGGTGCTGATGGTGGCCAAGAAGGAACCGCTGCCTCTGGAGACTCAACACAGCCAGCTTTCAAAATACAGGTCTGTAGGGTTTGCCGTAGTTGTTTGTTTTTGCCTGTTAACTTTAATAAATTGGTTCCACTTTATTTTAAGGTGTCCTGTTACAGTGCAATTATACATTTAAGTACTGCGTAATGTTAATTAACTACATGTACTTACTATAGGGTTAGGGTTAGGATTAGGGTTAGGTTTAGTTACATTTTAGCAAAATTTATATTAATTAATTACTACATATAATGTGTAACAAAGACACTAAAATAAAGTTTTACCAATAAATGTATTGTAAATAAATTATATTTAATTATATATATATATAAATAATGTGTATTTTTCATTTATATATTTGTAGTAATATATATATATATATATATATATATATATATATATATATATATATATATTACTATAAATAATACTTATAAAAACACATTACATATATATATATATATATATATATATATATATTATTAATGTGTATTTTTTATTAATATTATTTGTAGTAATATATATATATATATATATATATATATATATATATATATTTGTAGTAATATATATATATATATATATATATATATATATATATATATATATATTACTAAAATAATACTAATAAAATACATACAATATATAATATATATATTTATATATATATATATATTAATAATGTGTATTTTTTATTAATATTATTTGTAGTAATGTATATATATATATATATATATATATATATATATAAATGATAAATAATATTTCATGGTATATACTTATTATAATTTTATGAATAATAGCAAAAATAATAATAATTATAGTAATGAATTAATATAAATCATTTGCACAAATTAGTTTTTTATGTAGTCCTTCCTTTGTATCATTTTACCTAATCCATTTCTCACAGGATGAAGAAGGAGTTGCATTGAAGGCGGTCTCTAGGGATGAAGGATCCACAGAGGCTGCTCCAGTCACAGAGCCCTCAGCATCTGGCAGTAATGAAGCTGGTGAAGGGGGCGGAGGCACAGCAGAGCAGGGCAACTCCAGTGAGGCAGCCAATGAGGAGGAAGAAGATGCTGAAATCTGGCAGAGGAGGCAGAGTCTGCAAGCATCAGGGAACGCATCACAGGCTGAAGGGATGGAATTAACCAATGAAGCGAGGAGGCCAGCTGATGCAGAACAGGCTGCCACGGTAACAGATGGAGAGACAGGTAACTGTGCGACGATACATGTTATTTACAAAGTAAATCCGTATCAGGAAACTTTAATGAGAAAGCTGAGGTCAAACTTCCTTCAGGTTTCCCATCAGTTTTAACTTTTCTGCACATTAATAAAAATAAAAAAAATCATAAATAATATTATTATGACTTAATTCATTTACATATTAAATATCAACTGTTAAGAACATGAATAATAATAACAATACTATATTTCATTATTATTAATAATAATTTAATAATAAATAGAATATCACATTTGTTGATAGGAATGATAATAATGATAACAATAGATTTAAAAAAATAAAATAAAAACAATAATTCATCATGTAAGTATTAAAGTATAATATATAAATATGAAGAAAATGAATAATATTGCAAATAATATTTAAAAAATGTAACATACTTTATCTGATTTTCATTTATTGTTGATTACATACAAATAATTATAAAATCATCATTTGTTATTATTAAAATAAAAATATTATTTAAATATTTAAACATTATATAGTAATCTTAAAATAATATTGATAATATTAAAATATAAAATAGAATAACACAACATCAATTATAAAAATATAAAATGAAAAATAAATATATACGTTTTTGAATTATTAAATATTTTATACAAAATATAATTAATTCATTTCCTTTTTGACTTTACAGATTAAATCTACTGCAGAACTATGTATAGTATATTGATGTTTTCATTGATTTATTTATTTATTTTTCTATTCACAATGCAACATTAATCTCATTTTGCCCTTTTGAAGGAGCCAGTGCTCAAGTGAACGGCCTTCAGCCAATGCGTTCTCTTCACTCAGCACGTCAGGACATCAGCCGCTATCAGAGAGTGGACGAGCCTCTTCCACCAAGTGAGAGAATATGTTTGTCTTTGTGTGAGATTCACCCAACCACTGTCCAATGTAGTCATACTATAACAGGCATAACACAAAGCTCTTTTCAGCCCACGCAGACAGTGAAAAAATCCTTTGACTAACATTTCACTTGCCCATGGTCATTATAACATGTATGTTGTAGACTGGGAAGCCCGTATTGACAGCCACGGCAGGATTTTCTATGTGGATCATGTGAACAGAACCACCACCTGGCAGCGGCCCACTGCTCCAGCTGCACCTCAGATCCTACAGAGATCCAACTCCATTCAACAGATGGAGCAGCTTAACCGAAGGTCAGTCACACGTGCACGCTCTGTTCTCACCATCTATCAACATGCCATGAAATCAGCTGTGATTAGACTGAGTTCTGATAGTGTTTTGAGCACACAGTGACCTTAACTTCTGATATCTTGGGATTTATCCGAGTCCGAAATGCCATTTATTAATCCTCACAGCTCTTTAAAAATGTCACCCCAGCTGCCTAATCTGTTCTGCCATTATCATGCTCTATCAAAACATCTCTCGTGCGTTGTCTCCCTCCTGTGATTTCCTTTATTGGTTTATTGGCATTCATTTTAATTGCAAAAGCAATTGTGCCATAGATGTGCGCAGCATCTAAAATTAAAAGATCGTCAAGCACAAAATGTCAGTAAAAACGGTAGTCAGGATGTTTTTTTTTTACTCTTTGCGCCATCACATATGTGGAATATTCCCTTCATTACTACAAATAATGGAAAATACAGTTTTATGGCTTGCAATAAGTATTTATTTCATAATTCACAGGTATGGCACAAAGTAAAATAGTAAGTGCAAATCATGTAAACAAATAATATTACTAAATAAAATAAATGATTAATAATTTCAATTAATGCAGCATCATTCATTTGATTTGTTTACACCATTTTATTAAATTAATTAAATTAAATTAATAATCTAATATGCTGATTTTTTGCTCAAAGAAAAAATGTTTTTTCAATTGTGCTGCTTAATATTTTAATATTATATTGAAAAATGTTTATATCATATTGAAATATATAAATATACTGTATATATATATATAATTTATTCAAAATAAAATTAAAAATAACGTTTATGATTCATGACTTGATACTTATTATTAAGTTAACAAATGCAATTATATTATAAGTAATTTTTATATATATATATATATATATATATATATAAATTATGATTAATATTAGGGGTGTCAAATGATTAATCGCGATTAATCGCATCCAAAATAAAAGTTTGTGTTTACATAATATATGTGGGTGCACTGTGTATAATTATTTTGTATATATATATAAATACATACACATGCTTGTATATTTAAGAAAAAAATATTATTTATATATAAAATATTTATATTTATATATAATATAAATTATATATAAATATATATACAGTATATACATGAAAATATTTCTTAAAAATATACAAGCATGTGTTTGTATTTATATACTGTATATAAAATAATTATACACAGTGCACCCATATATATATATTATGTAAACACAAACTTTTATTTTGGATGCGTTTAATCGCGATTAATCGTTTGACAGCCCTACTTAATATTAGTAAATTATTGGATTTTTATTTATGTAAAACTGTGCAGAGTAAGCTAATAAATAACCGAAATATTATTTTATTATATTTATGAAGAATAAAGTATAATTTTCCTTGTACAAAATTATTAATGAGAAATATGCCATATTTGTTCAGGTATCAGAGTATTCGTAGGACAATAACCAATGAGAGGACAGACGAACAGGCTGCAGAGATGCCTTCAGACGACACTGATCTTCTGCATCACTCCATACCTGGTACTCTCTCACAATAGAAATGCCCTGCTCGTACAGCATATGAGTCTCGTTGTAGAATAGAGGGAGAAAAAAAAGATCTTTTGTTTTAACCCAACAGACATATAAGCTGTCCTCTGTTTCAGAGTACCGTCGGGACGGTGTGGTCGGGCCCACTAGCTCTCGCTCCCGGTTGTCTCTGCTGCTTCAGTCCCCCAGCGCCAAGTTTCTCACCAGCCCAGATTTCTTCACCGTACTGCATTCCAACCCTGTAAGTCTCCAAACACATTAAATATTCACACTTTTTTTACCCACAGGTATGGATGTCATGGTGAGAACATTTTCACACCGGTATACACTCACCGGCCACTTTATTAGGTACACCTGTCCAACTGCTCATTAACACTTAATTTCTAAGCAGCCAATCACATGGCGGCAACTCAGTGCATTTAGGCATGTAGACATGGTCAAGACAATCTCCTGCAGTTCAAAGCGAGCATCAGTATGGGGAAGAAAGGTGATTTGAGTGACTTTGAACGTGGCATGATTGTTGGTGCCAGAAGGGCTGGTCTGAGTATTTCAGAAACTGCTAATCTACTGGGATTTTCACGCACAACCATCTCTAGGGTTTACAGAGAATGGTCCGAAAAAGAAAAAACATCCAGTGAGCGGCAGTTCTGTGGGCGGAAATGCCTTGTTGATGCCAGAGGTCAGAGGAGAATGGCCAGACTGGTTCGAGCTGATAGAAGGGCAACAGTGACTCAAATAACCACCCGTTACAACCAAGGTGGGCAGAAGAGCATCTCTGAACGCACAGTACGTCGAACTTTGAGGCAGATGGGCTACAGCAGCAGAAGACCACACCGGGTGCCACTCCTTTCAGCTAAGAACAGGAAACTGAGGCTACAATTTGCACAAGCTCATCAAAATTGGACAATAGAAGATTGGAAAAACGTTGCCTGGTCTGATGAGTCTCGATTTCTGCTGCGACATTCAGATGGTAGGGTCAGAATTTGGCGTCTACAACATGAAAGCATGGATCCATCCTGCCTTGTATCAACGGTTCAGGCTGGTGGTGGTGGTGTCATGGTGTGGGGAATATTTTCTTGGCACTCTTTGGGCCCCTTGGTACCAATTGAGCATCGTTGCAACGCCACAGCCTACCTGAGTATTGTTGCTGACCATGTCCATCCCTTTATGACCACAATGTACCCAACTTCTGATGGCTACTTTCAGCAGGATAATGCGCCATGTCATAAAGCTGGAATCATCTCAGACTGGTTTCTTGAACATGACAATGAGTTCGCTGTACTCAAATGGCCTCCACAGTCACCAGATCTCAATCCAATAGAGCATCTTTGGGATGTGGTGGAACGGGAGATTCGCATCATGGATGTGCAGCCGACAAATCTGCGGCAACTGTGTGATGCCATCATGTCAATATGGACCAAACTCCCTGAGGAATGCTTCCAGCACCTTGTTGAATCTATGCCACGAAGAATTGAGGCAGTTCTGAAGGCAAAAGGGGGTCCAACCCGTTACTAGCATGGGGTACCTAATAAAGTGGCCGGTGAGTGTATAAACTTGCTTAAACCAGTAAAAAAACATTCGCATTTTACCAGACAAAATATTTGTCAATGACGCTCTATTGCATACCAAATCCTCCACCATCATCTTGTCAGTCAATTCTTTTTATTCTCGTCACATAATTAGCGAAATCTTGTTCAGAATCGTGACAATGATGCCATAAAAACAAGTGTGTTTCACTAACCAGTCATCTGGTTTTGTCATTTATTTTGGGAAATGCTGTGTTGTAAAAGTTTAGCGTTGCTTAAACACGGTATGAAACTCTCTTGACTGTTTGCCTTTCCTTTCTCAGAGTGCCTACCGCATGTTTACAAGTAACACATGTCTAAAACACATGATCAGCAAAGTGCGACGGGACACGCACCACTTTGAGCGCTACCAGCACAATCGAGACCTGGTTGCCTTCCTCAACATGTTCGCCAACAAACAGCTGGATCTTCCGCGAGGCTGGGAAATGAAACACGACCACACGGGAAAGGTCTGGAAACATCTCTTCTGTGTTCTGTGTTCACGTTCTGGATATCACTCTAATTTTCTTCCTCCTGCTTTTAACTTTAATTTCTAAATAAAATAAAATATGGACAAAAATTATAATCTCTCTCTATGTACCATTCAAAAGTGTGGAATAATTAAAAGGTTGCTGATAGCAAATGCTCACCAAGGATGAATGTATTTGATTAAACAATATAGTAGAAACAGTAATATTTTGAAATATTATATCTATTGAATTAATTTATAATTATAATATTAAAATATTATTAATATCAGCATCATTACTCCAGTCTTCAGTGTCACCGTGTCAAAATCATTCTAATATGCTGATTTGATGCTCAAGAAACATTTTTTAATAGAAATCTTTTATAACATAACATTATAAAATATATTAACTGTCACTTTTAATCAATTTAATGTATTTAATACTAAATAAAATAAATCAATAAATAAAAAGTGTATATATATGAAGAGTTCAGATGCAAAAGCCTCTAAATGCCATTTGAAATTTTCTTCTTTAATGATGATTTTTATCAAGCTTGTATATTTAAGTTCAGTAATTTCACTTAAATGGCAATGATAATTACCTATTAATTGTTATTTAAATGAAATTAATGAAATAAAATATACAAGTTTGATAAAAATCATCATTAAAGAAGAAAATTTCAAATAGCATTTAGAGGCTTTTGCATCTGAACTATATATATATATATATATATATATATATATATATGTGTGTGTGTGTGTGTGTGTGTATCATTCAGTGTCCTTCTTTCTTTTCTCTATTAGACTATTTTTTTACATTTAGTCCATTTATTTTTACATAAAAAAAGAGTTATATTTTGAATTATTTTCAGCATATTTACTAATATGTACTAATACAAGTCCCTGAGCAAGACACTTAACCCCTAGTTGCTCCAGAGGCGTGCGACCTCTGACATATATAGCAATTGTAATTCGCTTTGGATAAAAGCGTCAGCTAAATGTAAATGTAATGTAAAATGTATCATAAGTGAATTCATATTTTACTCATCAGTGGCTTGTTGTCAATGACCTCTTATCAGGAAGTGCTTTACAGTAATATGCTTATAATGGAAGCTTAGCAGGAAAGCAGGTGGTACTGCAAATGAATGTTTAAAATATACTTTGAAAGTACAACCGTAACACTCACTTTAAATATTTCATGTGTTAGTGTTTTCATCTAAGTGCTTTAACATGAATATGAGCTTCACGTTTGTGCTTTTAAACCCTTCGGCCTACTTGCTGCTGGCAAAGCTTGACATGATTATGTTTTTCCCTCAGCCTTTCTTCGTGGACCATAACTGCAGGGCCACCACCTTCATAGACCCACGCCTGCCCCTGCAGAGCGCTCGTCCCAGCATCCTCCTGGCCCACCGCCAGCACCTCAGCCGCCAGCGCAGCCACAGCGCAGGGGAGGTGAGCCTTTTCTAGTCAAGCTCATTGTAAAACTCTGAATTAAATTCAACTTTAAGACTTTTGATTTGGGCAACTACACACAACACACTAGCCACCGCCTGGCGATTTTTGCAAAAATGTAGTTCATATAAACTACTGTTCAAAGATTTGGGGTCAGTAAGCTGATTTGTTTTTGAAGGAATCAATGCATTAAATTGATTTTAAATCAACTGATTTCATATGAATTCATCATTGACACTAAATTTACACTACTGTCCAAACGTTTAGGGTAAGATTTATATACTTTCTTTTTTTAAGAAAGTGAGTAGTATAAGTACAGAATTATATTTCAAATAAATGTTGTTCTTTAAGCTTTCTAGTCATTAAAAAATCCCCAAAAAAGTAAATATATCTCAGTTTCCACAAAAATATTTAGCAGCACAACTGTTTTCAACACTAATAATAAGATATGTTTCTTGAGCAGCAAATCAGCATATTAGAATGATTTCAGAAGGATCATGGGACAACAAAGACGAATGATACTACAAATTCAGCTTTACCGTCACAGATTAAATACATTTTAAAATACATTACAATAGAAAACACTTCACAATGTTACAGTTTGTACTGTATGTTTGATCAAATAAATGCAGTCTTAGTGAGCATAAGCATAATAACTTTTGAATGGTAGTGTATCACAAAAGCCTTTATTTAAAGGGATACTCCACTTTTTTTTGGAAATATACTCATTTTACAACTCCCCCAGAGTTAAACAGTTGAGTTTCACCGTTTTCAAATGTATTCAGCCGATTTTCTGATATTTAGAAGAATATATCAGTAACCAGACAGTTTCTGGTCCCATTGACTTCCATAGAGCATATTTTTTTTCCTACTATGGAAGTCAATGAGACCCGAAACTGTCTGGTTACTGATATATTATTCTTCTAAATATCAGAAAATCGGCTGAATGGATTCAAAAACGGTAAAACTCTGGGGGAGTTGTAAAATGAGCCTATTTCCAAAAAAAGTGGAGTACCCCTTTAACTGATAATAAAATGCTAAGCATGTGACAGTAATCAGATATTCTAATGAAAATATCTTTAGTTTTATAGGATAAAATATTCTCAGCAGGTTTCTCATTAGGGAATCTGATCTTCTGTCACGTCGGGCCGTGTGGAGAACAGATCGCCCTCTCAGGCCTCTTTAGACATGCTTATTAATTTCACAGCATCGGCCTCCGCTGTGTCCCAGCATGCACCGTGTCATTTTCACATCAGTCCACCCACAATCCCTTGTGTGAGTGCGTTTGTCAGTGGACCATATGTGGATGCATGTAAACATATTGTGTCTAAATATTATTCCACTAATCGTTAAATCCTCTGTGTCTTCATAATATAAAATGCAAATGAGCTCACTTAATTAAAAAGTCCCTCTGCTTATATAAACACCTGGGGAATAAAGGCCAGGGAAAGTTTTACAATCCACTCAGCTTTAGCAAAAGAGCTGTCAGATCTTTAGTCACAGGGCCCTTAATGAAGCTTTCATCTTTAAAGAACACTCACTAGGGAGCACATATCCGGTGAATTATGCAAAAGCAACTGAAGCCTATTATTTATATATATATATATATATATGTTGAAAAGCGCTGTGCAAATAAAATTGACTTGACTGTGTGTGTGTGTGTGTGTATAATTCTTGTCAAACTGATTAATCATGATTATTCAAATCTAACATAAAAGTTTGTTTATATAATATGAGTGTGTATAAATTATACATATACACATTTAAATAAATATATATATATATATATATATATACACTAGTGCCGTCAAACGATTAATCGCGATTAATCGCATCCAAAATAAAAGTTTTTGTTTACATAATATATGTGTGTAGTGTGTTTAATTATTTTATATATATATATATATATATAAATATAAATACACACATGCTTATATATATTTAAAAATTATTTTCATGTATATACTGTAAATAGATTTATATATAATTTATATTATATATAAATAAAAAATGCATGCATATGTGTGTATTTATATATATTCAAAACAATTATACACAGTGTACCCACATATATTTTGTAAACACAAACTTTTTATTTTTGATGCGATTAATCGCGATTAATCGTTTGACAGCCCAAATATATATGTACACACACATATATTTTATAATAAACAAAAACATTTATGTTAGATGCTACAATATTAACATACAGTATTTCTGCAGTAAACTAATGTTTTCTTGTGGGACGTCCTGTGGATGTGAGGATGTAGTGGTCTTTTCCTATTTTGTTTTTGTTGCAGGTGGGCGATGACCCACGGCATGCTGGACCCGCTGTACTGCCACGCCCCCCCAACACCTTTTCAGCCAATCGCAACCAGTGTCCAGATGTCGTTCCTGTCGGTGAGCCGGTTTAAGCTAAGCTTCATCAGGAAGTTTTTAGACAGAACTAGATTTTTTCATCTTGTTAAATCCTTCATAAAGCATGTTTTATCAAAATGTGGAGTTTTGAAGGATCTTTATTTGACATTTCACCAATTGCTTTGCTCTTCTCTTTATAGCCTACAATGATAAAATAGTGGCATTTTTGCGGCAGCCGAACGTATATGAGATCCTTCAGGAGAGGCAGCCTGAGCTCATTAGGAATCACTCACTCAGGTGAGACTCAAAGAAATATTACAAATCAAACCTCAGTTCTGAGCTATTGGTTATGAAAATGTTGACATTTCTAATCCACAGGGAGAAGGTGCAGTTTATTCGCAATGAGGGAGCTTCGGGTTTAGCGCGCCTCTCCAGCGATGCAGACTTGGTGATTTTACTCAGGTACTCTGTGAATTTACCCTGCAAAAATGGATGTAAGAAAATATGAAATAATACGTTTTGTTAGGTTTAACCAAATTTGCACATTTCTAAGGCCCTATCAACATAATCAAAACTTTTCTAAGAAACCTGTTCTACACAATCTACTATATGTGTTTTGTCATCTGATTATACTTTTTAACACATTTAACATTTTTATGTAATTGTAAAAACGAGGCGGCACGGTGGCTCAACTTTTATATTTTTGGCAAAATTTCAAGATGACCCCTTAAAAAGCAACTTTAGTTGATCCATTTAGTTTAGTTTATCCTTACTTTTGTTTAATTTTATAGAAAAATCATGTTAAAATGTTCCATTAGGCTTTTGTGAAATGTTTATTTCAGGGTTCTCATGGGTCCTTGAAGTCCTTGAAGGTTTGTGAATCAGAATTTATATTTAAGAAAAAAATATTATTTATATATGAAATATTTATATTTATATATAATATAAATTATACATAAATCTATATACAGTATATACATGAACATATTTCTTAAATATATACAAGCATGTGTGTGTATTTATATATATATAAAATAATTATACACAGTGCACCCACATATATTAAGGAAATACAAACTTTTATTTTGGATGCGATTAATCACGATTAATCATTTGACAGCCCTAATGCTTATACATACTTATACTTATAGTTGCATCATTATTATATTGCATTACATTATATGTTTTGATCTTTGATCAAAAACCAAGCATTTAAACATAATTTTACTTAGTCATATGATGATTTTTATATACATTTCATGTAAATGTATAAGATCTCATTGATTTATTTACATTACAGGCTTTCAGCATGTTATCTTTTTGGCTATTTGAATATCAACAGCTGCACCAAATTTCATATCTTTCTCTGTTTGTGCCTCTGAATAAAACGTTACCCCTCAAAATATTCCTGGAAAATATATAAAGCTCCATATTCTCCTATATCATACTAAATGAGCCATAAAACCCTGATGTATCAAACATCATACCACACAAAAAAAAACACATGAGATTTGGACTAAATGTTTAATAAACTGTTCTATTATTTCATATGTCAAGGGTTAAGCTCAAAACTAAACTGAAATTCACAATACGTTCTTGAAAAAAAAAAAATCATTAAATGAGTAATTGATATGTTATGCAATTTGGCTTCTCAGGCAAATGTATCTAAGAAATCTTGAGTTTGCCTTCAAACACAAACAATCTTTGTCTCTTTTTCTCGCTGCAGCTTGTTTGAAGAGGAAGTGATGTCGTATGTGCCACCTCATGCCTTACTGCACCCCAGCTACTGTCAATCACCTCGAGGGTCTCCGGTCTCCTCCCCTCAGAACTCTCCTGGTCAGTTCCTCACACTCTCATATTATTAATACTATTACAATATTAAAAAAAAAAATTGATTTGATGGTCTAGCCATCCTTCCACAGCATTGCTTTGGTTTGGTTGTAGAGCTTGACTTCAGTCGACCAGTTTTCCTGGGTATTTTTTGAGTTGGCTGCCAAATCCATCAAATCCGCTATTTGGGATTTGGTGTGTGGTTGGAGTCTAGGGTTTTTGGATAATCCCTACAGGCTGCTTTTAAACCGTGATACTGACACTCTGATTTTCACAACTCTGTTTGGAGTGTGGCGGACATCACGGTGCCAGAGGGAATCATGCTCTAACAAACCCTGATCTGTCTTTAGTCACCGCTGACACTCAAGGATTACACTGTCCGCTGGTTACAGGTTCTGGGATAGATAGTGCTTTTTCTGCTCGCTTGCAAACCATTCTGATTCCTTTTTACCCTTTAAAATCTCCATCCATCCATCCTCTCCGTTTATCTATCTATTCATCCATCCATCCATCCATCCAGTCTGTCTGTCTGACCCTCCACCAATCCATCCATCCATCCATCCATCCATCCAGTCTGTCTGTCTGACCATCTGTCCATCCATCCATCCATCCATCCATCCATCCTCCCATCCATCCATCCATCCATCCTCCATTCATCCATCCATCCATCCATCCATCCATCCATCAATCCAGTCTGTCTGTCTGACCATCTGTCCATTCATCCATCCATCCATCCATCCATCCATCCATCCATCCATCCATCCTTCCATCCATCCTCCCATCCATCCATCCATCCATCCTTCCTCCTATTCATCCATCCATCCATCCATCCTCCCCATCCATCCATCCATCCATCCTTCCTCCTATTCATCCATCCATCCATCCATCCATCCATTCGTCCATTTGTCCATCCTCTCCGTCTATGTATCTATTCATCCATCCATCCTCCTGTTCATCCTCCCATCCATCCATCCATCCATCCAGTCTGTCTGACCATCCATCCATCCATCCTCCTGTTCATCCTCCCATCCATCCATCCATCCATCCATCCATCCATCCATCCATCCATCCATCCATCCTCCTGTTCATACTCCCATCCATTCATCCATCCATCCTCCTGTTCATCCTCCATCCATCCACCCATCCAGTCTGTCTGACCATCCATCCATCCATCCTCCTGTTCATCATCCCATCCATCCAGTCTGTCTGTCTGACCGTCCATCCATCCATCTATCCATCCATCTGTTTGACCGTCCATCCATTCATCCATTCATCCTCCCATCCATCCATCCAGTCTGTCTATCTGACCATCCATCCATCCGTCCATCCTTCCGTCCATCCATCCATCCATCCATCCATCCATCCATCCATATGGAGATCTCAGTTATAATAAGTCTCATTTGTAAAGAGCCATTACATGTGACTAATAATGCCTGAATTGTTCCATATAATCTATACATTTTATACACATTTATCTATGTTGGATAAAAGCTGATTTTGGTTCTTGTCAGAGTCGCTTTTCTCAGCAAACTCTCTTGTAACTATGACCTCTTCCTCTCAGGTACACAACGAGCCAACGCTCGGGCCCCTGCGCCGTACAAACGGGACTTTGAAGCCAAACTTCGGAATTTCTATCGCAAATTGGAGACTAAAGGCTACGGACAGGGTCCAGGCAAAGTCAAGTGAGCATCTGTAGGGTACCCCGAGGACTTGATTTATAACACATTCTCACACTCATGCTAACATGCGCTTGTTTTAGGTTGATAATCCGCAGAGATCATCTACTGGAGGACGCCTTCAATCAGATCATGTGTTACTCCCGCAAAGATCTACAGAGAAGTAAACTTTACGTCAGCTTCGTTGGAGAAGAGGGGTCAGTGTTACCACTTTTTTTGAAAAGATAACCAGACTTTACATCATATGACATGTATTAATATATCATTGTCATTGTTAAAAATCTATTTGACCAAATAGTCTAATATACCACTGTATGATTTATTGAAGCAGAAGTTAAAGCCTGTTGTTGCACTGTATACACACATATGTATATATATATATATATATATATATATATATATATATATCATTGATTCTCAACACGTTTGTTTATTTTTTGCTCCCGTTCAGACTGGACTACAGTGGCCCATCACGAGAGTTTTTCTTTCTGGTGTCACGGGAGCTTTTTAACCCATACTATGGCCTGTTTGAGTATTCAGCCAATGACACCTACACCGTCCAGATCAGCCCCATGTCTGCCTTCGTCGACAACCATCATGAGTGGTGAGTGCTCATTTTACTGTGTCATGGCACATGTGAAGCTTCAATGCACATCCAATATAAAACCAATATTTAGAATGTACTTGGCTCGATCTGTGCCTTCAAGATGACTTTTTTTATCTTAGACTTAACTAACAGAAATATATCCCAATTCTGTTGTCAGGTTTCGGTTTAGTGGGCGTATTCTGGGTCTCGCTCTTATCCATCAATACCTGCTGGATGCCTTCTTCACGCGACCCTTCTACAAAGGCCTACTGCGAATGTGAGTGGCAAAGCCCATTTCTGATATGTTTTTAGGTAGAGATTTTAGTAAATTAATGTCTTTTTTTTTTTGCTATAAATAACATGTTATTTGAATGTGATTTCACGAGTAATTGTAAATTAAAAAATACTAACAAAAAATAAAAAAATAAAAAATTGCCCTTCACAAATATATATATATATATTAATTATAATAATTTCCTATAAAATATTTCGCATCAAGGTTTGGCATAAAACTACTTGTATTCAAATATTTTTTATCAATATTGAAAAATATTTTATTAATAATTAATGTTGTTATATATATGAAGAGTTCAGATGCAAAAGCCTCTAAATGCCATTTGAAATTTTCTTCTTTAATGATGATTTTTATCAAACTTGTATATTTAAGTTCAGTAATTTCACTTAAATAACAATTAATAGGTAATTATCATTGCCATTAAAGTGAAATCACTGAACTTAAATATACAAGTTTGATAAAAATCATCATTAAAGAAGAAAATTTCAAATGGCATTTAGAGGCTTTTGCATCTGAACTCTTCATATATATATATATATATTATTATATATATTTATACCATGGTCTGGGTGAATACTCGATTCTGATTGGCTGCAGGGTGTCATAAAAAGTGATAGAGGACACCTAGTAAAGTAGTTCTGGTGAAACTGCCTGTTTACCATTCGAAATAATAAATAAATGCGCTGCTACAACGGCTGTGAGTAACCATAGCAACAGGCAGTCACATGCTCTATCATCTAACGTTAGATATTATAGCCTAATACAACAATGAGCGACTTCGTGCTATTTCTTTTAACATTTATGGAGAATATGCAACTTTGACGACTGGTATGCTGCTGAAGAAAGAAAAAATGTAAATAAAACGGAGAAAATTACACCGCTGCTGCTCTCTCCATTGATTGAACTCTATTGGTAACGACGTAACTTGCGACCATAGTTGGATAACGATGCTTTCGGGAAACGCACCCCTGAATGAGACCCTGCGGGAGTTTTACCAGCTGTCCAGACAACCAAGGCAGGAGAAGGCTGAACGTTACAGCGTTTCAAGCCTAAGGAGCCTGAGGCAAATGACCCTCTCTTTGATCTGATTAATTTATTGCCCTCTATAACGTTATTAACGTTAGCGCAAATCGCTGGAGATCAGAGCTAATTGTTTTCTTATTGTTGTTTGATTAATTGTTTTATGTGTAATAAAAAAAAAAAACTATGCCTACCTTTGTGTTTCATGAAAAAAAAATGCATTTGTGAACCTGAAGGGATACGAGCTAAGCGGACTATATCTCCGGTTGCTAAATAAACAGTCAGGCAGGCAAGGCAAGTTATTATTTGTAAAAACTAGGTTTAGCCTAATTAAAATATAAACTAATGTTTTATTTGGCAAGTGACCATGGTATAAGCGGGTTAATGCCCTCCGAGGTGTCCATTGTCAGGTTTTAATGGACTTCGGCGGAGGCAACCGTCCTCCGCTGCGCGTCGGCCGGTTTACGCCTCGCCGTCGTCCATTAAAACCTGACAATGGACACCTCGTCGGGCATTAACCCTTACATAGTAATGACAGGATTCAGGATAAATGTACTTGTGCTTGACCTAGTCTTATGATTACTTCTGTATGATTACATAGATCACGAGCATGATTTGATGTCTGTTGATACCTCTGTATGCAGTCCGTGTGATCTGAGTGATCTGGAGTATCTTGATGAGGAGTTTCATCAGAGTCTTCAGTGGATGAAGGACAATGACATAGAGGACATGCTGGACCTGACCTTCACCGTCAACGAGGAGGTGTTCGGACAGGTCAGTGTGTGACTATAAACTGTTGTTTGTGTGCACAACATCTCGCCATTGTCTCACAGAAGCATGTGTGTGTGTGTGTGTGTTAGATCACAGAGCGTGAGCTGAAGACTGGTGGTGCCAATATCCCTGTGTCAGAGAAGAATAAGAAGGAGTACATCGAGCGCATGGTGAAGTGGCGTATAGAGCGTGGTGTCGTCCAACAGACGGAGAGTCTCGTGCGAGGATTTTATGAGGTACTGAAATCGAATCAACACTCCGGATGCTTTCCCTCACTGATCATTATTTAAGAACAAGACATAAACATGCCACTTCTGCCATGTAGAATTGCCCTGAGATTTTCCAGAATGCGCTTTTATTGAATTTCTGTTTCATAGATGTGGGTTATTATACAATTTTGGTTGCAAACGCTTTCGCTCACTTAAATATAGCCGGAAGTCTTGCTAGTACATTTCGGTTCAGTAGTTTGGGGTCAGTAAAAAAATATTTTGTTTAAATAAATTCATACTTTTATTCAGCAAGGACGCATTAATTTGATCAAATATAACAGTGAAGACTTACATTGTTATAAAAAGTTCACATTTTTGTATTCATAAAAAATCCTGAAAAAATATACAATGAATCCTGAAGGATCATGTGACACTGAAGACTGGAGGTAATGGTATGGTTTGGTAATGGGAGAAATTATATTTTAAGATATATTAAAATAGAAAACAATTATTTTTATATTTTAATATATCTACAATATTACTGTTTTTTTATATATTATTAACCAAATAAATGCAAATGCAGAAATTCCCAAACTTTTGAATGGTAGTGTATTTGAAGAAATCCTAAATCACATATTTCATAAAATCACATATTTTGTCACTCTTTCTTTAACATAATTGTCAATATGGTAAGAGATATATTTATTAAATATTGTTTATTAATATTGTTTAATAATGTTAGATTTACAAATGATAATTAATATTAAATAAACTATTTTATACTATTTTAATACAAGTAGCGTTACAACTACATGCCATAATATTAATATAATATTAAAAACTTAATATTAATATAATATTAAAAGATTTTTAAATGGTCAAAATGTTAGCTTTTTATTAATTTCTTCAGTTAGCCTGGTCATTATATGATTATAATGTCTGCTCCCATTATGAAAATCAACTGAAAAAAGCAAGTACAGAAGCAAGCATGTTTTTCTCTGGAACTTTTAAAAGACTCTTCTTATATAGATTTTTCTCTCTTTATTCTAAAATTCATCAGTCGCTTTCGTTACCTTAAATTAGAACAAGTCGGCCAATGAGGAATGAAAATGTATTTTTAAAATCCTAAATTATTTAGTGTGTCCTTGAATGAAATGAGAAAGAAGATGAATTAATGAATATAGCTCAGTAGGTTTAATGTATGATTGATGAGTTTCATCTGTGAAAATGTGCACACCAAGAATAACTATAACACATCCTCATCAGATATCATTGTGTTTATTCTAAGTTTAGTCATAATAATGCTCCATCTCTTTAAGGCAGGATGGATTCTGATTGGCTGTCAACATTTTTATCATTTATCAATCATTCTGATTGTGATTTAAGCGATATTGCTTCACTGTGCCGTTATCATTATAGTTCTATAGTCATAGATTCTGTTATTCTTTTATATTTAGAAGGATTTTTAGAAGTATTTAGACCCAATGACAGTGTTTCAGAAGAACGTATGTGATAAAGCAGGTGTGTTCTGACCTGTATGACGGATGTGTTTGCTGCAGGTTGTGGATGCGCGGCTGGTGTCGGTGTTCGACGCGCGCGAGCTGGAGCTGGTGATCGCAGGAACTGCAGAGATTGATCTGGGAGACTGGAGGAACAACACCGAGTACAGAGGAGGTAACAACAGGCTGACAGGTTCACTACAGCAGTAATATATGATTACTACATTTATGATATTACCAGTGTCTAAACCTGTGGTAAAACATAGGCAGATCATGCTATCAAGATGTGAAGTTTCTGATTTATGGGTGACATTTTATCCGCATGGGTAGACTGTGGGCTTTCATCCACACTGGTCACATTTTGAGTTTATTGGAACAAGTTTATTGGGTTTTCCTCCAGGTTACCATGACAACCACATCGTGATTCGCTGGTTCTGGGCGGCAGTGGAGCGATTCAACAATGAGCAGAGACTCAGACTGCTCCAGGTGAGTGTTGAAAGAGAAATGCGAGCTCTTTTTATAAAACGGTGTACAATTGTGTGTACTCAGTCCCGTGGCTGAAATGTCTCTGTTGTCTCAGTTCGTGACCGGGACGTCCAGTATCCCGTACGAAGGCTTTGCCTCCCTCAGGGGCAGCAACGGACCGCGACGCTTCTGTGTAGAGAAATGGGGGAAAATCACGTCTCTGCCCAGGTGATGTTTCTTTCTTTCACACAAGATCCTGTATATTCAATTCAATTCAATTAAAATGTGTAGGGCTGTGAAACGATTAATCGCATACAAAAATAAAAAGTTTGTGTTTACATAATATATGTGGGTGCACTGTGTATAATTATTTTGTATATAATATAAATACACACACATGCATGCATGTATATTTAAGAAAAAAATATTATTTATATATAAAATATTTATATACAATATAAATTATATATAAATCTATATACAGTATATACATGAAAATATTTCTTACAAGCATGTGTGTGTATTTATATACACACACAGTGCACCCGCATATATTATGTAAACACAAACTTTTATTTTGGATGCGATTAATCGCAATTAATCGTTTGACAGCCCTAAAAAAATTTTTGTATAGCGCTTTTTACAATACATATTGTTTCAAAGCAGTTTTAAAGAAAGTGCATTTCAGAAATGTACATGGAAAAATACATTTAGTTAATCATGTAATAATTATATGAAGGTTTGAAATGCATTTCAAGACCCCATGAAATCATATCTAGTCCGTCTGTCAGATTAAAGGTCTTTAATGAGTTAAAGTCTATAAACTCATTAAACTTCATAAAATTAATTTGTTTAACTTTAGTCATCATTGTAATGCATTTCGTTATATATTATGCCCACTATAAAAAATAAAATAAATATATTCATTTTACTAAGATATATTTAGAGTAGTCTTTTTTTAAAATATAGCGTTTTATACATGTATAATAAAATATAACCAATAAAGATTTTTTTTTAAATATTTTTGAAAGAAGTCTCTTATGCTAACCAAGGCAGCATTTATTTAATAAAAAATAAACAATAATATTGTAAAATATTGTTATGATTTAAAATGACTACTTTCTATTTGAATACATCTTAAAATGTAATTTATTCCTGTGATGTAAAAATGAATTTTCAGCATCATTACTCCAGTCTTCAGTGTCACATGATCCTTCAGAAATCATTCTAATATGCTGATCACTGAACAAAATCTTTGTATTTAAAAAAAAAAAAAAAAAAAATAAATAAAAGCCTGATGTGTCCAATGTTATATATTAAAACTCAAAACAAATTATTAAGCTTCTACTAAAATTAAATATAAATATTACTGTAAATATTTTTTTGTTAAATTCGTACATTAATAGCCAATTCAAAGCAGAAAAGTAGGTTAGAATTGTTTTACAGTGTACAATTTACAACAATCTACCCAGATAAATCAAAGTTAGTGGATGAAGTCCAATACTGGCACATTTGTAAAAAAAAAAAATCTTTTTTTTTTTTTTTGCCACAGATGTCATTGCTAATGTGATCCACAAGATGGCACAATCTGGCAATTCATAATACAGTCACTTAAAAATTGTGTGGATGGAAATGTATATGGTGAGAAAATGTCTTTACTTGTCTTTGTAGGGCTCACACATGTTTCAATCGTCTGGATCTCCCCCCGTATCCCTCCTTCTCCATGCTGTACGAGAAGATGCTGACGGCAGTGGAGGAGACCAGCACTTTCGGTTTGGAGTGAATGTTGACCTTTGCACTTTGAGCTGATCAAATCCATTTCCTCAACGCGTCTAGAACAGCAAAGGAAGAAACCAGAAGCACTTAGACGTATATTTTGTACACCGCATCTCTTAAACATACTTCCTCGGAAATGAGCCGAACAGAAAACAATCAATCACGTGTTCTCTGAATGTTTCTCAGACGCAAACGCGACTTTTTTCTTCTTCATCTGTTGGCTCTGGATGCATTGAGGAGGACGTGACCAGACAAAACGCAAAGCTGAGTTACTTCCTAACGGATTAAAATGAAAACAAACCCAAAGGACTTTGATATTCTCACTCTTTTTATCTGTAAAAAGACTTTCTACGAAGCATCAAAATGCAGCGTAAATGAACAAATATTGTCGTGTGCTTTTTCAGACGTCTCAGATCACGCACGACAGCGCCGCCTCGTATATTGAATCGAAATGTTTTTTTGTCATATTTATACACGAGTCAGTCTCATATGTTTTCTGTCCAGAATTTGGTTGTGCATATACTCTCACACGCGGCGTTTTTCAAAGGGCATGTCACACTAAAGTGCACTATCAGACGCACTACATCGTCATGAATGTGAGCACTATGTGCAAATGATAAAAAATGAACAATAGAAGATGATTTTATGACCTTCTAGTCCAACTCTGGCCTTTCTGTTGTCCTCAGATTTTGAAAGAGAGAGAATGGTCACATATACCCACGAAATAAGTCGACGTGAAATTAAAACGGACCCTATTTGCATTGTGATCCGTATTTCCATATCCTCATATAGAGGACTTGAATGTCTTTCTTAAATGTTTTCCCCCCCTTTTTTTACTCTGTTCTCAAGTGTGACCGTGTTTTCTTGTATGATTTGAAGATGGATTATCGAGCCCACAAAAAACCCATATCAATACATTCCAGACCTTTCCGTTCGCGTTAACTCAACCCAGCCTTTTATGAAACACTGCCGTGGCTGAGGAACGCTGGATTGTACTCTAGTTCTGAATGTTTTGTAATCTGAATTTTGTGTGAGGAATTAATATCGCTTCCAGGGAAAACTAATGCCATGAGGTCCATCACATTTTGGAATGGCAACCCGAAGAAAAATACAAGCATATCCTCTTTGTCGACTCTATTTTGGCTGGCTAGGTCATTAATACAAACCAGATAGACCTTTGTTCTTTGTATTAAGGCTTTTGCAGTGCCGTGCTGATATTTGTGCTGAATGTACCAAAGGTTTAGGGCTGCTGTAGACTGTCCCAACCACTCTTTTGTCCATGTTTTATTTGATTTAAAAAAAAAAAAAGATAAAATGTATTTAAAATAATATTAAAAGGCATATCTTTTTAATCACCCAATTTTTCCTCCTAATTTAACTTTTTAGATAGAGTAGTTTTTTCACAATGCTGTTTTACACTGGCTGTTTAAAACGAGTTATAAGCACATTTATGCTTTTTGTTGTTGTATGAAGAGGAAAATGCATTGCTGATTTGTCTAATATGTATGAAAAGATTAAAAGAGTAGTTCACTTTTTAAAAAAACGTGCTGATAATTTACTCACCCCCTTGTCATCCAAGATGTCCATGTCTTTCTTTCTTCAGTCGAAAAGAAATTAAGGTTTTTAATGAAAACATTCCAGGATTTTTCTCTATATAATGCTCGCCTTGCTCTGTTCTGTGATGCGCGTTCGTTACTCTTCTGTTCGAACTCGTTCATCAAAATGAACGAATCTTTTTTCGTGTCAATTGGTTCATTCAACGAACTTGTCTTTTGGACCTTGAACCGTTTGGTTCCCATTGAAGTCCATTATATGGAGAAAATCCTGGAATGTTTCCATCAAAATCCTTAATTTCTTTTCTACTGAAGAAAGAAAGACATGGACATCTTGGATGACATGGGGGTGAGTAAATTATCAGCAAAAGTTTTTAAAAAGTGAACTACTCCGTCTATCAGATATTAGTAAACAGCAGATGCTTTCCAGATGAAGTGATCTTTAACAGACATACGGGAACTCCTCCGTCACACACACAAACAAAGGTTTGCTGTGAGGAGAAACGGTTCTGATGCCTGTAATGAACTGTGATGGGAAACATAGATCATATGATTAGGGTAGCACGTCTTTGGTCCGAGTTCACACATTTATGAATCGCATTAACAGAGCAATCACAGCAGAGTTTGTTTTAATTCAACCAAGTGTGAACACTCTCTAAACGTACCCTGTCTTTCTAAAGCCCAGACGCTTCCGACTGAGATCTGCTGGTGTTCATTACAAGAAAGCTGCTGCTGCTTTTGACTTTCTGCACAACTTCAATTTCGCACCGTTCACGGGCTCTGAAATTGGTGACTGTTGATTGGATAACAGCTTTCAGAGCTCCACATGGGTTTTTCTGTTTTGTTTCAGCAAAGATGATTGTATAAAGCTGTTCGTCTCACGGAAAATGACTCCGAGTCTTCATTTTGTGTTTTTGTTGCTTTGCATTTTGAGTTTTTGATTGCATGTTCAGTAAAGGTTTCAGTAAAATGCAGTCATTTTAGTCAAACTGAAACCAAAGTATAAACCATATAAAAATGTTATGCATTTTATTTACATGCATTTTATTTTATTTATTTATTTGGAAAATCCCGTCAGCCATTTCCTAGCTATGATAACATTTCTATGTAAGGCAAAACATTGACAGTGTGGAAAAAATTGGCTCAGTTGGTCTTAACCCCTTAACTGTCACAACCCGCTACTGGGACGCCTAACTTACTTCACTATATTTCTATTAAATCCTAATATAATTATGACAAATTACATATCGTTGGAAAGGTCTAAGACTTCTGTTTTGTGTTACAAATTATGTAGGAAGAGTAATTGATGAATTTATGACAAGAGTGCACCTCAAAAAATCTGCATCATAACTGGAGGTCTGATCTTTGTCACAAAAAGTCGATGCACCCACTTTTAATCATTGAAACTTCTGTTTTTATTCTAAAAGTTCATTATAAAACATATAATGTAGTATTTTTCAATAAAAAAATGTATATATATATATATATATATATATATCGTCTTTTTATTATATCACATATTTTAGTAGTTATCATAACATTTGAAAATTTATGAAAGCTTATGAACTCAGAATTCATAGAAACGGTACTCTAAATTATTTTATCAGGCTCCTCCCCTTTTATTCCCATTATTATATTTAATAATTTATGATCAAAACCTTTTCTAATCTAGACTAAGAAAGGCCAAATTTTGTGACAGAATTGATATTTGGACAGAAATCTATTAATTTGTTATGGCAGAATATATACAATTAAATTCAATGGAATTCAATGGCACCCAGTGGCTATTTTTGGTATTACGCCTAAACAAAATCTCATGGGAACTTCAATTTTTGTGACATCAGCTTCAAATTTGGAACATAACTTGGTTAGATTTATGGCTTTGATATTATGGTAATTTTATTTTAGAGTAAAAAATACTTTGTAAAATATGTATTTTATATAAAATAAAAAATATGTAGTAGCCTACAGTAGGCTATATTTGATCATACTTTCATTTTCTAAAGTGTTTTCAGCAAAAACAATACCAAACTTGGATATATATCCCAAAGCATTCTTGAATTACAACCATTTAAATCTCCGTGTAAACAACGCGTGACCACTTCCGGCGTAACGTGTGGAGACGGTTCAGTTGGACATCTGATTCAGAGTCAGACAGAGGTAAAAATCTATATAAATACTGTTCGTTTTCTCACACAAACCGCTCGTTTCGTGTCTTATCAGTGTGTACTTACATTCACGAGTCAGTAAATCATGTTTAATTTGGACTTCTCTCTGCATGCTCTTTGAGGTGGAACCTGCATTATATTATGACTGACAGACAACAACGGTTTGACCGAAAAATGTCAAAATTGGAAATACTGTGGAAACAAAGACACCTACATCTTGGATGTCCTTGAGGTAAGCTAAAAGTTATCAAAAATTAATTTCAAAGTGAACTATCCCTTTAACCCCATTCTCAAAAAGGGGGTGACGGCTAAAGGATTAAAGACCCAAAAGAATGTTAGCCTAATAATATAAAAAATTAAGTAACAGGCAATTGTGAGGCAAATTTTGTTATCCAAGTTTTTGATTAATCAAACAAATCAACGCATGGCATTTTTTTGTTTTCCCACAGTTGTGACCACTGACATGTTTTGTTTTCTGTGAACATGAGCCTATACAATCTTGTTATATCAATAAATCAACAATAGACCATTTAAATATTAAATGCACCAAATATGATACTTGCATCTGCATTATGGTCTGTGACAAATAGTTCTAACGTGTTATCTTGTAACTAGTATCCATTCCTGGCAGCAATTAAGCATACAGCAGCCATGCTAAATTATTCATGAAAACAAAACAACATTTAAAAGAAAATGCAGCATGAACCTTATTCTTTCAGATCTGTAATCAGTTTAAAGAAACTAAAATTCATACCATATCTCTCAAAATAATGCATGCATGTCTATTTGTGAACAGCAGATGGCAGACCACATTTAGGGTTTACTTTCAGAGGGTCTCCTACCAAAACATCATTAGAGACTGTCAAATGTCCAGCTAATCTGATATGTGTATTATGTGTAGAGACCCCAGAACCGTGTTATAATACACAGCACAAAAGATGCACAATAATGTCAGATTCCAGTCGGTCTGACAACATGGCAGTCCGTTAGAAGAATGAAAATAGATGCTAATTATCACCTTCCACTGTAAAGCACCCTCATCCACATCTGGGAGAGATGCTGCATGAAAGAGTGTGTCGATGCGGGTGCTAGAAAGGAATCGCACGGGCCTTGATGGCCGGTTGTGTGAACTCCAGGCCCACCGCCTCTGTTCAATGAGGCAGTATTTTCAGGGTCCCTTAGAAACCTATTTCAGCTGTTTTATCTGTTCAGTAGTGCTTTGCTGACACTACCCATAAACCCTTGTGCTTTTAGTGTGACATGGACCATGCACTTTTTGTGTGTTTGGACCTGGCAAACCCTACATTACGGGGCCAAAATACCCCCACAAAGATGGCGATATCTGAAATCCTTGTCCTTTTGGGGACATTTTTTTTTGATCCCCATGCATTATAAATCATACAAAGTGATATTTTTGGAAAATGTAAAAATGTATAAAGTTTTCTATAATGGGTAGATAGATTTAAGAGTAGGGTTAGTGCAAGGGGATAGAATATAGTGTACAAATCATTATTTCTATGGAAAGTAGTACCCATAAAAGATTAAAAAAACAACTTGTGTGTGTGTGTAAAGTGAGTGGGGGTGACCCTGCTGTAACAGCTGGTGTGTACGCTCCCATGGGATGTGATAAACTCATCCGATATATAATAATAAATCAGGAAGGTTACTCTTTTCTTTTTTTTTACAAAATGCTATGGTAAATGCAATCATTGGTATTGATGCATCAGATGTGTGAGCACAGATTCACAATAATGGACAAATTTTTTTGTCTTGTCATTCCGTGCACTTAAATATCTCACAAATGTGCACGCACAGATGCGCATGCACAGACACACGGACATATTGAGTTATTGACCTTGAGGGAGTTAAAAAAATCTCATAGTGCCTTTGAAAGACTCCATGCGAATCATTTTGGTCACGAGAAGAATGTGGATATGGCATCTTCCCCTGAGGAAATGAGAAATGAAGTTATTGAAAATCAAGATATTGAGGAGGAATCAAATGTATATTTTAAAAATCACTTAAATTGTTCAACTTCAGCTCAAAGTGCAAATTTCTTTTTAAATGCCTGGTGGTTAAAGTCAAACTAGATCTTATCGTAATTGTACAATGTGTTAACCTTAAAAGACCAGAAGGCACTGTGGTATTACTATATTTATGGATGCCTTGTAAATGAGTACTATGACAGTATCATATACTAAACTTTTACTAAAGCCTGCTGTAATACCATGGCACTAAAATTCTATGTACTTTGGTAGGGGAGAGCGGGGCACAACGTAACGCTTTTTGACTTTCTCAGTTTGTGCAAATCTACTTAGGGTTTAGAATGTTTAATTTTTCCCACATTCATTTCCCACATGTCTTGTACAATTATGTGGTTTTGTTTTATGAATACAGTGTATAACTTTTTTCTTGATTTACCCTGAAAGAATGGAAGTGAAATGTGACAACATGCCCCATAGGTGGGGTACATTGTAACATGTGAGGGGCACATTGTAACATCACCATATGACAGCTTAAAATCTGATCTAATAAAAAATATACAAGTCAAACCAAAATATTTTCTTAATAAAATACAATTATTAACTTTTTCATATAAAATAATGGCATTTTTTAATAATTAAAAATAAACTAATTTTTGAGTTTGACAGCAAACACACAGGAAAACACAGCTATACAGCATAGTATCATTTCTGAACATTGACTCTCAGTCTTTATTTACACGTTTTGCTCTGTTCTGTGATGCGCATTCGTGACTCTCCTGTTCGAACTCATTTGTCAAAATGAACAAATCTTTTTTGTGTCATTTGATTCATTTAACGAATGAAATGAACGAGTTGACTCAACGCGCATCACAGAACAGAGCAAGGCGACCATTTGAGCTTATAAAACTTAACCTTTGTTATTTATATTTTTTAATGAGCGATCGTTTCGCTTGATAAGACCCTTATTCATCGTCTGGAATCGTTTAAAGCCCTTTGAACAGTTTGCACTGAAACTGTCTTTTGAACCATTTGGTTCCCATTGAAGTCCATTATATGGAGAAAAATCCTGGAATGTTTTCATCAAAAACCTTCATTTCTTTTCGACTGAAGACAGTTTAAACAGTTTAAATTATCAGCAAAAGTATTTTTTAAAAGTGAACTACTCCTTTGACTTGATAACTCCTTTCAGTTTTAATAGCCTAGTAGTTCATGATGGTTGTTTAAAGGGATAGTTCCCCCAAAATCATTCTGTCATAATTTACTCACCCTTATGTTGTTCCAAATCTAAACCAAACACAAAAGATATTTTGAAGAATGACTTCGAATGATCATTGATGGCTACCGTCAACTGTCTGGAGGTTTTGAACAACATAAAGGTGAGTTAATGATGACAGAATTGTCATCCCTTTCATGTGGCGCCCCAGAACTAAGAAAAGATCTCGAATCGTTCTGCTTGCCAATATCACATTTCATAGCGGTGACGATAAACGCCTTGAATCTTGAATATTCCTTGTCGCTGCTTCCCAAATAGATGTTCTATGCTTACATATCTATTCAATCATGAGATTTATCTTGACATGGATAAACATTTCTCTGAAAAATACCCACTAAATGTGAACCATGGAAACAGACGGACATCAATTCCTCCATGTGACAATTTAGCAGCCACAGCTCACCAGACACCTTATCATCACACATTTACAAAACACATCTGTCATGAAGTTGACGTACAGCTCTGATGTGATTGGTTGCGGTGTGGAGGACAGGAGTATGCATGATAAAATAGCGAAGCAGGAACGGTGTGGTCCGCATGGGTCTATTTTTACAGGCATGGCAGGAGGAAGTGGAATGGAAAGACTATCTTGCATTATGCATGGCCCGAGAGAAAGAGAGGAGCAGAAGACAGAAAGAAAACAGCACTTCGTCTAGTGGGACAAAAGACAAATGAATGCTTTTATAGTTAGTGTGTACGTATGCAAATGTGCATTTTATGATCTGTACTATATTAGCGAGGAAAAAGAAAAGTAAAAAATATTATTTGTGCAATATCGACAAATATTATTATTGTAACTGATTGTTAATGTGAATTGTCCATG
Organism: Pimephales promelas; assembly: GCF_016745375.1. The sequence continues at coordinate 4,107,106 of NW_024121532.1, forward strand.
CAATAATAAACCATAAGTACAGAAAAGTTCAGGGAATTTAAAATTGGGACGCTACCATAAAAGTAATGCATATTTTCTTTAGTCAAATGGAGGCTGACTTGAATGAAAGCTCTGTGTGAAGTGTGTCTCTCATGAGCAGAAGGATCTCTGGAGACGGGTGTTGACTAATGAGGAGCTTTTTTCTGAATCCAGCCATGATGATTAAGTGTTAATTACAACAGGTCAGCTTGACACATTTCCAATAATTGGAAATATTTTGGGGGCTTTTTGATTTGCAGCACAACACAAAAGAATGCATTAGTGTGTCTAATGAGATGTCTATTTAGCTCGCCACTGACACTCTTGACTTTCTGGTGTCTCTTTCAAGGACTATTGAGAGTTTGGAGAAAGAGCTGAAAGCTTCATCGACCGGCTGAGATAGAGTCGGAAACACTGTCAAAAATGTATTTGTTCCTGTTTTCACAGCTCGTGTTCAATACATCAACTGGAAGCCTCAGCCTCACGTTTCCACCTCAAAGTCTCGAAGCGTCACGTTTTTTCTTACTAAACTTTTAAACTTTATTTATTCATGTTTCACTCTGAGGTGGAAACGTCCATATAAATCCTTTGTAGCCCCGCCCCTGTTTTTAGCGCTTTTTGTGTTCTGTCTCCCGGTCTTCATGGATTAGAACCGCTCGGTCTACTGGCCGCCATTTGTTATGTCATTTGGTTCAAACATTACAATGTTCATGAGAACTTTTGCTAACTCTACAGTAAGTAAACCCACTTCACCATAATTACTCTTCGACTAGGATGCCATAGAAATATACAGAATAAGTTTCATCACAGAATTATATGGCTGCATGCTTGTTTCTCTGACGCATAAGGTTCATAGATTGAACACGTAATGCTCATGCGCATGAAGTCTGCTTTCACAATTTGCGTTTTTTGTAATACATGGAGACGAAAAACTTGCAAGGACCGTGCACAAACTTTGAAACTCATTTTCGAATGGTTGCGTTTTTCTGGGCTCAAAAATACCGTTTGATCACAATGATCGATTTTATTGTATTCATTTAAAAAAAAAAGTTTTATATACAGTTTTTATTTCATTAACATTTAAAAATATTTATTCATGATTTATTACTTCATTATAATTAAATAAGCATCAACTGAAAAAAAAATATATATAAAGGCCAATATTTTTTTTTTCTAGTTATTGTTTATTTTATTTCAAGTAATAAATGTTTTGTAAATGTTTTTTTTTAATGGTTACCTATAATAATAGCTATACAACTAATAAACTATAGGGCTGTCAAACAATTAATCACATCCAAAATAAAAGTTTGTGTTTACATAATATATGTGGGTGCACTGTGTATAATTATTATAATATATATATATATATATATATATATATATATATATATATATATATATACGCATGCTTTTGTATATTTAGGACATATTTTCATGTATACTGTATATAGATTTATATATAATTTATATTACATATAAATATAAATATTTTATATAAAAATATTTTTTTCTTCTTAAATATACATGCATGTGTGTATTTATATATGTATAAAATAATCATACACAGTGCACCCACATATATTATGTAAAAACAAACTTTTATTTTGGATGCGATTAATCGCGATTAATCATTTGACAGCCCTAAAAAAATAACCCTTTCCTCATGCACGATAAATGAAAATCTGATTTCAAGAGCAATTTGTGATTGATTTTTTTTTATTCTTTTTTTTTTGCCGCATTTTGTAGCAGGCGACCTTTTAGTTAGGAATAAAAAATTAAGTAAAAAAAAAAACTTTTCTGAAAGTTTTAATTGAATTATTATTTGTTTTATTATGTATTATTTTATTACAGATTTGAATAGTTCTATACAACCACTGATAAATATAAGTGGTTGTATAGAAAAATATACTTTTTTTTTGTATAGAAAATTTTTGTTTCTATTTTTTTTTTTTTTTCACAAAATATCTTGTTTTCTCTTTTTTGTGATTTTACTATGGAATGTAAATGTAATGTGCAAATGTTGTAGATTTAAAGTAAAAATATCTAACAAAAAGTACCAAATTAGCATGTGGCCTTGTTATGCATATATCAAAGAACCATATTACAGTATATGATACCATCATTGTGCCATAGTACTACCATGGTTAGTTATTTCTAAATGTCTAAATATTAATAGTGTTTTTCATAACAAGTAATAAAAAAAACCCAGAAACCATTGTTATATGCAGCTAACCATGGTAATGTGGAGACATCTCTGGTTTTATCCGTGGCCTGACTACAAATACACCACAGTTAAATCATGGTCACCATGCAAAAAACACAAATCTAATGCTTTAGTCATAGTCAAAGTGCTCTTTTAGTAATCATGTGACAGTCCTGAAACAACACGATTGAATTATGCTCTGAATGAGGTATGAATTCACCGAGGGCGGTAAATTCGAGTCTAAAGCAGAGTACCATAGTAAACCCTCTCAACCAAGGCAGGCTTGTTTATAATAAAGCTGTAGCGAGGAGCAAGATAAGAGGAGACGCTGAACTCTATTTCTAACTTGGCAGGCTTGTAAACACTGCCAAATGTGACAATAATGTCCCGTAACCGCTGCCAGCTGCCTGCCAGATACCTGACAGCTCTCAATGATTCTGCTGTTTCTCTGCCAATAGGGTTTGTAAAGGCTGTCCCGCTGCATTAAGAGCTCTGAAGCTTCCAGATTCTTCTCCCGCTTTGAAAACGCACCCTTAGCGCCCGACTGACGACATCCAAGCATTTCCAAAGAGCTTGTTTTGGTTTTACCAAGAGGCAGGAGCTCAATCTCATGGTGATTGTTGACACCTGAAAAATGTGTATATGAAGAATAGGCCTACATTTTATTCCAATCACACTGCGCTTCTCAGTTAAAGGACTAATTCAATTAGGCTGGAGAAGAATTTAGCCCTTTGTCTTGGTGCCTGGGTGAATTAAGGTTTAAACAGACTTGATAAGGACTGTCAGACCCCATTAGAAAACAGCGATCTGACAAAAAAAGAGAGCTGAGAGCTATGGCGCAAAGCTACTAGTGCCAACGTTACTCAGGCTGTTGGTATAAATTAAACATTGACTGTACTCATACGACTGCCAGGACACAAACGCTCCACTGATTATATGCTGTCAGCGTGCAGCAAACACAGCCAGCGAAAGTGAAGGTCAAACATGTCGGGTTTTTACATGAGAGAGACTTCACTCAACTGTTTGATTGATGGCATTCTTTCATCCCACATCACCTCGCTTCTTTTCACGCAGCTTTCAAAAATATGAAACGCTGAAAGAGTTGAGGACTGTGTGACAAGTTTGCCTACCTCAAATCATTTTGAGGTTAGATCTAAGGGTGTGTTCACACACTTGGTTTGTTTGGTCCGGACATAAAAAACCTGGACAAAACGTTTAGTCCTGGATCGCTTAGCGTTCACATTGGCGACACCAACACAGCTTTTGACCATACGTCAACATCCGACGTTTTAGGGTACCCATTAACGTCAGTTAGATTACGCGGGTAGGTTTAGGTCTGGGGTAGGGTTAGGATTAGATAGCGTCATCTAACTGACGTTAAAGGGTACCCTAAAACGTCAGATGTTGACGTATGGTCAAAATCGTCAGTCAGATGACGTCTTGGGATGAGAACAGGCTGGCAACACCGAACCTAAAGTTACTGAACCTAAAGGCATAGGGATATGTTCACAACCTGATTGGTCGGCTTTTATGATGTGGTGATGGAACTTATCGAACATCTGAAGCAATGCTGTATTCTGGTAAATGCACTCGTTGTATGTGCGTAGCTATACGAATCTTTTTCCGAGTCATTTGGTTCATTCAAAGAAGGAAACGAACGAATTGACTCGGAAAAAGATTTGTTCGTTTTGATCAACGAGTTCGAACAGGAGAGTCACAAACGCGCATCACAGAACAGAGCAAGGCGACCATTTGAGCTTATAAAACTTAAACTTTGTTATTTTTCTTTAAATGAGCGATCGTTTCGCTAGATAAGACCCTTATTCATCGTCTGGAATCGTTTAAAGCCCTTTGAACAGTTTGCAGTTTGCACTGACACTGTCTTTTGGACCTTGAACCGTTTGGTTCCCATTGAAATGCATTATATGGAAAAAAAAATCCTGGAATGTTTTCATCAAAAACCTTAATTTCTTTTCAACTGAAGAAAGAATGACATGGACATCTTGAGTAAATTATCAGCAAAAGTTTTTTGAAAAGTGAACAACTCCTGTAATTTGTGTTCCGAAGATGAACGAAAGTCTTAGTCTCAGTTAGAGTAATTACTGACAGAAATGTCATTTTTGGGTGTACGAACCCTTTTTGTCATAGCTTGGTGCCCTGAACATGCAGTAGTGCATTCATAGATGTTTGTTTCATCGTGAGGTCAGATTTCCTCTATGCTAGAAAAGTATTGCACCACCCATGTAGCCTATATGTGTGATATGATGAGAAGTGAAATCGGAGAACAGGTCAGTGCAGATATAGGGCAATGTGTGTGTTTCTCCGTGCCTGTGTGGGTGCTGACATTTGATCGTGATGAATTTTAAAGCAGGATCAAGGGTTAGTGACAGTCTAAGGCAGTTCATGAAGACAGTGGCGGGAGGTGCTTTATATGTATGTGCAGGACTGCACTGAATCTCAGAGCAGGATCAGAAGACCTTGGGGTTGAAGGGCAGTGTGTTTAGTCTATGCATTCAGCGTGGGGTGTGTTTTTATGTATGTGTGGTGATCAAAGCAGTGGTTATGAATCCCTACCCCCTCTCAGCCAGCATATTGTGAGCATTCGATAAGGGATTAAGGGGATAGTTCATCCAAAAAAATCACCTCACCAAACCTGTAAGACTTTTGTTCATCTTGTCACACCGCGTGCGTGTTGTGTTGGCGTGAGAGTAGACATTGCTGTGTGAATGCGCGTTTGAGATTCATATTTTCCAAAACCAAAATTTGTAAGTGCGCATTACAAGACATGAGCACAAGTGTCTCTAAGCAAACATCTTCTGATTACAATAAAAGCAAACTCCTCATCTGTGTTGTCTCATGTTATCTCTCCAGTGTTTTATCAGCGCATCCCCCAGTAAAGCCCCAGAGCTCTCCTGTCATTTTCTCCTCTTACACATCCTCCAACCCCCTCTCCCCCTGCTTCTAGGAAATATTTCTCCCGGGACTGTCTTTGTTAAGGCAAATAGGCAAAACCCAAGCCAAAAGCAGAATGTGAGCGCTTCCATCCATTCGTATACAGGCTCTGTTCCTGGTTCTGAGGCCAGGAGCTGACTAAGCCAAGACAATGCTGAGTAAATCTTTTACATCCAACCTGCTGCTATTTGAAAACAAGAAGATTATTATTCATTTTGCTCTGGTTATACATAAACATATATTTTATATGCAATTGTCATGCACTTTAAAAAAATAATTGTGATTTTAACGGTAAAAGACCGTTAAATTTTTGAAAGTGGAAAAGAACTCATTGTATAATTTACAGTGAAAAACTGTAAATTGATAGATATGCCCACAGTTCCATGTGTGACACTTCACATTTGATGTATTTTTGTTGAATTAACTTTGGTTCCTCATAGTTGTACATTCGGGTTTTATGTTACATTTAATGTTGTTAAATTAATTTAATTTCATGTGTTACCATGATGATGTTAAAGGGGTCATGAACTGGCTTTTTGAATTTTATTATATTGTTGTCTGAGGTCGACTTATGACATTCGCTTGGTTTTTGCATTCAAAAACTTCAAAATTAATAAGTAATAGGCTATTTTCTACACTAGTTTTGAGCCTAGCTGAAAAACACTCGGTTTTTATGGGCGTCTCGCACTGAAGACTTGGAAGTAAACGCCCACTGCTGTGAGTGGATAACAGTTTTGCATATTATAATGAGTTTCAACTCACCCGTCGATGCAATTGTTTTGAAAACGTCCAATGTTGTAAAAGGGTAACCGGAATGATTCGCCCATACATGTTCGACCCAGAGTCCGTGTGTTTCACAATTCCAGATCCAATATAGACGGCACAGCACCGTTTTTTGATTGGTCATGTAACTCGCATCACATGCTGTTATGATTGTTGGTCGTCAGTGTATTACAATGGTACAAAACAAAAAGATTAGTAAATCAAAATTTTATCAGAAAATGAACTACGATTTATTATATAAAACCATTAATGTTCCTACCGCATTTTTAATGGTAAAGTTCTGGCTACCACAGCTGCCGGTTTTTACAGTAAAAACTACGGTTTAATTTTTTACAGTGTGAAAATAAACCACAGTTCCCCATCAAAGTCTCATTACCATAATTTATTATGCATATATTTTATGCAACATGCAGCGACTTCTCTTCTCTGATGATGCGTTTACTGGCGTAAGGGCGGGACAACCTGTCACTCACATGAGATCGACCAATAGCAAACCACAACCGCCCAATCAATTCCTAATAGACAAATTCAATCAAGACCTACATTTTTTTTCTTGTTCGAGAAGTTTGTTTTGTTTTCTCCGATATAAATCACACTAAAGAAGGAAAGACCACATCCTTTAAATCTTTCCTTTCTCAGTTTATTTATTATAATGAGAATGCACTATGGTAATGAGAACTGGGGTTTCAAATGTGCTTAATGAATCGAATGCTGTAATGGTTCTCCTAACATATAGTCTTAATGTTCACAAAGCAAAATACAATTTATTATTTTCTTTCTCTTGATTTTGGGGTGAAATATGACCTGGACGTGATCTTTGTGTAATTCACCCATGGCTTTAAGTGAAAGGAATGTCATATTCAGAGATTTTTCTGTATTGCAAATGGATTCCCAGTCCCCAAAGCACTCCAGACATGAACCATCATGTCAGTATAATTGTAAAATGATAGGCAATAAGTCAGACAGATACAAGTGAATGAATCGTAAGATGAGGGTGCCCGTTTCAATTATGTACATTAGTTATAGATGAGGAACCTTTTGGGAATAACCCATACCGAATACATTTGCAGAATTAATACACTGTGCAAGGCCATTTTCTTGTACGTAATTGCACCCTAATTATCCATTAGTTATTGAATTACCCCTTTATCTGTTTGTCATGGGCAAAGGCTTAATAAATGGAAGCGAAATCATCAACTTGGTTATCAACGCTCTAATTTTGCAACACAGAGAGAGAGAGAGAGAGAGATGGAGAGAGACTACACTACAGTAACAGAAACAGATGGAGACAGATGGGGAGAGATAGTGAGGCATAGATGGAGAGACAGAGAAAAAGAGACATACATATATTCATGAGCATCTTCGGGTTGTAATTAAGAATCAAATAGCTACAAGGAAGCCATTAGTTTAGTAAGTGTAAGAGCCTGCGCAAGTAACTCAAAAGATTTTTGCTTTTCTCCCTCTTTGCTGATGTTCAACAATCTGGGAAATTATTTTGCAGATGATTTCAACTATGAATGTTTTCATCATTTATGTTGTAGTGTGAATTGTGGATGTGGATTGAGTCGAAATCCAGAGAACTGAAACAGAATCCAAATCCATTTGGAAAATCGGCTTGGATAGGGTGATTATATTAATTAAGCACATTTTAAACCCCAGTTTTCATTACCATGGTTCAAAACAATCTTATATATATATGTATATATATATATACATACACAAACAGCGTTGGCATTGGTTTACGTACTTGATCAAATCGAAAAATAACGTCATAAATTATATATCCATGAAAAATACAAATACATTTACAACATTAGTACATATACAAATTCAGGTCCAAATTGTTTGTATGTGTTTGTCGTAGACACGAATTAGCATAACTAAGTGGCTGTAAAGCCAGCGCTGGCATTTGATAAAACTAAAACATTAGGTCTGAAATTATACATTCAAATACATTTAAAATGATTAAGTCTTACTTACAGGTTGTGGCCCAACAACTGCTGCCTCTGGTTTTAAAGTTGGAACTGCTTTATGTTTTAGTAACAGTTTCTTGTTGAATCCGGCATTGAATTCGTGTAGATTCTGGAAGCTGTCTTCCGTAAAATGCGCAGCACAGAGAGCTAAATTACGATCGTCATTTTCATACTCAAACATAAATTGTATCCATTGTTGACGAACTACAACGTCCGAGGGAAGCCCGAACACAGAAGAGCTGACAGCTGGATGAACATAACACACTTTCGACGAGCCGCAGAAATATGGCGATGCCCTTTTTTGCTTATTCCGGAGGGAGGGTTGATGTAATTGTTTGGGTTAGTTACATATAAAACACATTGTAGTCCCATTCGAGTCGTTTTTGTAGGCATTAAACTTCCTGATTTTTAAAAGATGATATCTCTGCTTACATTGAACTTTCAGATACTTTCAGAAATTGCAGGTACTATTCATGCACCAACAGCAACATTATACACTATTTAAAATGAAAAATGCGAAATCGCAATTAACACCCCCCCCCCCCAAAAAAAAAAAAAAAAAAAAAAACAACCCAGACAGTATCATTAAGATTCTACCATTTATTACACATAATGACATTCTTAAATAAAAATGCTTCACTTAACAGTTCTTGCATAGATATATTACAATACCAATTTAAAAAAGAATTATGAAACAAACCAGTAACAAAAATAAACTCTTTTCCTTTTTCCTTAATAAAGAACATTGTCATACTAACATCATATAATACAAATAATATATGCAAACACTTTTTACAGCAAATAAAACAAAAATTAAAAATAAAAAACAGCATAAAATAGGAGCAAATAGGAAAGCATGAAATGCCTGCAAAAAGCAGAGGGATCGGAACGGGTTTAATTTACAGCGGGAAGTGTGGAAAAAAAGCCTTTAACCGGAAAACTACACTACGAGTGCAACAAACATCGGAAATCACTCTATTAGCTTCATACCATTCATTTGGAAGCTTTTAGCACAGCGTTTTGAGCAATAGAAGGGTACAAAAAAGAAAATGAGCGAATGGAGACCAGCTGCTAACATGAATGTACAGACAATCCAAAAACAATGTACAGACTAATCATAGTTTCACGAGATATGAAATCAAATGCATTCAAACTCCTAATTTAGTGTTCCCTGCATGTGTAGTAGTGTCTCGTGCCAGAACTTTAGGATGTAAAGTTTACATTGTAGAATGTAAAAACGTACCTGTAAGTGTGCATCGGTAATAAATAATTGCATTATCCCACAGCAAAAAGGTCAGTGTGCGATTTAAAAGCTGCTTAAGTGGGTAACATACAAGGTTTATACACACTTGAGAAAAGATGGTGCACATAAAACAAGCCCCAAAAAAGCAGACAACAAGCTTCTCCGCGGGTCTTCTCGGGACCATTAAGACAAACTCATTAGCTAGTTTTTGCCAAGGTAACATCGCTAATTGGTCCTGCTGGAGGGTGTTAAAGAAGGATTTTAAGGGAAAGGTGCACTTAAAGTCAACAAATGGTCCGAAGTCCACAAGGAACACCACTAGTAAACATCATATGTCATGATTCACTGAATGCAGTAACTTGACAAGCTCAATGCGAAGTTTAGCACAAGACTTGTGACAGAACACTGTTTCTATCCATTAGCCGGTATCATGGTACACTGTGAATCCTCACAAAACCTGAAAAGAAATGCCCAGGTCATATTACACCCACAAATTAAGGTGATTTAACATTGTGACATTTTCATGATAATTAAACACATTATATCCAACTTCCCATGAACAAAATGATTAAAATCAGCATGACAACATGTCAAATAACTAATATTATTTAGGGAAAATAAACTGGAAAAGTTTGGATTAAGAAATACTGTAAAACAAAAATATTTTCATGATTTGTTATCACAACATTTTTAGTTTTGTCAAATCGACTTAATTTATGTAGTTCAGATAACATAATATTTTGAGTTTCTGATGCTTAAATCAATCTCCTTCGTTGTATTAACTCAAACTTAAACTTTTAAGGCAACCAGGTTACTTCATTTTTTTAAGTTAAACCAACTATATTTGTTTTACCAGCCTGCATTTATTTGAACAAAAATACGTAATATTGTGAAATATTGTTACAATTTAAATTATTTTCATTTTAGAATGATTTCTGAAGGTCACGTGACACTGAAGACTGCTAAAAATTCAGCTTTGTCATTACAGGAATAAATTACATTTAAAATATATTAAAATATAACATTGTTTTTTTTATAATTAAAATTAATAATTAAAATTATTAATTATGATACTTAAAAAAAAACAAAAAAAACAGAACTTTTGTCTGGTAATGTATCACAATGGAGTGATAATGTCTCACTTTTTGAGGTGAAATATGATCCAAGCATGTTCTTGACAGGTTTTGTGATATTCACGTTCTCATATGCATTTATCCTTCTTGCCAAAATCTCCCTTTGAAAAATGTTTCGAAACAATGATTTACTTCCTAGTTTGCATAGCCCATACTCATGAATTTTCTGAAATACAAATTTAGAAGATAAATCGTAACATTCAGATTGTGGTCTCAAACCCTCTCTGAAAAGCAAGAGCCTTGCACTAGATTGTAGTCAGAAGCCCGTCCTGTGCGACGGTCTCTCGAGGGCTTTGGATGCGAGCGGCTCAGCTCTGGAATCCAGTGACCTTGTGTCTTTGTTATTTTTCATGGAGCTAATGTGGCCGGGGAGGGAGGTAAGCTGACACCCGGCTACATGGTGAAATTGACTGTGTCGGACGGCTACGATAAGATCTCCTGGTCAGCAAAAGTGTGGCGTGTGACCCCCAGTTCGGTTCTACTCCGTTCCGCCCCATTGAGGGGGCAGCCAGTGCTGGGAGAGCCCAATTCCTCTCTCATTACCCATACTGCCGTTCTGTCACACATGCCTCCCTGTTGGTCTGTGTTAGACAAGTGAGTGAGAGGAAAGAACTGACGGCTTGAACAAGACATGGATATCCTTGTCCATCACTTATTTTGGAGTGAAATTAACCGGATATTTCTATTTTTAAATTTCTATCTAAAATCACAATGATTCTGTTTAGGGTTTAGAAATCTTGGAATGAGCCAAATATGAGCATCTTGATGTTTATATACAGTATGCAATAGTTAAAAATAAATAAAATCTAGGTTTGTTGCGCTCATTTTATACATCTCCACATCTGTGCCTCTGAGTTTGATCATACAAATGTGGTTTACACCACTGGGGAAAAAGGGATAGTTCGCACAAAAGTGGAAAATCATTCACTCAACCTCATGTCGGCTCCGAACCTGTATGACTTTCTTTTAGCAGAATGTTAAATATTAATTATTAATGTCAATTATGCTGCTCCAAAAAACAACAAAAAAAAGACCAAAGGGAGTCAGTAACGGAGCCCTGCACATGGAAAAAATGCATTCTGTCATGACAACTCTTGGGAGATTGGTATGGTAATAGTGATTGGTATAGTAATGGATATGGCAATGTTAATGTATTTGGTCTTGGTGGAATAGATCTGCTACACTTCTTGCAGCAAGCACAGATACTTGCTACTGCCAATACATTCATATACATAAAGCCCGTTCACACCAAGCACGATAACTATAAAGATAACTATAAAGACACAATTCTAAAAATCGTTCTTCATATTAAAGAATAACAGAGTTCACACCACAGCTATAACGATAAAGATATGAGGAATGATATCGTTGGGATCACGTTCAGAGCGATTTTTTTTCCAGCTGTCCAACGATAAAACACTGACAACCAATCAGAATCCATTCTAATTTAAAGGTCTCGGACATTTAAAATGGCAGATGGCATTGCAGTGAAGTTAATCGTCAACAAAAAAAAAAAAAAAAAAAAAATCCTCCACCGTTACGTTAAAAAAGATGGATATATGGAAAGCATTCTGTCGTATCCTGGGAATAAACTGAGAAGTATTCACAATGAGATATTATGTAGTTTAGCATAGTGTTACAAAATTACCTCAGGTAGGCTATCCAGCGCTAGTTGACAACATTGCTGAAGTTGCAGTGAAAAAGGCGTTGTATACATAAAAGTGTTGACTAGGTGATGTTTTTATCCCATCACTGACTTCGTCAGCTAAATCCACTGTTAGATATTACACTAGACTTGCTAGATTCACTGTTTAGATGCGCTCCCAACTCCTCTCGTCTTTTAAGGATATCGTGTACCCAAAAACGCCTGTTTTTCTTTTGATATTTGTTTGTAACGTAAAGCAAAAACAGCAGTCATCCATTTTCGCTACTTTGAAACCGCAGCGCGTACTTAGAATAAAAAGACTGTTATCAGTCGCTGGTGTGGACGCATATATAGTTATCTTTATCGTTATCTTTATAATTATCGTGGTTGGTGTGAACGGGCCTATAGAGTGCCGAAGTTATGACGTCACTTTGAAGGACAATTCGGAAGTTAGCGGCGCATGGGTTCTGTCGATCGAAAAGCTATGCATTTTCCCCACAGACTTTTGGAAAATCGCAAAAAATAAGATCTGTTGTGACCCTTACACGTTTTGTCTATCAAGATAATCTTTACAAGTTATATATTTTGAAGCCTATATAAAGATTAAAAAATCACAAGCAGACACAATAAAGTCTGTTTTAGACATTGAAGTCTTGAAATATAGTCACATTGACAATTTTTATGGTGCTTTGTGTTAAGCTTGACAGCTCCCCATTCATGTTTTTTACTGTAGGAAAAAAAGAGTGCTATGGATATTCTTCAAAACGTCTTTTCCGTTCCATTGAAGAAAGAAAGTCATACAGGTTTGGAAAGACATGAGGGTGAGATAGATGTTTCACTATTCATCAACAAGCCTTTAAGCATGAGCCACAGTGGGATCTATCTTCAGCAGATCAGGCCTTTCAGTGGTCTGAACAATTGCGTAAGTGCAGGGCCATCCACAATCAAACAGCTTTACATTCAGGAACACTTTCCATCCCACACTTGATTGTACGTTGTAATTTAAACTATACGTTTTTTTCACACTGTACAGACAGACATTTTTACCAGGAACGCAAGGCAGACAGATATGTAATGTAAGAAAAAAACATCACAAAGTTTAAACATGAAGATGTCACCTGCAGGACCAGCGAAACACACAACATACATGTTTCTTATGATGCTTCTATCTGACCAAACTAAAATAATTGATTGGAAATGTCTGTCCAGACTGTTTTGTGGGATGCATTTACAAAAACCGAAACTTTGTGATTGCAAATCTCTGCCTTGAATGATGGAAGTCATTATTATGTTGTGAAGTCCGCAGATAAACCATGGTGCTTTTCTCATTTCATGCTAGTCCAAGAAATCCCAAAGGAACCCAAGTTTATGGGATGTTTCACGGGTCATAAATAATGTTGAGGAATGCTCAAAACGTGTGCAACAACAACATTGATGTTCTTTTTTCGCCACTAAAAGTTTGTCTATAGAAATCAAGTCCACCTCAGATGGGGTCTGTGCCAGTGCAGAATCCACTATTCTTGTGCATATGGCAGTTTTTTTTTTTTTGGTCCATTTTTATTTATTTTTAATTTTATATTTTGTACACATCCACAGGAGAAAAGCAAAAAAAAAGAAGTCTTCTGAATTATATAACATAGTCATCATCATTCAAAAAGATCTCTTCCTTATTTTTTTTTCTTTTATAAAAAGTCTCAAAGTGTCGCTGCGCAGCTGTTGGTTGGCAGGAAGGGACGTGAAAGAGAGAGATTTGTCTGTCTATGAAGAAGGTAAGAGAGTTTCCTCCACTGCCCCCAGTCAGATTCAGATTCACATTTGAGCGATGGCTGATTCCACTTGGCCGCCTCTCACCTTTGAAATCCAGATTTCTTCAGATGGACGTTCCACTTTAGATCTTGGCGGGATCAAAGCAGAAAGATAATCCTTGCTCAAAATGGGAGAAAAAAAATCCATCTCTTTGGATTGACGTCCTATCACTATGATATTCTCCAAAGGTTCTCCGGGAGAGGCATTCAGGACACGTCCCGCCCGGTGCACTAAATCAAATCAGGTGCAATGGTAGCTTTTGTCCATTTGTGACAATATGCTTTTAAGTAACATTGACTAAAACATTAAATGGATCTCGGAGACGAAGGAACGCAATAATAGTAGTAACTAAATCGAGTCATTGATGTTTTGATTATTTCGCAAATACCTACTTTTCTTTCTTTGAGTGACATAAGCTGTTGTACCAACTGCTCGGACCTGTAGACTTTCAGAAGTGAATCGCATCTCGCCGACCAAAACTCAAGAGCTGGTCTAATCAATCGATTGTGGCCCTCTATCGGTCCCTCACGGGAGGGCGGGGCTCTGTCTGGTGGGATGAGCGAACGGCTTGAGTGGTATCCGGCTCCTGCCCATAATCCCTCTCTTTCTCTCCCTCTACCTTCTCTCGGTCTATTCCTTCACCTCGCCATTTTGCCACCTCCGCCTCTTCCTCCTCCTCCTCAGATGTGCCTCTTCATGTGCAGTGCCAAGTGATCGGATCGAGAGAAACACCTAAAGGAGAAAAAAAAAAACTATTAAGAAACCTGTGTGACGTGAAATCTGATCTATCAATATTCCATTTGGCCCGAAACACAATGTGGGCTTGATTGTATTGGCGCCATCTCAATATTATCTGCGGGCACATATAAAACAGATGGGGGAGAAAAGCAAGAACTTTTTTGTCCCTTAGTATAGTTTTTTTATTTTTTTTTTATAGGGCTGTCAAACGATTAATCGCGATTAATCGCATCCAAATATATAAAGTATTTCTAATATGTATAAATGTTGTCTACATAATATATCACTTAGATGTTCTAAGCATGCACCTTAAAAGCATGGCTTAATTCAGTGTTATATTGTTTGCGTGAAATGTACTTAAAACAGATTATCGCAAAGTTACTTCAACTGGCCAAGTTACAGTTACTTATTTTCTTTGTAAATTTTACTTCACTTAAATAAGTAGATTTTACTTAAAGGTTAATTGCACAACATTTCATGTTAAAAATAGTCGTTTTTCTAACCCATACATGCTTAAACAATTGCCTGATGGACTGAATGAGCCCTTCTCTGATCACTGCGATTGCCTCTATAATCTGTACAGTAAAATAGATAAGAGGGATTTGGGACGGAGTTTGAGACTGGATGTGACGTCATGCGCGTTAACGCTCGCCTGGCTATGTCTGGCAGGTTTGTGTATTCACCGCCATTCTCCGTATCAGAGAAGACAACTCGAGCGACAAAACTTTAGTCAACTTTCCACAAAAGTAGAAGATGGATTTAAAGAGACCGGCTTGTAGTTCATTCCAAACCCCAACGCAAACTCCACGTAAGACAAAGAAAATAAACTTTTGTCTAGTGCCAAGTGTCAGAATAAGACGAGAGTAAACATCGGGAAGCTTTCAACAAATGGAGAGATCTCCGGTCTGCTCTAGGGCTCAAACGGGATCCTATACAAAGTTTTATTGTTCATAAATGTGTTTCCATAATAATACAATCATAAGTGGATACAGTAAACACATAAAACAGTTCAACATGAAGATCGATGGAAACAAAAGCCGACGTTTTCTACTACCCCCGTTTTCCCCATAAGCGTGTAATTTACTCAAATGCCTTTCCTTTCATATATTTAAATGGACTTGCTGATTAATACCTTTATTACCTCTGAAGACATTATGACTGTAACAAAAGATTTGTGTGGCGGCTGATTCTCCTTTGGTTATGAACAGCTCTTGCAAGTGTGCGTGTGGTCCGTGAGCTTGCAAACCTCTGGTTGCAGTTTTGCTTGTCGCCAGAGGGGGTGTAGTTCTGCAAAAACTCAGAGACTTGCGCAATGCACCTTTAATTCAATATGAGAAATTAATTATTATGTTGCAAGTTCTTGCACACAGATGTAAAGTTTACTTGTTTTTTTTTTCAGTGTAGGCAATTGCCAGGGTGTTTTGGGTTGTTTCTAGGATGTTGTTAAGTTGATTTCAGTGTTGTTAGGCAATTGCTATATGCAACGGTGAATCTAGATAAACTTGACTAGCTGATTGTTGGAGCATCTTGACCCATCCCTAAGACATATGCTTTCATGCTAAGTCTCACCTGTCCTGGAACGAGCAAGGGGAGGAACACGAATTGGGAAATCAATGGGTGTGTTTTTGGCAGGGTCGGACAGATGGCAGATCAAGCCACTGCCAGGAGGCACCAAACCAGCTGGTGTACCTCTACCCTCTCCCTCTCACACCCCCACCCCACTGTCCTGACAGGGGGTCCGGACACAGTCGGGACGGATTAAGAAGAGGCCTGAGGGCCACGGCTACAGGTCTAGCGTCTCGCTATACTGTATTTACTGTTCAGACAAAACGGGGAGCTCCTCCACATGCTGCTCTCCACTGTTTCCGTCAACTCCATCTTTATAATGGTAATCCGGGGCTCCCTTGACAACAGCAGAATGGATTCCCCGAGGTGTACGAGCAGCCAGAATGACAAGAGAGGGCGGAGCTGAGCTCAAAGTGAGATACGCAAGTCTAACAAGCATGAAGAACCTATTTATACATCAAAGCGAAGACGAGTTAAGATTCACTTCAGAGGTGGAAGCTCTTGGTCAATACCAGGAGGCAAATGTCTCGCAGGCACTGCACCCAAATTGAAAATGTTCTGAAAGAAAGCACAGAACTACGTACTTAGCTTTGTACTCAAATGGAAATGCACACTTGATGTTTTATGAACTAAATGTCCCTTCTATGTAAAGTATGTTGGAACATTTATAGTGTACCAGCATGCATTTGCAATGAAATATCCCAAATCATTTTTTGTAGCAAAATATTGAAATATTGCTGTTCATGACTACATTTACGACTTAAGATTTTTAAAATTTTTATATATACTTACTTTTTTTATTACTTTTTAGAAGAGTCAAGAGAAAATAGATAGATAGAATGATAGATAGAACGATAGATAGATAGCCACGCTGCGTATAAAATGAATCTTTGACTGTTTAAACCAACTTCTTTACTTCAAATAAACCGGTTTAAAGTTAGGGTAGGCTATTTTCGGGAAGGCTAACATTAGCAAGCTAGCTTTGAAAGCATTAGATCCCACCCTCCCTCTTTTTCGTCTCCAAAGCCACACCTCCTTCAAAACACATGGCGCATAAAGCATCACGAGAGATGGTGTTAAACTAACATTACAATAATAATGAACATTAACAAACTTAAAGAGCACTGAAGTGTACCACGTGACTGCTGCAGATTAATTTCGGTGTTGATAGTGTTGCCATTGAAATGCATAAACTGGAGTCACGAACAGCTCAGAGTATAATGTCACGGGTTTTTATCGCTTCCAAATGACTGTAGTTATGGCGAGAACGCAGCATAATATGGTTGTTTTGGATCAGGAGGAACTGTTAAGTTTGCGGTGCTCTGTGACTGACGTCTGTCTAACTCTGCATGAAACGCACTGATGACGTGTGATGTCTATGCGAGCAGGTGTGTGGAGGTACAGTATGAAAATACATGTTAACAGGCAGGTAAAATATTGCATCATTGCATTCGGAACGTTTTATGGCCCTACGCCTTCCACAGACTATATATATATATATATATTAATAGGATGAAATGGACTTCCCAATGCTACATAATAATTAAAGATAGAAAACATTTTAGGAGTGTTTGTAGCTTGGCAGTTACACTACACGTTTTAAAGTAGCTTCTGTTACTCACATGTTGAGAATGTAGTTGGGAAACTCTATTTGTCACTCACTATGTTCAATTTCTGAGATCTGGTGAACATAGAGAAACCTTTGTCTGAATAGCAGATGTTTTTTAATCATAAAGCTGAATCTACCAGCACAGGTGACAGGTGGAGCATCTCTAGATAGATATTTGAAAATGAAAGTATTCCAGACTATTCATCACATTTGTATACCCAGGACACCTGTGTTAGATGTACAAAAAAAGCTGACCAAGGATTCTCAAAAGTGCTAGAAACTAAATTAGGCTTAGAAAGAATTAAACGAGGCTAATTCTTTTTATTGTTAAAATGACAAAATTATATTTTATACTTGAATGTATTTATTTTTATGTGTATTTCATTACAATTAAAAATTGTTTTATTTAATTATTTAATTATTTTATTTAATAAATTGGATTTATATATACATATAGGTGCTGGTTACCATTAAATTGTCTATTTTAGACAGTATTAATAATGAAATTGCAGAAATGAAAATAATATAAAAATGAAAAGGTACAAAATAGAAAAAATGATAAAAATAATATCGCTGCTTGACATGTCAACTAACAACGTAAGTCTCACCTGTCGCAGTGATTGCACTTGAAAGGCTTGGCGCCGGTGTGTTTGCGGTAGTGCCTCGTCAACTCGTCGCTTCTCGCGAACCGCCATTCACAGCCTTCCCATGAGCACTTGTACGGCTTCTCCCCTGGTACGGACACACAAACAGATGCACACACACCGGATTAAAAATGCACTTTCTTCCTCAAGGGGCCTTGAATTCAACGACTCGGTCCAGCCAGCCGTCTAATTCATTTGTTTTAAGTTGATTAGCCTATCGAAAGAGTGTTGACACAATTGGAGTTTATGAAATACATGATCGTCATTATGGCGCACAGCTGTCGGGGCAAATGAACTCGCACTCGATGAGTTTCCAATGGGATCTTTGCCGCGTTTAACAGATGTGAGAGACTGCGTTCCCGATTTTGATGTTGTGTGTTTTTCGTTGTGGATGGCAGCCGCCTTGCAGGAGCGCTGAGGATCGTATGGTGTCTCGAAGCTTGTTCATTAGCGCTGCTGAACGGAACGTATGAAATGGGGGGCAGGCAGAGTTTATTTGGATCTCTGGGAGAGGTGTTAATTGGAGTAGTAATGATGGGTAATGGGGAGGAACCTCATATTTACTGTCAACCAGCTGGCCCTGTCTCCACTGTTTGCCATATTCACAAATCTTCTGAAACAAGACTGTGGATTCATATCAATGGCTTGACAAGGAAATGAGTCAGATGTTCATGCAAAGAGAGCTCATAAATTTAACAAGTCATTAAATCAGAATTAACTAAAACATTAAATCTAAATTGATTCTACTTACACTGAAAAAAACTACTTGTAAGATTTACTTAATAAAATCCTCGTAACAATTTGCACAAGTAAATTTTAAGTAAATTTTACTGCTATAATATTAAGTACAACTCGCGTGCCATTATCAAGTAAAATCTACTTAGTATTGAACAAAACTCTCATGAAGAAATTAAGTAAAAAATACCCATTTACATTTCATTTAGAAGCTATATCTATTTAAAGTAATTAAGTAAAGTTTATTTATTGTTTTTAAATTAGGAAGCTTGCGTTTATGAAATTTTTAAGTAAATCTTACCATTTAATGAAGTAAATTAAGTAGATATTATTTAAGTTTTTTTGTTGAGATTTTCATTTACTACATATTTAAACATTGATAATTTCTTTTTATAAATAATCATGAACATAAATAAATAACCATTTTCTCAATATTTTTCACAAATCACACAACTAAAACTCAATTAAACAGTTTATTTTTCAGTCATCAAAAATGTTCATACAAGAATGGACATTCAGTCATCTCTTGACACAGGTGCATTCAGTAAAACTGTCTTTACGGTATTGCTGCTTCCAGCATTTCCTTCCCTTCAAAAAGGATGGATACATCGATTGGATCTTCTCCATCAGCACCACGAACGACCAGTATTTTAATGCTGTGCTGAGTGATGTCACTGCCGCTGTCCTCCTGCATACAATTTAGAAGAAAAAATATAATTCTTTTGAGAAACAAAAATATAATGGCTTAAATTATTTTATTTGACTTGCATTAAAGGACAAGTTCGGTATTTTACAATTAAAGCCCTGTTTTAAGATCGTCCCTGATGAAATGGAATAGTTAAGATTGTTTTTTAGGCAGATGCTCCGGTCACGAGAATTTTTGGATCCTGTGTTAGCACCCCCCGCCTTTATAATAAAAGCATAGGTGCACTCGAACAATCATTCATTATAACGCATAAAACTTTAGTTTACAAAGACGTGAAACTCACCGAGTGGTCTGGGGTGTTCACTGATATGCTCACACAAAAATCGCTGTAAAAGATGCTTTCCAACAGGTTTTATCGTAGTTTTTGTCCAAGTCCATTTTCTTCCTGTTTTTGGTCGAAATCCACAGTAGTCAATTGTCGAGTTTGCGTGCGCGATCCTTAGTTATCTAGTTCGAGTTTGCGTGCGCGATCCTTAGTTATCTAGTTCGAGTTTGCGTGCGCGATCCTTAGTTATCTAGTTCGAGTTTGCGTGCGCGATCCTTAGTTATCTAGTTCGAGTTTGCGTGCGCGATCCTTAGTTATCTAGTTCGAGTTTGCGTGCGCGATCCTTAGTTATCTAGTTCGAGTTTGCGTGCGCGATCCTTAGTTATCTAGTTCGAGTTTGCGTGCGCGATCCTTAGTTATCTAGTTCGACCGAAAACAGGAAGAAAATGGACTTGGACAAAAACTACGATAGAACCTGTTGGAAAGCATCTTTTACAGCGATTTTTGTGTGAGCATATCAGTGAACACCCCAGACCACTCGGTGAGTTTCACGTCTTTGTAAACTAAAGTTTTATGCGTTTTAATGAATGATTGTTCGAGTGCACCTATGCTTTCATTATGCATATGAATTCATGAAATGAATAGTGGAATAAAGTCATTATGTTTGCGCACAAAAAGTATTCTTGCCGCTTTATAAACTTAAAATTGAGCCACTGCAGTCACTGCATGACTACTTTGATGATGTCTGTATTACCTTTTCTGGACAAGGACGGTATATCATACATACATTGTATTTTGAAGAAAATGGGATATCAAACAGTTGACTGTAGCCATTAGAAATCTACTATGAAAGTCAATGGCTACCGTCATTTGATTACCAACATTCTTTTAAAATATCTTTGTTTGTGTTCATCAGAAGAAATAAACTCACAACGGTTTGGAACAACTTGAGTGTAAACAATGTTTACACAATGTAAACAATGACAATTTTTATTTTTGGGTGAACTATCCTTTTTAGGGTGCTATAAACTGGAGTGCAGTTTTCTGTGAAATAAATTTGACTCTGTTTAACCTTTCACACGCAACTTTAAAATATTCTAGCTGACCACCCAGTGTGCGACTTTCATTTTAAAATATATCTCCTTATTATTTCCATGGCGACTTTTCGTGATTGTGAAAATGAAAATGATGTCATTAATGACTCACCCTCATGTCGTCCCGAGCCCGTCAGAACTCTGTTCATCTTCAAAACACAGTTTATCATCTTCTTTATCGTCAAAGTAGAGAATGAGGCTGCGGATAACTGATTCCCATCTCAAGGCTTTGTGTCTGTGAACAGATTTATATTGTACCATTACACAACCTTTTATTCATACACAATGAACTCAATGAAATCAAGTGAGAACACAAAAGCATTCATGCACAAGGAACACTGATTTGAGTACTTAGAGCAAAGTGACTCTACTTCCTGTTCCTGTCTGCCTTGCATTTTGGCCAAAGCAGAACTGTCGCTGAAACTCTATCATCTTCAGTACAGATTCTTAATATTTGAAATTTAAGTTGTAATTTATGACTAAAATTCTAATTACTGAAATTTCTGAACTTTTGACTTTTGTCTGTTTAATACAGTAAAGCTACTTTAATGCAATCTATATTGTATTAAAAGCTATACAATAAATGTACATGCATGTATGAGAAATACATTAAGTATATCTTATTTAAAAAAATGTGAACAAGCACACTTTTGATCAAACACACCTGACTCAGTTTGTCCAGAAATGGCCTCAGTTGGTCCCCACAACACCTCCCATGGCCTTCATCAGGGCAATAAGTCTTGATGTGCATTGGTCAAGTCTGAACATGAATCTCTGCCCCATGATCGATTCTCCTGAATTCCTCCTTGATCTAATGTGACAAAATGATTCAAGAGTACAACAGCAGAAATTTGGTTAAATAGACTGATGCAGGGAGCAAGGGTTAATTATACAAGGACTGTAGATATCAACAGTGGAGTGAACAATCCAGCACTTTCTTTTGTAATGTGCAAAT
This sequence comes from Pimephales promelas, assembly GCF_016745375.1. Next base: position 4,129,174 of record NW_024121532.1, read on the forward strand.
CCAAAAGAGAAACACTATTTGGCATTTCAATTTTAACTTTGAGTTTAGTACATTTCAAGTTTATTTATTTTTTCATGTGCTAAATCAGTTACTGTTGTCAATATTAATATTGCCCATGATTGCCACTCACGATCTCTATTTTCTACAATCAACTTTTAGAAACAGGGTGATTTTAGAAACGCAGCCCTGCTTACTTTAAGACCTCATTTATGCACGATTTAGTGCGATTGAAAGAAAAAAAAAAATAGCTTTATGTGTAAACGTTCCATCCTGAGCAATATTCAGCAAGAGCATTCAAACTTTTCCATAGTCAACAGTATAACGTTAAGAGCGGTTGACATTAAATTGTTAATTTTAAGGCCCAATTTTAGCTAGCTAGCAGTTAAAACGGTAAAGATTGTCTACTAATTTCTACTTAGTTTGACATTTTTACACGAAAAACAGTTCTTTGTGAATCTATAAAACTATTGAAAACTTCCGATTCAATATAAATAATGTACGTTAACGTTAGGAAGTGAAAAGGGGTTAACGATACAGTATACTGTTATGGATAACCCACACGCGTTGCACTAATATGAGGCCATGTTGTAAGGTGAGCATTAATGTTTATTGAGTCAAATAAACAAGAATCATCAATCAAAACCCACACAGACTCATGTTTTATTAAATGTAAAACAGAAAGACAAACTTACCTCAAACACGACAGAAAGCAGCCACGCAGCAGCCCGCCAATTCGTCTCGTCTCAGATCCAAAGTGCGCAGTTAGACTTGTCCAAACGCGCATGTGCGGATTCAAACGCGCTATGCTTTTCTATTAAAATTTACTTAAAATTACTATGTTTATGTGAAGGGACTATAAAACGTTTAAATATTACAAGAAAATATATAATAAGATTTACTCTTTCCAACCAGTTAATTTATTACATGAATTAAACGCGTAGATATTTAAAATTTTACTTAGAAAATTCTAGTTCACATTGAATTTTAATTTTATTAAGTAAAAATTATGATGATTCATTTAATATATATTACTACACCAAAAAGTTCGTTTTTACAGTGTACTATCTTAATAGAAAACCGAAATGAAATAAAAAAAGCAAACATCTTTCAATGAATATGTATTTACAAATGATTTATTCATTTTAAATACATTTACTTGATGTATTTAAAAGCCCATTTATCTATTTATTTATTATAAAAGCCTATTTGTTTATTTTAAAAGTTTTTTTTTTATTTGGCGTGTACACGTGTCGTTTATTATCAAAATTTAGGGCTGTCAGACAATTAATCGCGATTAATCACATCCAAAATAAAAGTTTGTGTTTACATAATATATATGGGTGCACTGTGTATAATTATTTTATATATATAAATACACACACATGCTTGTATATATTTAAGAAATATTTTCATGTATATACTGTATATAGATTTATATATAATTTATATTATATTTCAATATTTTATTATTTTCTTAAATATACATGCATGTGTGTTTTTATATATATACAAAATAATTATACACAGTGCACCCACATATATTATGTAAACGCAAACTTTTATTTTGGATGCGATTAATCGCGATTAATTGTTTGACAGCCCTATTAAAATTACAAAATATTATTTTTTATATTTAGTAATGGAAGCTATATACATACATACACACATTTTAAAAGCCTATGTATTTATTTATTTTCAAATCAGTCACAATTTTTTTTGCAAGCAGCTGTCCTTTATGAATTCAAGCGAATAACTCTACCTGATCATTTGAGAGAATTGTCTAAAATTCTGGCATTGACTGTTCAATTATCACATGGATGAAAAATATTTTTTCCACCACTCCATTCATTGACTTAAATTTTCATGTAACAAACTGTTTTACATGCTACTATGCAAGTGAAAACAGCTCTGAATGCCATTTCGACTTGTTTTCATTGCATCGAGAACCCTCCATGACGGTCACACTTTCATTCTGAGCTGTAAAAACAACAAGTTATATTTAGATCGGAATTCGAGCACTAAATTGAAAACCCTCTCACACACATTTACGAGCTAGCCACATTAAGCAGGACAGGTTTAGACCTGCGCTCGCAACGACCGCAACACCAGCCAATTAGAAGTCAGGGAGGCATGGATGCTGGAGTTTGTCGCCTAGCAACCGGTCAGGAGCGTAACGTAGGAGGCAGCAGTGGAGCCGGCTCGATCTGGCATCGTCTGTCCCTCTGTGCCACCAGCCAATTACGGCTCATACTGGCAGGGGAGCAAGCAGTTGCCTGGCAACCGGAGTGTTACATGATACATGTATGTAGAAGAGGATATAGGTGCGAGTGGAAGTTCACGGACGAGGCTGAAACCAGCGCCGAGACCCGAGAATCGTTCCCAATTATAGAGTCCCATTCGGAGACACACCAGTTGCCTGGCAACTCCCCACCCCTATCTGTGTGTGTCACCCCCACCTTTCCTCTCTCTCTCTGAGCACCCTTACAGGTGCCGGAGTCTAGCTTAATTACATTTTCCAAGTTAAACTGGAGACAGAAAGACTCATTATGATCTGTGGAGTTCACTTTGGCACTGAGCACAAAGCCTGCATTTTCAATGCTCTTCCAACTTTTTCCCGACTTTGTTGTAATGGAACGCAGAGCAAGAGAGAAAGTGGAAACGAGTGCTGCCACGTTCCTCTCTTCACCTCTCTGTGTCTCCCTGAAAAGCCGGTCTTATCTAGTTCCCAAACGCCTTTTATAAAACGCTCCAGAGGGCAATGTCATTTCAATTCACGCCGCCTTCGTTTCTCTACAAATCTCAATCACTGAAATTGTCCAAGTAATAACGCCTCCAAAATAGGATTTGGCTAATTGCAAAGGAGTTGACAAATTGTTTTGGCATCAGATTTTAACACAGCTCATGCACTTCATTGTCTTTTTTGGACAAACGCAATGCAGAAAGTGCTGAAAAAGATTACAGCTGATGAATAATGCAATTTTAGTTAAAGACTAGTTCATTCACTAGACATTTTTGGCTGAACTAGCCCAGTGAAGGGCAAGATTTTCAGAGAATAGTTGCTTAAAGCTACTGTATGACTTCAGAAACTTGGAAAGTTTCACACGTCATATGAAATACTTTTATGGTCCCTTTTTTGGTCCTTGACAAGGCGTCCTGGTATTCTTGTGCATTCTTTACTGTCAGTCTTCATGTCATAATGTGTACGTCTAAAATACTTTCTAATACATCAGAAGGGAGCCATTAACACGTGGCATGTTCTGGTTTCAAGACTTAGGGATTTGCCCTGGTGTGTTAACAGGCGCGCAGCAGACGTAAGGAAATATACAGGCGAGTACGTCTCATTCCACCCGGTCCATCCATCATGAGGCAGTTATTCACTCTGCGGACAGCTTTGGGACAGCAGTCTGAGTGCTTTTGGATTGAGATCGAAGAGACAGAGAATTATGGCCGTTTCCTGCACCATTCGAATCTGCTGAGGAAGTACTGTCGCAACCTTGAGAAAATATTTGCAGCCGAGGGGGCTGGACAGGCACGCTGCCATGGCGACGACGAAGCACCATTAATTACATCAGCTTGTCGCTTATTGTGTAAAACAAGATTGATTGCGCAAAATATGAAAATTAATGATAAATGAGGTGGAACTGACTGAATATATCTAAATATATAGCATTCCACTGCTGTAAGAGCAGGCTAAATGTTTATTTAAGACTGTAAAACTTATTTAAATTAACTATATGAAACAAATGATGCCAGGGTGTTGCTATGTGGTTGTTGCTATGGAATGATGTGTCTTGGGTCCCTCCCTTAAGTCTACCTCCTTAGCATAACCATAATTATAATACAACATAATTCATCATAATTATAATAGAAATATATTATTTCTAGAACGAATGATTTAATGACTCTTAAATACAGTCACTTGTATTGTCCCTGAATTAATCTGTTTCAAAACAAATCAGTTCAAACAATGATGATTCCAATGACTCACTCATAAATACAGGGTTTCTGAACAAATCGGTTTAATGAATGATTCAATGACTCACTCATAAATACAGGGTTTCTGAACAAATCAGATTAATGAATGATTCAATGACTCACTCATAAATACAGGGTTTCTGAACAAATCGGATTAATGAATGATTCAATCACTCACTCATAAATACAGTGTTTCTGAACAAATCGGTTGAATGAATGACTCAATTAATCACTCATAAATACAGTGTTTCTCAACAAATCGGTTGAATGAATGATTCAATGACTCACTCATTAATACAGTGTTTCTCAACAAATCGGTTTAACGAATGATTCAATGACTCACTCATAAAAATAGTGCTTTTGAACAAATCAGTTTAACGAATGATTCAATGACTCGCTCATAAATACAGTGTTTCTGAAGAAATCGGTTTAACGAATGATTCAATGACTCGCTCATAAATACAGTGTTTCTGAACAAATCTGTTTAATGAATGATTCAATGACTCACTCATTAATACAGTGTTTCTGAACAAATCGGTTGAATGAATGATTCAATGACTCACTCATTAATACAGTGTTTCTGAACAAATTGATTTAACGAATGATTCAATGACTCACTCATAAATACAGTGTTTCTGAACAAATCGGTTGAATGAACCATTCAATGACTCGCTCATAAATACAGTGTTACTCAACAAATCGGTTTAACGAATGATTCAATGAATCACTCATAAATATAGTGTTTCTGAAAAAATCGGTTTAACAAATGACTCAATGACTCACTTATAAATACAGTGCTTCTGAACAAATCGGTTAACGAATGATTCAATGACTCACTTATAAATACAGTGCTTCTGCACAAATCGGTTAACGAATGATTCAATGACTCACTCATAAATACAGTGTTTCTGAACAAATCGGTTGAATGAATGATTCAATGACTCTTTCATATTCACAAGTGGTCGGAAACGAGGGAGGTATAATCACAGAAGCGCGCACCTCAGGTCAGGTGAATGGACTCTTGGATTAAAATAATCACAATAATTAAAATCATCAAAATAATTAAAATATCACACTTACAGTTTTTATAGCTCCTAACTTAATAAAACAGGCTGTGACTGAGGTACATCCATACGGCCAAGTTGGAAACATTTACAATAAACACACACCTTTTTAGCTATTGTCCCGTGACAGTGATTATCCCGTCGCCTGCTAACGTTGGCACACGTGCCTGCATGCCGACCCTCGATATATACACAAACTTGTATCATTCATGAATGAATCAGTGTTTTTGAACGAGTCAGTTGAGTGAATGATTCACTGACTGTTCAAAGACAACCACTCGTCACCAACTTCAGTATAAAGAGTCACTGCAAAAACGAGAAAATAGAAAACAGAATAATCACTGCAAATAGATCCTACTTATATGTACACGCTTACCTGTATGTGTCCTCTGATGTGCCTTCAGATGTGAACTCTTGGTGTAGACTTTCCGACACCCGTTAAACTGGCAGCGATGGACCCTCTTCTTGTTCTCTGCCATCTCGCCAGCTCCCACGGTGAAGGTGCCACCCTGTTCGCCATCGCTCTGCGCGCCACTGCTGCCGTGCTGGGGAGAAAGCGGCACCGGGTGAGCCGTCACGAGCTTGGCAGAGCTCAAGCCCACCTTTCGGGCCACTAGCTTGAGCGTGAGAGTCCCGTCGGGCGAGGCACTAAGTGTGTGGGTGGGTTTGACTAAGTGACGGCCCAGTTCTGGGGATGAGGGAGGCGTTAGGGAGGTTACAGCGTTCAGCTGGGCTGCGTTGACCCCTAAGGTGATGTCTGGGGAGGTCACAGGAGAGGAAAGGGAGGAGATGGTTTCTTTGCGTGGAGTGAGGTGAGGAGGAGGAGGACTAGGCGGGTTGTTAAGGCTAGGAAGGAGGGGGTCTAACAGGTCTTCATCACCGTCTTCCTTCATGAAGGTGGGGGTGAGGAGGCCATCCAGTTCTTCGTCGAAAAGGTCAGACAGTCGTTTGGGTTCTGTCTGCAGATAGCGCTCCAACTCCAAGCACGTCTGTGGAAAGAGATTTAGGCATTTTATCGACCTGAACACTTTAAATGATTTTTCATTCTTGTGCACAGAATCACACCCACACGTCATGATAGCATGAAATCAGCATGTGCTTTAGTTAGGATTACAGAAATTATAAAATACACACAATGGATCAACTGCTCTTGCATAAATCGTCACAAAATTCAACCACTTTTCTCAAAAAAACCCATTTGTTTACATAAATCATTTGTAAAAGCTTTAGATTACATAAGAATGTATGCTAATTAGGCCTTTTCGCTCATTGTTTATCTTGATCTTCCTGAGATACATGCAAATGCAATTGCTACATGACACCAGATAGTCCAATTCTTCTTTTTTACGCTTTGTTTAAGCAAGTAAATGAAAGATAAAATCATTCAGGTTAATCTACCTCATTAGCGCAGCATGTAATGTAATGCGATTTTCGTTTTTACTTTCAGACTCTGACTAACCCCTTTCTGGACCGTTAACTGGGCACTGAGACTGCTACTGCATATCATTTGCTTCAGCAGGTCTTCAGGAATAGATGGTTACACTGTGATTGATTACACAGGCTAGACTGGAGCTGAAGAAACAGACCTGGCCTGAATTGCTTGTTAGAGCGCTTTATGTGGAGCAAAATGGCTCTTCAAACAGAAGGAGAGAGAAAGAGAGGGCGAGAGAAAGAGCCATCAGACTTGGATTCTTTCATTTTGGAAGGGTTTTATACTTCAGACTAAAGAATTGCGCGCAAAAAAGCAACGTCAACACAATATGATTCAAAGGCAACTTACAAGCCACTACAACTCCCTTCAAAGGGCCATTCTGTGTCTCGGACAACAGTTTTTTTTTACTGCATTTTGAAATAACACAAATATGATATGACAATTTACCTATCGGGTAAAGCCCACGTCAGACATCATCAACAAACACAGTCTTTTATGACTGTATGATATATATTTAGCATTTGATTCACATTTCATTGCCTATTCAGCATTACATTTATGTATGTTTTAAAGGTATCATAGCAAAAAATGTTGGAATCTGGAAAATGGTCATACAATACTTAATAATTATAAAAAAGTACAAATGATTTAAATCTGACCAACCAACCTACCAACAAAAATAATACATAAATTCATATATTAATGTGAATATTAGAAATAATAAAGTTTGAAGCAGGAAAATGGTCATGCAATCCTAAATTAAAAAGAAATTAAACTTACTATAATTATAAATAAATAAATTATATATATATATATATATATATATATACTTTTTTTTCCCCGTGAATATTAGAAATAACAATGTTGGAGGCTGGGAAATGGTGATGCAATACTAAGTTACAATAATAATAATAATAATAATAATACTAATTTGTAAATAAATAAATTAATAGTTTTGTCATTAACAGTCATGAAACACTTAATTTAAAAGCAAATCTTACTAATGATTTAATTCCAACAAACAAATATACAAACAAACATACAAAAACAAACATATTTTTTGAATATGCTGAACTAAAGTTTTGTAAAAAAAAAACAAATAAAAAAAACAAATGACTAATAATTCCAAACAAACAAATGAATAAATTAATTGTGAATTTTAGAAATGAAGTTGGAGTCTGGGAAATAGTGATGCAATTCAATAATAGTCACAATTTGTAAATAAATAAAAAACAAATACATATTTATTTGATTATTGGAAATAATAAAATGCTACAATGCTAGAGTATAATATTTCTCCTTTAAAATACTTTTTTTGCACAGCTATTTGAGTAGGAGCAAAAGTGTCAAGCTTTTATTTTCTGAAATATTTCTCATAACATGACCCAAACCTTTTACAAAATGATAAAGAACAGTAACCTATCATCTCAGACAAACTGGCCTCCAGCTATAAATGTCTCGCTTGAATCCAAACATGACGGTGGCTCAGCGCAGCCTCTGTTGCTAGGCGATATTGTTTGCTTGTCATTTCACGAAAGGAGCGTCTGCCGCTTTTTTTCCCCCTCAGCGTTAAAAGCATTTTAATGTCTGCGCCGAACTCCGAGGTTTCAGAAGTCAGGTAAACAGAGCATAGCTGAACTGACATTACCCGAGACCGAGACGTCACCCGGAATATCTAAACACGACAGAAACCGCTATAGTTAGAAGACACAGATCTTCACATAACCATCTCAGAGTAATCTGCTAAAAGGAATCATTTCACTCAAAACAAATATTTGCATTTCTATAAATCTGCTGTTTTCTCCTCGACAAAAACACAGGGTTTCTTGCTGCGCCCTGAACTGATGGGTAATGAGTCACTTAAAGGGATAGTTCACCTTGAAATTAATTTTTGGTATGTTTTAGCTTACCTCAAGGGCATCCAAGATGTAGGTGTCTTTGTTTTCGCAGTAGTTTCAATTTTGATATTTTTAGGTCAAACCGTTCTTGTCTGTCAGCCATATAATGGAGGTCTATGGTCACCACCTCAAAGAGCATGCACAGAGAAGTCCAAATTAAACATGATTTAATGACTCATAAATGCAAGTACACATTGATGGCCTAAGACACAAAACGAGCGGTTTGTGTGAGAAAACGAACAGTATTTATATCGTTTTTACCTCTTGTAACCACAGCCACGTCCAAGTGATCCAAGTGGTTACAAGAGGTAAAAAATGATATAAATACTGTTCGTTTTCTCACACAAACTGCTCGTTTCGTGTCTTAGGCCATCAATGTGTACTTACATTTATGAGTCATGTTTAATTTGGACTTCTCTATGCATGATCTTTGAGGTGGTGACCATAGACCTCCATTATATGACCGATAGGTAAGCTAAAACATCCCAAAAATGAATTTCAAAGAGAACTATCCCTTTAAATGAAGCAGTGAAGATATCCTCTCCGTTCAGTGAAAGCGCTGATGGGTGCGTGCATCTCTGTGCATGTTTCCAAGATCAACCAATGACATTTAAAAGCCTGAACTCAGCAGGCCGGCAGCGGTCCGCTCTGTACGGGCCCTTTGGAAGCACGCCGACACGGGAGGGATTGATTTTCTAATGTGCTGTAGGGCTCTGGTGGTCTGGCGTGTCATGCCTGCACGCTGTAGAACCGTCACACGTATGACAGGAACACGGGCACGCTGGGTTCGAGGGGAGTTCGCCTGAGAAAGGCCAGACGTGTCGTGTGCATGTGTGTGTCAGGGAAAAATTGCCAGGAACATTTTGAAGGTGAGGCGTTTGGGAGTCGAGGAGAGCACGTTTTTTTTTTTCTTCTTCTTATCGCTCTTTGGCTTTTCTCCGTCTCGCCACTCTTCTCCTCGCCCCTCCTCCCGCAGGCCCTGAGGAAGTGACATTCAGGGGATATTGTTACTTAAAATGGCAGCAAATTCAATGCGTCCAGTGCCGTCTGGGTCGCTTTGGGCCGTGTGATTTAGCGGTGCGGCAGACTGGGTGCCAATCGACGCCGTAAAAGCTACCGGGCGGATTTGCAAATCTCAGACAATTTGGATGTGTAATCAAAACTGATTGCAACTGGACACCCCAGTTTTGCCATAAAATAGGCAATAAAAAGGCAGAGCGTCGCTCAGTTGGATAACAGATGGCTTGCATTTTGTGTTGTAGTCCCTGTGTGGGTCCACATATGATCTGTGAGAGCCTGTGACATAAAGCAACCCTCAAGTCCCAAGTCAAGTTCGGTCGTCGAGTTCACGGACGTTTCATTGCAGTCAGAATGCCAAGCTATTTGATATTCATCAAGCTGATATGAATGAATAAGTATGGACTGATAGAGTGCCAGCCATAGTTTTCATCTACACAAACAATTCAATAAAACACCATTACATAACTTCCTAAAAACAATAAATTGGATGAGATTCATTCAAAGCAGATATTGGTCATTTATACAGTCAACAGTTATTAGTTAGATACATTTTTTTGTTGATTATTATAGGGCTGTCAAACGCGATTAATCGCATCCAAAATAAAAGTTTGTGTTTACATAATATATAGGGGGCACTGTGTATAATTATTTTATATACATATAAATACACACCCATGCTTGTATATATTTAAGAAATATTTTCATGTATATACTGTATATAGATTTATATATAATTTATATTATATATAAATATAAATACTTTATTTTTACTATACTTTTTTAAATATACATGCATGTGTGTGTATTTATATATATACAAAATAATTATACACAGTGCACCCCTATATATTATGTAAACACAAACTTTTATTTTGGATGCGATTAATCGCGATTAATCGTTTGACCGTCCTATATTATAAGTATTATTAATCTATTAATAATAATAATAATATAATACAAATATTATGAATATAAAATAATATTAGTAGTAGTAGATTCATATAATAATAAATAACAATAATACTTATTATTATTGTAAATAATATTATAATGAATAGAATTAATAAATGTTAGTAGTATATTATTCACATAATAATAATAATAATAGTTATTTATTATTATGTGAATTGTGAATAATATACTACTAACATTATTAATTCTATTCATAATAATATTATTTATAATACATATTATTATTGTAAATAATAATACTATTAGTAGTATATTATTCACATAATAATAATTATTAAAAAAATAAAAAAATATAATTAATAAAATAACAATAACAACAATTATACATATTTTTTATGATTATTAACAAGGTCTACTACTACTAATTATAATAATAATAAGGGGATATTTTTTATTATAAATTAAAAAAAAATTGGTAATATTAGAGGGGGAAAATGCTACAAAAGTTACAAAACAAATAACTCACAGCCTAATATTCATTCTTACTAAAAACTAAAAATGGGCATACACACTAGCAATAATTGATGAGTATATTATGAAAGGTCACAAACTTCTCATTTTTAATTTGTTGGCCCAGTTGGTAAGAATCGCTCCACACATTCTTCGGTAAAAACAAAACACTAGACAGCCATAAACATGTCTCAGACGCCCGAGCTCTATTTCCACTTGACATGCTGTCTTAAAAATCCTACACTGAAAGCACAAGATGCTTATAAAAATGGCAAGATGTGATGCAATGGTAAAAAACGTTGTTCTGATGCATATGTACATTGACAGGCAATTTAAAAATAGCGCAGGCAAAACTCTATCGTTCTGATTTTGAGTATTTAAGCAGTCAAAATGAACATCACTAGTGACAACCACTACTAATGACAAAACATCACCACACACACACACACACCCCGTGTCCTCCAACCTAGCCTGATTGCTCCAAATATCTTTTGATCGCCTGTGATTTGTAAAGCTGTGCAGCAGTTTCAACACAAACCTGTGCTTTGCCTAGTTAGGATATAAAAATAGTACACAAAACGCAACTAAATAAACCCCATTTGCATCTCTACTCCACCTTACAAAGCGTGCACGCATCTAACAGTGTCTAATGTCACTGGGTGCAGAAACCGAGCGAGTGAAGCCCTCCTGCCGGCACGTCATGGAATGAGCGACTGTCAAACATCGAGAGGTTGGAACTGATAAAGTGAGTCATCTGTGACGTGCCCCGCAGCGAGCACAGCTGAGGATACGAGAAGGCCCTTCGCTGTCAGTCACGTAGGTGCCTGTTTTTTTGGAAGCCTGTCCATCGGAGCCGATTTGTGACCCGTTCCTCGCCGCGGGTTTGGCGGCGATCTATCATCTGTAAAATGACGAACCTGGCTCGTGATCGGGTGTTATGGCAGCGATGTTGACACGTCTGTCTCTCCTAGTCGAACCCGCTGTGCAATTATCTTTTCCGCATCTGTGCACCTGTGACAATATGTCACTTCCTCTTGCGTCTCGGCACACCCTCTAGCCATCACAACGCCACCATATATCTGGCGTGAGCCGAGCAACAATATAAGACCGGCTATCGCTTGCACTATATTAAGTTTAATACAGGATAATCTGATTTGAGAGTAGGAGATACCCTCATACAATCTTCCACTCGCACCATGACGCTCAGCGGGGACGCCGTCGCGCGGCGCGCCAATTAGCATCCGAGCACTGCCTCCCTCAAGCAGACAGAGCTAATAAAACAAGCTGGTTATAAAAATGAATGAGGAGCCCGTGGAAGAGAAGCACTACGATATCCAGACCAAATGCAAACAGCTGTTAAGCAAGTTGACAGAGAAATGCTCTATTAATTTTTGGGAGATGATTTAGCATCAGCTGTCCCCAGCTAAAGGCTGTCGGCGGCAGAGAGGCAACTGGCTCTCTGAAAACAGGGGAACTGGGGTTATTTGTCAGGTCAGGTTGTTGAACGCTGTCCTATTACATTTGTCAAAAGGTCTGAAAGGGGAAAACGTGCTCGGAAAAAAAATAATCGTTTCTTGGCGGCTGGATAACTGCATTTTCAATTTCAAAGAAAAGAAGGATTGTTTGCTGCTCGGGTTATGGGATGTTTCCATATTGACCTCCGTTGGGTGAACTAACACTCTACAAAGACTAAGAGCGACATTTCAGATTGTAGAATGCGACATTGTCTCGTGAATTGTTTTGGCAGTCTGATGGAAAAAAAAATACTTGATATTGGCAATTCACTTTTGTATGGGATACAGTATTGAATGCGAAATGCCTATAGAGTGGTGCAGGTAATACTTTGCCGTTGGCTGATTTTTCAGGGATTTATAATGGGGTTTTCCAATTTATGAGTAAAATAAAGCCTGTGGTTAACATAACTTGACAATACATTACTTTAAAATAACATAACTGCTTTTAATTCATGTTTTTTACTATGGATGTGTGTAAATTACGTTGTAGAACAAATCGTCAATGTTGTGAATACCACAGGCTTTATTTTACTCATAAATTGCAATACTCCATTATAAATCACCAAAGGAAAATCTTGAAGAAACCAGCGGCGAATTTGACTTCCAAGTTCTGACGTCAAACCTACACCATTCCTATTCACTTCATAGATTTCTAAAGGTTAAACCAATATGTGGCGACACATGACTGTTCAAGAGTAAATCGAGTCATTTACTCAAACTATTAATTCAAAAATATTATTAAAAATATTTTAAAATATATTACTACACTGTGAAAAAAAATATTTTCAAGATTTGTTATCACATTCTTTCTTTTGTCAAATCAACTTAAATAATTTATTTAGTTCAGATAACTTATTATTTTGAGTTTAGGATGATTAAATCAATCTCCTTCATTGTATTAACTCGCTTTTTCCAGTTGAATCAACTTAAAAATTTAAGGCAACCAGGTTACTTATTTTTTAAGTTAAACCAACAATATTTTCAAAGGTTTTTTTAAATGCACTGTAAAAAAATATTTTTATGATTTGTAATCACAACATTTTTCTTTTGTCAAATCAACTTAGATAATTTATGTAGTTCAGATAACATCATATTTTGAGTTTCTGATGATTAAATCAATCTCCATTGTATTGACTCAATTTTTCCATTTCAATGAACTTAAATTTTTAGGCAACAAGGTTACTCATTTTTTAAGTTAAACCAACAATATTTTTTTTACAGTGTGGTAATATTTCACAATATGATTACTGTATTTTTTCATCAAATAAAAATTTGCCTGGTGAACAGAAGATAATTTTTTCAAAAGAAATATTTCAAAGGGATACATCATTCCTCACTGTAAATGCTACAAAATGAGTAATGCAAATAGTATTTCTTGCCATTCTGACCATACCAACTGTCTGATGTACTGCTGGCAAAACACATGCAAGCTGATTAGCCATCTGACATAACAAAGAAACCCTTCCAAAAGGCTTTTTAAAGACCAGGCACTGTTAGATATACACCGAATGCAGCTATCCACTTACGCCAATGACACCCCCCTGACGGATGGGCTTAGAAGTGAAACTCATCCAGCCTGTTCTCTGATCAGTCATTGATCTGTAATGTAATGCTTGGGCTAAGGGGAGAGGGGACCACAAATGACCACCTGCCAGTGCTTTGATTCAAGAAGGGACTGGCCAGCTGGCGGCACCCTGAGACACAATCCCCCTTCAGGCCGCGGCCGATCGATAGGACGGGGGGAATGATGGGGCCATGTGTGATCTCATCAACAGTGGCCCTCAAAACTTGCCCTGCCTTCCATTTACAGCCTCGCCAGGCAGAGCCTAAAAATAACCTACATCTCATCTGCAGGAAGCTTGCAGACACACACGTTCACACAGTCTCGGGCATACACAACCGACGAGATGCAAGAGCCAGACGACTTGGGCTCAAACTGCTAAGAAGACTTAATAGTGGGTTAAAAGCATTGTTACTAAACATAAACAGATTTAGGCCTGAAACAAACTTGTGTTCGATTATATTTTTGCATGGATGCATTTTGGCAAGTCTTTTTTATCCAAAGCAACTTACAGTATATGTATTCCCTGAGATTTGAACTCATGACCTTGCCAATGTTCTGTTTGAGAAAGAATATAATACACATTGATGAGCTAAAACATTATGACCGGTCACAGGTGAAGTGATTATCATTGATCATCTCCAAACAAGGCCACATATTAAGGTCTAAGTAGATTAGACATTAAGCAAACAACCAGTTCTCATAATCGATGTGTTGGATGCAGGAGAAATAGGCAGGAATGAAGATCTGACCGACTTTGACAAGGGTCAAATTGTTATGGCAAGGTGACTGGGTCAGAGTATCTTGTTGGTTGTTCCCACTCAGCAGTGGTGAGAATTTACCAACAGTGGTTCGAGGAGGGACAAAACACAAACCGGCGACAGGGTGTTGGGCGCCCAAGGATAATCGATGCATGAGGGCAATGAAGGCCAACTGAGAGCCAACAGACGTTGTGTGCCATTTACCTAGGAAAGTAATGGCACCAGAATGCACTGTGGGACAATGACAAGCTAGTGGAGGAAGTGTGATGCTCTGAGGAATGGGCTTTTGGGAAACCCTAAGTCTGGCCATTCATGTGGATGCAAATTTGACGTGACACAGACCTAAACACTGTTCCAGAGCAGGTACACCCCTTTCATGACAATGGTGTTCCCTAGTGGCCTCTTTCAGCAGAATAACGCACCCTGCCACACTGCACACATTGTTCAGGAATGGCTTGAGGAACATAATGTTTTTGTTCTGGCCTTCAATTATTTTCTTTTCCATTAAATCAAAGCATTTAGGTTGTTGATTGTAAAAGAGAGTTTAAACTAGGCAATGTGTATACAGTAGTAACACCATTTAAAGCAACTTTGAAACAGCAATTGATATCGCTCATTACCCCCACAAATGCATGCAAGGCGAGACTGGACACTTTTAAGCCTGGTTTCACAGACAGGGGTTAGATTAAGCTCGGTTTAGGCCTAATTGTGTGATCACACCGGACGCGACCCAGCAAACAAATTTGGGTTCTGGGAACGTTAGTTTTTGGTTCCCAGAACGTTCCTAGAACTTTCCCTTAAGGTTAAGGGAATGTTGCCTGAACATTCTCCTTACGTTATATAAAAATGGAACTTAATAATAACTTACATGGAACATTCCTATAACGTTCTTGTTTGGCTCCCAAAAAAATAACCACATGGGACCATTCGGGAACGTTAGGGGAATGTTCTGCGTTTGCTGGGGAATGGCGCATCAAATTCGATGACGCTTTGACGCTTGACCACTTTGTGTTAATTCCAAGCGGCAACATTCTAATCTGAAAATGAAGCCTACCCGGAAGTGCGAAAAACTGCAATACATCTCAAATCCGCTAGAGGGACGTCCCAAAAGGGAGCAAATATCCATAGACGTCATGTTAAAACATCCGTTTAACAGCATAAATTCATATGTTTACAGTTTGGTCCCATGGACTTTTATTGTAATCTTCAATATGTTCTGCGTGCCTGACAACTGTGAGGGGGTTGAATTTTTTTCTAACTGGTTAGTTTAGATCATATTTAGATATAAAATGTATGACAAATAAGGGCGGTTAAATTTGACTGACAGCTGATAACGGGCTGCGCAGAGTGAATTTGACGTCTCGGCCAAGATCTGACACAACACATCATACCACCTCTGCATCCTTTCTGAAACTTTTGTATTTTGTATTTCCCAAGATTTTCCAGTATGGTGCCGTCCATACCCCCCATAAACAGCCTCAAACCCGTTCCTCAGAGAGTCTATGGGTGACATCACAGACGCTTTGTCCATATTTTTTACAGTCTATGGTTAATTCGCGCAAATTAACCATGGAACAGTCTTTAGGTCTGTGGCACGAGCCTGACGCGCTATTCGTGTCCGGTGTACCATAAGTTCAATTAGGACATGTCAGTAGCTTTTATAAACATGCCTTAGAAAAAAAATAAAAAATTACATTTATTCATTTAGCTGACGCCTTTTTCCAAAGCAACTTACAATTGATATGTCAGAGGTTGCACGCCTCTGGAACAACTAGGGGTTAAGTGTCTTGCTCAGGGACACATTGGTGTCTCGCAGTGGATTCGAACCCGAGTCTCTGGTGTATTACTGGTGCACACCTTGAGACAAAACAATGGCAGTCATGTTTTTTAAGATATGCCAGTACAGTGTTTTCAGTTAAAACAGCTTTTAAGCCTTGTCTGGTAAACTGGATGCAGATGTGTTAGCCAAGGCTCTGCATTTGTATACTTGAGTATGTTTCTTGTCTTACTTGTCATTGTGAACCTCAAATTAACAAGAAAAATATATATATATAAATGAAGAGTTCAGATGCAAAAGCCTCTATATGCCATTTGAAATTTTCTTCTAAAATGACAATTTTTATCAAGCTTGTATATTTAAGTTCAGTAATTTCACTTAAATGACAATTAATAGGTAATCTTCATTGCCATTAAAGTGAAATTACTGAACTTAAATATACAAGCTTGATAAAAATGATCATTTTAGAAGAAAATTTCAAACGGCACTTAGAGGCTTTTGCATCTGAACTCTTCAAATATATGTATATATATATATTATTACCCAGAGTGGTTTCTAAGCATCCTAGCTGACATTTTCAGAGAAATGACATTGATCTAAAGTGTGCAAACAGAACACACACATTATCGGAGTGCGGCCGTTAGCTGAATGTAGGCTAATGCCTCCTGACACCTTTAAGTAACCATAAAGGCAAAGCTGGCACTCGTGAAATGGATCCTGAAGAGCCCTGTTGACATAAGCATTAATAGGAGCATGTGCAGTGAGGAACAAAACAATGGCCTCCACTAAAGATGTAATGGTTTGTCATCTCCTTGTTGATATATGGACCTGTCCTTTTCCAAACACAGCAAACGGCGCCATCACATATAACAGGAGCAGGAAGATAATGGCTTAATTATGCAAGTGCTTATCAAGGTACCTTCGCAAACAGAATCTTTTCAGCTCCGAATTTTAGTAGAGATGCTTGCCGCAGCTCGTTTAAAGGTGCTAAAGGTACAGAGTGGCATGCATTTTGGGCCTGATAAACCGGTCGCCGGCAATATAGCAGATATGACATAACGCCAATTAAGAAATCACACTCTCGCACCAAGCATGCTGGCACATTTTTACAAGCCGGAGGCAAATGAAGCGCCCCAAGTGTTCCTGTCCCTCCTGAGCTGTAGTGCTAATCTTATGCTCACACTTAAGGGGGAAAGGCAATGTAATTAGCAATAAACCAGCCTTCTGATGTGTGTGGATCAATCAGCACTAGACCATTTAAAGCTAGTTTTACTGTGGGAGGAAGGAAGCACTAGCAAAGAATGTGCACTGTCCGTTATTTTCTAGCCTATAATGTGACTCCTGCAAGCTAAACCAGTGTTTACTACAGCGTGTTGTTTTTCCAACAGCATTTACATTTTGAAAATATAAAATTAACTATAGAATATATTCTATAAATATAGAAATACTGTAATTTAACCAGTAATTTAACTGTAATGTAATATAATTTATTGTATATTTTAACATTTATACGAATACCACATACACATATCAATATATATGTATAAATGTTCATTTTGATGTTCTGACATCATGTCCTAACCAGATGCGATGCGATAAGATTCCAGCGACAAATAATTTGTCTGTCCACACTAGACGTAATGCGACTGCGAGATGCTTAAAAATCAATCAAAACCCACAGCCAATCAGAACAGCGTGTGGGTGGAGTCCCACGGCAAGTGCACAGCACTGGTAGTGTTGTGCTGTGTTTCTGATGCAAATAATTGTTCATGAGTCAGACTAGATTGGTCACACTGTATGTTGATTCAAAACTAAGAACCAGCAACGAGTCATTTGTGACTTTGACTTGGGCTGCGTCCAAAATTTTAAAAAAGCTGCCTTCGGAGGCTGCACACATCAAGGCACGTCCGAATCCAATGCGTTTTCCCGTCCTGAGATACCTTCAACTGATGGATTTTTGAAGGCAGCATAGATATGCTGTCTTTGATATCCCACAATCCTGTGCTTTCCATTCGGTGACAGTTGAGTGAAAAAATAAAGATGGTGTCTGAAAATTGTGGTTGGTGGTCTGATTGTGTGTAAATACGCATCTGACCAAAGTTTTCCACTTCTGATGTCATTTCTAGCGATACATGACTATTGTAGTAGTAATTAAATATTTGTTTATCACCAAAGCTCACTCTAATTGGCTGTAGATCATTAAACCGTTACACACTGCCAACAAAATCATTGCCTGATAAGGCAGCGAGGCACCAAGTTTTCGGATGCAGCCTTTGTGATTTGGGAATCGGCTCATAAGAGTCACTAAGAGTTTGTGAAGTCTCTGTTTTGCAGTGAGCTGTTGATAACTCTGACTGCAAGATCAGCTGATACCAAGTCAGAGTTAGCGACTTTCCGTTGTTCCAGGCAGTTCGGCACAATACAGTAATAGTGCCAATAGACTGGCTTGTTAAAACCCCCAGGTTAGAGGTCACTGCATGGGCACAGAGACCCAGTCAGACGCTTCATCAGCAAAACTATGTCAGGCGTGCAATAGCGCTTTGTGCTCTCCGCAACCTAGCACCTCGCCAGTGTTCTCTCCACGTTCGCTCTATGCGTCAAGGCCTTTGTTACTCTAATTGTCAGAGGGAGTTCATTTGAATATGAATTAGTGTTGACATTTTCCCTTGCAACGATTTGAGTGGAAGCTAAAAGGGAGTAGGCGCCTTGATATCAGCACGTCGTATTAATCCACAAAAATTGTGCGAGGGCTAAATCAGGATTTACAAAAGGACAAACATTAGCGGTGGTGCCTCGAAAAGTCAATCCAATATATTTTTCATTGATTTGAATGCTTGAACCATGCAGCGATGCTTCTTGAAGGAAAATAAAGGACGGGGTGCCAGAGATAATCTGAGCGACAATGCCAGAGCGCGCGGTATGGGATCCACTATCTAGCTTTAACAGGATTTGGTTGTTTATGCGTTTGCGGGTTGCTTACGGGCCGCAGTCTGGCAATGCTAGCTAATCTTATCAAGATCCACCAATTTTCATTAAAGCACTCATAGAGCATTAAGTCCCAGCGTGAATCCATTGATAGTGGGGGAGTGAAGGGGGTGTTGCTCATTTTAACTGAGGGTTAACAGCTTGTTACCATACAAGGGGCGGGTGTCTGCCCTGAGGATGGGGCGACCTGTTGTGGCACGAGGCAGCGGGCCTAATCCTCATAATGAGAGCCACAAAGACAAAAGCATTAAAGCATGGAGGAAAATAGGGAAAAAAAAAAAACAAAACAAGAAAAACCTAGACTAATACGCAACGACATTGCTTAATGAGATAAAGGGTATCAGAATACTTGATGTGTAGATCTATGACCACGAATCTCAGCTTTTCTTGTAAACGCAACACGTTTCCACCCAATTTTCTTGAACTGCATTCTATGATCGGAGACGGCGTGTAGTGCAGTGTGTTTTGCATGTTGCATGTGGAGATTATTTGGGATGGGAAATATGAAGAATGATTCAAATTTCTCATAATAATTCTGGTTCCTTAATGGTTCCATCTATTTGGAAAAAGAAATACAATTTCACTACCAAATGAAATATTTTCAGTAAATAAATAAAAAATAAAAGTGAACACATTTTTTAATGTCTACGGAGAGGTGGCCAAACAAAATTATTATTATCATTATTTGTATAAAGTAGAACGGAAAAAAAGTAATAGTTGCTCCAGAGGCGTGTGACCTCTGACATATATAGCAATTGTAAGCGTCAGCTAAATGAATAAATGTAATGTAAATGTACTTAATTCAGTGTTTCTTGCATTTCTTTGTAATTATTTGTGAAATTTAGCAATTTCTGAGTGAAAATAGTTTCCGAGTACATCGTACTCTTAAAAATATTTGATTTGACTCAAGTAATTTTCTCTCATTTGACACCAAGTTGCGTTTTATCAGCATCGTACGGCTTCTAGGCTGCCTGCTCATTAAATATTAGTATCAGTCATTTAAAAAACCATTGGTCAACCACTAGTCATTTTCTGATCGTATCATTTCTAACACTCCCATAAAGGCAAAATGCAATAAATAAATGATTTTACACCAGAGATATATCTACATATCTTACCTGCACAAGTCAGTACGCTTCTCAAACCCATTACGTATTAACTGTGTAGTCCAAATTTCAAGTGAGAAATTGACAACTGCACACATCAGCATGAACCATGGTACCATCATGAAGATTCTCCCTGGTGTCCTACTCTCTCCTCCTTTTGATTTGCATTACAAAGGGCAGGATCAAAGGGCTCAGGTTGGGTAAGCTGGCAGTGAACATCCCTCTACAGCGAGCCATTGTGTTGTTATGCAGCGCACATTCGACACAGTGCAACAGGCCTGGTGTGGGGAAATTCCCAGCGCGGCTCGGATGAATCCGATGCAGCTTTTAGTTTAGGCCAGTTTCTGACCAAAAGACAGGATTTTTGGGGTGTAATTGTGGTGATTGCGTAAATTCTTTGGTGGTGTGCTTGCATGCAAGTTATAAATAATTAATAGGTGATTTCACACATGCACATTCCTTTTTTGTCATTAAATTAATAGTATTAAACATGTGAGCATGGCAAATGGTCCATATTGATTTAATTTGTACACAGTAATTTTTATGTAATATTGCACTTTGTGTCTGACATTCCCAACCATTTTCTTACGCTAGACTCTACAACTAGCCTTGTGGGATTTGAACATGTTCCTAATACCACTGTATCTGCAAGCTTAAGATTTCAATTTAATACATTCACCCCTAGTTTCACAGACAAGTCTTAAGCTAGTCCGAGACTAAAATGCATGTTTGAGGTGTTTTAACTGTAAGCAACTTACACTGACATATATGGCTGCATTTACACTGTAGGTCTTGATGCCCCAATCCGATTTTCTGACTATATGACCCGCTTACATTATCTTTTGAAAGTGACACGTATCCAATTTTTGCATTTACACTATACACTAGGGGTGTAACGATACATATTCATATTGAACCGTTCGGTACGAGGCTTTCGGTTCGGTTTTCGGTACCAACATGACATCATGACTTTTGCGTACACATACACGCCACTTTCGAGTCAAGTGGCGTGTTATCTCTACGCATTTTGAGCTATCCGCGTGTATGTCTACGCCATTAACGTCCTCGTCATTCCGCGTGTCTGTACACGCCGTCAAATGTAGGAGTGAAACGAAGCAAAATGTAGATCTACATCTGGGGAGCCATCTTTTTTTTCCTAGGATGGTGAGGGAACAGTCATAAATGCCATTAACCCCAGTGACGGTTAGGTTTAGGGACGGGGTTGAGGTAAGTCATATATTTATATACAGTAATAACGTTAAGTCAACGGCGTTCATAAACACGCTGAAAAGCGATTATGCGTGTTGATAGCGCGCCAAAAATGGAAATACGAATTGGCGTGTCATACACATACTACTTCATGAGATCAGTCTGTCGGTACGCATTTTCGGTTCGCTGGACCATTTTTCCTGCCGCCCAAAATTTCGTTATTTCAAATGTAGTGGCAAGCGTGCTCATAATGTACGAGACGCTGGCGTGACCACAACATTGCCCAACATCAAATAGCAAATGTAATGTAATCGGAACAAAACTGAGCTACTCGTTATTGTGTGGTTGACGGATGGACCATTTATCAGTTTGGACCAATGCAGCGCGAGCAGATCTTAATCAAGCAGCACCGTTACCATACAGCGAAATCAGAAAGAAAAAATGAGAATTCGCCACTAAAATGTAATAACATCGCTGCGAGATCTAGTGAGAAACATTCACATTTCTCCGTTATTAACGGATCAAACCATGGAAACCAGGAAGAAACATTGTGCCATGAATGAACTATCCAGTGTCCACAGATCAGCAGCATTCACCATGGATTTACTGTATAACACTACTAACTGTAGGTTTGGCAGGAATAGTAGGCTTGCAACATGACATCATGACTTTTGCGTAAACATAGACGCCACTTTCAAGTCAAGTCAGGTATTGGTATCGGTATCAGTATCGAACATTTTGTTACGATACCCAGCCCAAGATCCAGATGTTTAATTTAGTGAAACTCGCCATATTTAGGGCAATTTGAGATTAGTTGATTAACAGATGCCTAAATCAACTGACATCCTTGACAGTTTTCAATGCGTTTTCAATTTCACCTTACCACAACGGCAAATTAATTCCTTTATCCTCAGTATAACATTATTTTGATCAATCACACACTGCCTACAGGGTGGAAGTGTTGTCGTAGTTAAACTCATCCCCTCCTACCGTTGACACACACGCACATGCAATGGCATAAATCCAGAGAGCCAACTGCAAGCGGACACACACCTCAAAGAAGCGCAGAGCTGCCGTTTTCATATTCCCTCCATCTGAGGGAAGTGCGACAGCCCCCGCCTTCCTTCCCATGGTGAGTTCATTGAGTTCAGTCCATTAAGGCAGAGCCGCTATAGCCTACTTACTGTGGCCATTTTGAGTTATCGCAAATAATTTACAGCCAAGTTTTGCATTGTCTTCAGAGTGGACTGAGGATGCAAGATGGAGTCCAGACATCTTGACAACTCCCACTCTTGGACCCGTTTACTCATGCTGACCCTTCTCTGTTCCTGTATGCGATTAACATGCCGGTTAATAGAGGACAGTGAGTCATGCTTTCGGATGGCAATTCTAGCCTATTGTTCTCGAGGCACGTGGGTAATGTTTCAACCTCCACGGAATGAATATGAGAGTCCGAGCCAAGAGTGAAAGCGAAACCTTGGGATTTGAGTCGGGGAGGACGATCTTTTTCACACCCGCTTGAGTTTGCGGACCCACATCTGCTGTGATTCAAATGACTCATAATTGGATTAATTAGAGGTAGATGATTAAATACCAAAAAGCCCTGAGCACAAAGGCCTTTAAAGAGAGCAGGATAAATAGATACTGTATATTTTAGACTTATAACTCTTTGTGCATGTTCAAACACAGATAAATGAAAGAATAACAACAACAAAGTTGTTTGATTTCGAATGAACATGGCACAGGCTTATATGTAAATGACTACACAAACCAACTTAAAGATGTTCTCATTTCAACTATTACTCACTCCCACAGGTATTTCTAGCAATGCATCCCAAAATAACTTCCGACCCAAATAGCTCTCCCATGCTAAAACAAAGACAAACCTCCTTATGCCACAAGAACTGGTAAGTGTGTACAGGCTCTACTAAAGAATAGGTGATTTGATGCACTCTGCTGCTTTTATTAAAAATAATTAAAGAGTGTGTAAAACACAATTTGTGAAGAATTCCAATGCTGGATAAACACTAATCTAGATTAGTTTTTGATTGATTAATTGAATGTAACTTATTGTAACCTGTGTTTTGGAAAGGTGCTGTATGGAAATAGACTAGTGCACAGATGTTAAAGGAGTAGTTCACTTTAAAAAAAAAAAATAAAGAAAAAACTTTTGCTGATAATTTA
The DNA here is from genome assembly GCF_016745375.1 of Pimephales promelas. The sequence goes on from NW_024121532.1 coordinate 4,153,082, forward strand.
CTCACCCCCATGTCATTCAAGATGTCCATGTCTTTCTCTCTTCAGTCGAAAAGAAATTAAGGTTTTTGATGAAAACATTCCAGGATTTTTCTCCATATAATGGACTTCAATGGGAACCAAACGGTTCCAGGTCCAAAAGATACTTTTAGTACAAACTGCAAACTGTTCAAAGGGTTTTAAATGATTCCAGACGATGAATAAGGGTCTTATCAAGCGAACCGAACGATTTTAAACTTTTCCCAAGTCATTTAGTTCATTCAACGAACGAAACAAACGAATTGACTCTGATTTTGATGAACGAGTTCGAACAGGAGAGTCACGAACGTGCATCGCAGTACAAAGCAAGGCAAGCATTTGAGCTCATAAAACGTAAACTTTGTTATTTATTTATTAAATGAGCGATCGTTTCGCTTGATAAGACCCTTATTCATCGTCTGGAATCGTTCAGTTTGCAGTTTGTACTGAAAGTGTATTTTGGACCTTGAACCGTTTGGTTCCCATTGAATTGCATTATATGGTGAAAAATGCTGGAATGTTTTCATCAAAAACCTTAATTTCTTTTCGACTGAAGGAAGAATGACTTTATGGTGACTTGAGATAATCAGGATTATTTTATTCTATTGAAAGGCATTGTTTTTGTTTCACTAAAAAGATCAAACTAAGGATTTTGAGCTAGCAGAGAACAAAACAGTCAACAAACATAATTGATTTGCTCGGCTTAAAATATTAATAACCTTTGCCTCATTCAATTATATTTTAGTTTCTTTTCAAGGCGTGCAACTAAGATACAAAACACGCTGCTATGTTGTGCAATCCTGACACAAACCAATTCAGCTTAACTGATGTACATCCAAATTTGGACAGTGCTTTGCCAGCCCTCCTTTCACTTCCTCCAGTGAGCAGCAACTGCAAAGCAGTCAGAAAGAAAGAATGTGTTTGCCTGCTTCAGCAGAAGGGATGGGGTGGTAAGAACTGGGTATTGCTGTATCCAGGTGTTACAACGCAGGCCAGTACTGGAGCCGAGCCAGGTCATGTGAACCTCAGACAACGGTAACTTGGAACATATGGAAATACAGCTGGCTTTGCATATATGGCACGGCTGAGTAAGTCACATATGCACACACACAGACACTGAGGCAGTAGAAGTGCTGAGCTCAGCAATGTTTCATGGAGAAATCCCTCATCTGACACTCACATGCACAAATTCACAATTGCATGGTGCATGCATACAGCATGATGGGGCTTTCAAACATGCTTTTCCAAAAAAAAGCATTACAAAACTGCTCGTTATAATGTGCAAATGTTTCTATTAAATTATTCTAATGATTGCACATAAATGATTCATTGAATCAATCCATTAGATATAAAAAGCTGAATTTATCCTCAACTGCAGCAATAGACGGGGTGATTGATTGAAGCTTGCATAAACCTTGATAAACAACGCCTCTTGTCACTTTAAGTTTCATGACCCATTTTGAGGCTGAAATCTTGCTGCCGGTGATTGATGGCTTCTGATGAAAAAGGAGAAGAAAAGCGATGGGATGTTTACAGAGAGAACATTGTCCTTCATTGTATCTCTCAAGGTCTGTTGGAAGACTTTCTCTGGAGGTATCGCAGGAGACGCTGGCTGTGAGATTCCATGCATACAATGACCGATGAGGAGGATGACGCCAAAACAAACAAGTGCGATAGCTGTAACAAAACGTGGTTCCTTAGCAACGCGTTCTTTAATAATCCTGCTGTCAGTGGCAAACAACATAATTAAAAATGAGTGACTGTTTCAGCTGGGATAGAATAAGAGAGGTCATGATATCACTCTGAAATTTGAGTTCTTTACAGAATGTAGTTAAAGGACAAATTCGGTATTTTACAATTAAAACCCTGTTTTAAGATCGTTTCTGATGAAATAGAGCAGTTAAGATTGTTTTTTAGACAAATGCTGCTGTCCCGAGGATTTTCAGTTTCTGTGGTAGCACCCCCCACCTTCACAATGGTTGCATAGTGTACAGGAACAATCCTTTATAAAACGCGTAAAACTTTAGTTTACAAAGACCGAGTGGTCTGAGGTGTTCACTGATATGCTCACACAAAAATCGCTGCAAAAGATGCTTTCCAACAGGTTTTATCGTAGTTTTTGTTCAACTCCATTGACTTGTATTGTATGTTCTGTGATGTACGGTATTACCCCGCCGATGGAAATGGAAATACGGTTGTTTGTATTCTTTCTGTAGTCTTATGCAGTCGCGGTATCGTAGGCTACACTATACAAGTGGTTTGCTTGCAATTGGCAAAGGTGCATTATCGCCACCAACTGGGCTGGAGTGTCTATTATTCAAGCTCTCAGCGAATGTACGGTTGTGAGGCGTTCGGAAAAATTAGTCTACAGTTTTACAACGAACGGTAAAACACCTGTTGGAAAGCATCTTTTGCAGTGATTTTTTTAGTGTGAGCATATCAGCGAACACCCCAGACCACTCGATGAGTTTCACGTCTTTGTAAACTAAAGTTTTATGCGTTCTCGGGACAGCAGCATTTGTCTAGAAAACAATCTTAACCATTCGGTTTCATCAGAAACGATCTTAAAACAGGGCTTTAAGTGTAAAATACCGAACTTGTCCTTTAAGTAGAATGTGTTATTTTAAGTGACAGTTCACCAAAATAAAAATAAAAATTTATAGTAAATTCTGGTAGTCATTTACGATTACGAATTATGAAGTCATCTTCATTCAAAAGATGATATTTTAAAGAAAGTTTGAAAAAAAAACCCCACAATATCTGTAGATGTAAAATGACATTTCCGGGGTAACTATCCCTTTAATAACACCGACACGTTTTTACTTATTTAAAATTTACAGATTTCGTTAAGGTCAACAAAAATTGTTCACAACCTATTTTAATTCTGCAATGACTGAAATTCCAACCAAGTTCTTCAAGATTTAAGACACACACTTGCAGGAATGCAAACTATACCATTCAAAAGTTTGGGACTGGTAATATTTATATTGCATAAAAGCTCACCTGCATTTATTTCAGCAAAACTACAGTAAAACAATAAAATAACTTTTTAATCTTAGTATATTTTAAAAAGCAATTTATTTCTGTGTTGGCAAAGCTGAATTTTCAGCATCATTACCTTCAGAAATCATTCTTGTTATCAATGTTAAAAACCATGATACTTCTTTTTTTTTTCAGGATTTTTTGAGAACAGTATTTATTGAAAAATAAGTCTTTGCTGTAAGTTTTGATAAATTGCTGAAAACAAGTATTCCATTTTCTTAAACTTGCGTGACCCCACACTGAATCATGTAGTAATGACCCCAAACATTTGAATCGTAGTGTATAGTAAATAGGGTGAATTTTGATTCCACGTTGACTTGAAAAGACCAATCTTCCTGAAACTTTCCACATGAAAGTGAGACTATTTGCATTTCTTATGCACGTTATTGCCAGTTCATTCCCTGCCCTGCACCGCCTTGTAAAAGTTTTACATTCTATCTTAAATGAAGGGAAAATCGCTGTCAAGCTGTGCGCAAGACTGAAAAAAAGAGCTCAGTTCTACTCGGCCTGTTAATCAAAGCCTCGAGTGCCAGCGCTGTGTCTCACGTCTGCGCTAGATTCGGGACTCATACATAAAGATGCTCCACTTCACTCCTTTCCCCTCGCTCCACAGCTCTGGGTGCTGACACTTACTCCAGAGGCCTTCGACAAATGAGTGCACCATCTCCCGTCTCCTCTTTCATCAGACGCTAACCTTTTCATCACCCTTCAATGTGGCAGCCATCATGGGCAATCATCTGGCCCCAGTCAGATTAATGATCTCAGCGCCTAGAGTGGGTTGCCTACTCACTGCTGTAGTGCAGGAGTCTAATTGGATTGCTAGGGGTCAGCTTGAGTATTGTTACAGGGTGACCCTGACAGTTGCACTTGAGCTCGGCAGTGGGAAGATCGTTGTCATTGGTAAGAGTCAAGAGTCATAAACAAGCAAATGTGAGTTTGTGACTCAAGTATTAGATGCTATGACACAAATGTCACTGGTGATGGTGGAGCCGTGGCCTACGGGTTACAGGACGACGCTCGAGTCGTGATGCGATGAGAGTCTGAATCCAGCCCAATTCAACTGCCCCATCAAACTATCACCCTAGCATGCACAAAGGGGACATGCCTTGATAAACATGAAGACTGGAGTAATGACCGCTGGGAATTCAGCTTTGCATCACAAGAATACATTACCTTTTAAAATCTATTCAAATAGAGAAATTTTAAATTGCAATAATATTTCACAATATTGCTGATTTTACTGCATTTTCAGACTGATCTCATGAAATGACGTATGTACAGGTATGGCACGCCAATTCGTATTTTAATTTTTGGCGTGCTGTCAACACGCATAATCGCTTTTCAGCGTGTTTATGAACGCCGTTGAATTAACTTTACATTACTGTATGTATAAATATTAGGGCTGTCAGTTAAACACGTTATTAATGGCGTTAATGCAAACCCATTTTAACAGCGTAATTTTTTTTATAGAGCGATTAATGGTCTTTTTGGCCTAGCAAACTTTGTTTTTTGTTTTTTTTTATATGATTTTGCAACGGGACGCGGCATGCGCAACGCTTTGAAACCCATTCATTTCCAATGGCTTGCTCCGTGCGAGGAGGACATTTTGTTGCTTTGTCGACCAAAGTGCAGGCGGATCTAGCTACATCGGAAACAAAACTACAGGCACGCCGCGCACACACTCGTTTGGGCTTGCGAGCCGGCCAAATAGTTTGTTAACGTTACGTTTTGAGTGGATGACGAGTGTGAGACGCCGAAATGGATGCCAATAAGATTCTGAATGGAAACTTTACTTTACTAAAAAGTTGCCAAATGGTTCAATTGACAAGACCAAAGTGATCTGTGTTTTGTCGTTGTGAACCGAGCTATCATCATCGCAGCACGTCCAGTCTGAAATACCACTTGATTGCCAAGCACACACACACACACAGATGATGCGAATTCCCCACCCCCTTGTCAATATCAGGACCTCGTGAGTATTTCTTTCACCCTTTTATTGATGGACAGTGTTACATTGTGTGAGAGATTATTTGCTCCAAGTGAGAACGTTAGTGTGAAATTGAACACAGTATATGCCAATGTTGTTTTCAATAAAATAAAAACATTTGCACAAAGCAAGCCGATCCACTTTTCCATGTTGATAAGAGCATTGAAATGAGAAAAAAACAATGTAAGAAAAAGAAATCAAGAGGCATTTAGAATAGATAAAAATGTGCGATTAATCGTGAGTTAACTACGACATTAATGAGATTAATCGCGATTAAATATTTTAATCGTTTGACAGCACTAATAAATATATGACCTACCCCAACCCGGTCCCTGAACCTACCCGTCACTGGGGTTAATACCATTTATGAGTCTTCCCCTACCATCCTAGGCAAAAAATATCGCTCCCCAGATGTAGATCTACATTTTGCTTCGTTTCGCTCGGACATTTAACGGCGTAGACATACACACGGAATCACACGGATAGCTCAAAATGCGTATAGATAACTTGAAAGTGGCGTGTATGTTTATGCAAGTCATGATGTCATGTTGGCATTTTGGAAACTCCAGAATGGTAGTTGGCTATAGGTTCAATGTTTATGTAGTACACATGATTAACTAATTGTTTACGTACAAGGAAAGAGAAAGTGTTGAAACATTTAAACATTTGGGTATAATCAAAATTAAATAATTTAATTTCTGGATGCACTCACTTTGATGAAAACCACTGAATCCAATATGGGTCATGTTGACACCCTTGCATTCCTGTAGTGTTTTGGGGGGGGGGGGATCATGCATTCAAGGGTTAAAACAATATTGGCGTCCCAAGCTTGCAAAACCGCCTACAGAGTATTATTTATGACAAGTGCTGCATAATCAGTGAATTATTAGAAGCTGGAGTGTGTCATGCAAGAGCCGACCACATTATTAACTAATCTTGAGAAAGCGCCATATGTCTGCTTTGTGGGAGCCAAGACTACTGATGAAACAAGCCTCTGTTTTTTACACCTGAAATCCGCCCGCAGAAGTGAACCTGTCAGAAGGTACAGCGAGGCCTCTCGGCAGAGCCACTAATGATATCTCTGCATATTTAAAGATGCCTCACTTCTCGCAAGTCCCGTTTCCCGCTCGAGTTGAGCAGTAGCCGTGCCCTATGCATGACAACTATATTGCAATAACTCCGAGAATTGACTCATGAGACGCAGAGCACTATCGCTTTGTCATTTTCAATTACTGATGCTTGTCAGTAGCAATGGGATCAGTGCACTGATGTTATCTCAAGCAACCAGATCATTTCAGCTCCATTACACGGCGCGTTATCCAAAAATCTGTCGCTGGTTTCGATGATAAATGAGGACTGTGATGTAGTTAATATGAGCCACCACATCCGATAATGTAGAGGACTCAATCTCAGGGCCGTGCAATCAAGCGAAAAGTGTGAATGGAATCACTAAAGGGTGCGAATGGACTCATTTACTGATGCATATTGCTTTGAAATAAGCGGCTATGATGGTTAATGGTGTCTCAATAACATTTGGCGGTTGTGCATGCACTCTATAAAGTCCTCTTCGCGTAACATTTTAGTAGTCAGCCGGGACAGCCCGTCTCGTTTTCTTCTTGAGGCGAGCGCTAAACAATGAGTCCATAAATTATTCTCAAGAAGAAAAACTCTGTGTGTTTTACTAAATGATCCATATGGTCTGTCTCCCAGCGTGAAGACGAGGCCCACGGAGCCGTGTGATCCGGAAACCTCTTTAAGATTTCACAGTGATGTGGCTGGGTTTGGCGGCCGGCGGGCCGACTGTAAGAAGGCAGCTGTGGCGCTGAGAGAATTACATAACACACATTTCAGCAGTCATCGCCTACGGTAATGGGAATCCGCTCGGATGCATGGGCCTAAACAAGGCGGTGGATAAGCGAGAGCTCGCGGTCTCTGCCTGGACTGGCCCAAGCTTTGCTTGAAGTTGGTTCAATGGAGGGCAGAACCGAGTTTCCAAGCATAGTAGATTTGGTCTTTTTGGTATCTCTTTCCAGCCGGGGTTTCGGAGTGGCAGAGACTGCAGCACGGAATAATATGCACGCTTGGCACTTTTGCTCAAATCCTCCTGTCAATCCTCATAAGCATGCAACTACAGGAGCCGTTCTGCAGCTCAGGACGGGGGGCTGTGACATGGGATAGATTTCAAAGGGGGAATTTGAAATGTGGCGTGTTTTTTTTGGTTGTTTATCTTGAGGTTTGGCGAGATGGGGGGTATGGGTTAAAAAGGGTTGGTTTATTCTTAGACTTTTCCTTGGGGCATTTAGTCGAGAAAGCAACGTAATGACTTTAGAGAAGCGTTCCTGTAAGTAGTTGACACTGTGAAACACACAATGTGCTGCCTTAGCACAGTGCATTAGGCTCTTTGGAGAGTCATTACAGTATCAGTTACAGAGTTTGCCCTGGCCTGAGGCTGCAAGAGAAAAAACGTCTGGTGGATCCGAGCGCGCAAAGATGCAAAAGTACAAAAACATTTTCTTAACCACATCCTGATTAAGAATCTCTTATAAAGAGGGGATCAAACATCCTCGCTGTGATTACAGTATTAGCATGCAAATTAAATGTAGAAAAGACGTTTCAAAGAGCTACAAGTGCAGTTTCCTTTTTGTGCTTGTCAGTCATAATTCTACACTCTCAGAAAAAAGGTACAAAAGCTGTCACTGGGGCTGTACTTTTTCAAAAGGAAAACTTTTGTCCATTTTATGTGCTAATATGTACATTTTATGTGCTAATAAGTACATTTTAGGTGTTAATATGTACAGTTTAGGTGCTAATATGTACATTTTAAGTGTTAATATGTACATTTTAAGCGTTAATGTACATTTTAGGGTACATTTTAGCTAATAATATGTACATTTTAGGTGCTAATATGTACATTTCAGATGCTAATATGCACATTTTAGGTGATAATATGTAACACTAAGGTACCAATATGCAGCCTTTGGGTACAAAAGTGTACCTTTTAGCCTCAGTGACAGCTTTTGTACCTTTTTTTCTGAGAGTGTATAATGCTTATGAGTAGTTGCATGCTTGTCATATGACAAATCATGTAAGAACAGCTATTAACTAGCACCATTCAATGACTGAAACCTCATACTGTGGGAAAAGTGCTATTTTTGACATCTACATCCATTAAGATTTTTTTCGTAATTTTATAAAGCAAATGCTACTTATTAGAGCTGATAAAAATGTCATAATTTGACTTTACTGTTTATAACATTACATGATTTGTAAAATACAACGTGGAGCAATATGGAGTGATTAATAATCACTGTTTTGAGTTAGTTGTTTTTAACTTTTTGCACTGATGTCAAAAATGATTCATAACACGAGCATAATCTTTTGGTTTGCATTCGTCGGTTTCCAAATAAAAAGAAACAATCAAATAAATGAAATGTACCGTTCATTTGTAAAGTGTTTAATTCAATAGCTCAACAAGATAAAAGATTATATCAAATAACAAAGAACAAAAAGTAATTGCATTAGCTGTCACATTCATTTTTGTATTAATGGTGGGATTTTTACTCATGAAAATTACTCATCATTAAATTCTAATTTATTGAACTGTTGTATAAAAGCAATATTATACTTGCAAAATGCTATTCACTCTTGCTCATGTGATGCAGCATATCACCAGTACAAAAAGTAGTAAAAGCAAAAGACTCAAAACAGTGAAACTAATATTTTAAAACATAGTATAAATGATTGATATTGTAATACAAGACTCTGGTCATATCATTCATCTCTAATACTTATCATTGTGGTTAAACAGAGGAAAACATCTCATAAGGCATTCTTTTCCTTGCTCTCCACCACATGTTATTGCAGCTGCAAGCAAGATTTCAAAACCAAGCCTAAAAATATCAGACAGTTGAAACGAAAGCGATGAGAACAAAAGACATTTCAAGTTCCCCAAAGTCCCAAAATAGATGCAATGAGACAAAAGCACTCCAGAAGAGTCTGATGTGCCAATGTATCCGATGAGTTCCACAATGGTCATTCGGTTTCGATGGGACAGACGCCATACCGTTCTCTGTTCCAATTTTGCAGATACCCTTCTCCACAGGAGTAGGTGAGTCACACTGAGAGTCTCTTCAAGGTGAGGTATTTTGGATATCCTCTGTCATGGCTATAGGGCACGTGATGGTTGATGGAGGAGCTTCAGGCAAGGATCTTTTGTTCTATATTGAATTTTGCAACTACACACAATCCCTTTTCAATAGGTCCTCCCCTGACATAGCAGGATACTTGAGCCGCGTGTTAAAAATTGAATTGTGTTTTTCTTGTAATATCATATTTATGACCTGAAATGGCCTCTGAGGTCTTTGAGTGCAACGTGTCAATATGCTGACTGACATTTTGCTTAGCTAAAGTCTTTTTAAAAGACAACGCACATGATCGCCATCCACATTTAATCAATTTCAAGCACGACCAGAAGAATAACCTGAGGTGAAAAAGCTGCAACGTCTAGAGAATGAGTCGTCTTGTAGGTCCATCAAAGCTCGGAAGAAGATCTCTGGCCTATTTCTTTCCACTTACTAGGGATTACACGGTTTGTGAGCAATATTCGCTGCTTTAGAGGAAGTCTGGCCTTTAGGATCACTTAGCACTCATAGCACCAAGGGCACAGGAGCTCTCTTGAGGTCAAATGTCAGTCTTTGAGCATTTCTTATTCATATAAAACCATTGAAAGTCAATAGCAAAGCCAAACACTGGCTCCCCAACTCCTACATGCACCCTTCCTAGTCCTACTACCACTCCACACTGCAGTTGAGATACACCTGTGAACTTTTCTTCTTCAACAGCAAGATTTTAGGTTAAAATTTGCATGAATGTACAAGCGTATATTTTGTAGTTTCTGGTTCTGCAATTTTATCCCCATTAGCTTCTGCAGTTCCTTTATTTTTTTTTTTAAAGTACAAAAATTGCACTACATGCATTTGCATGTGAATTGTCACTACATACAAACTTGCATAAATGCATGTAGTGCGATCCATTTTCAAAATAACCAATACTGCATGACCATCTATCAAAACTCAAGGTTAGCGGCATCATGACCAGATAAACCAACCAATAAACAATGGTGCCAAAGCAGCCAGGATTAGACGCATCATATTGAGAAAAATGCAATCACAACCCATAGGTTAATAAAAATGGCCGAGCAATCTAAAAATCGATGCACGTTGAGAAAGCAATGCACCGGCATCAATGGATGGACCATGCTTTGCCCCTTCAGCACTGCGGAGAGCTCAACTCTGCGCAAAGCATGCCTCTATCCATGCGCTCGCGACGCGCCACAGTCATTACTCACATGTGCACGGTGCAAACCAATTCTGTTCCCTAAATGGATTTCATAAATCTCAAATCGTTGTGAATGCATGAGTGCATAAACCAACGTCCATGTGGATGCCAGTGTGCATTGTCCACGCGCCGCATGGCTCCATCCTCGTGAGTGGGAAAAGTGTCATTTGCTTGAAAATGAGTAGATTATGCATACGATTCTACACAGTTTCATAGAGATGCGGACTATATACGTCAGTCAAGCACGTTTAACAGCCAGACACATTATGAGTCAATCACGCGCATGCATTTATATATAATGCAGTAGAGTCGAGAGTCTGTGCAGTGCCAAGGGAACTGAAAAAACACTGATAGGACAGATGTAGATCTATTATTCAAAGAGTCTCTGTTTGTATTATTCAGTTCTTAATTTCCCAGCATGTTTTGCTACATTGCACTATAGGTCGCAAGAAGTAAGCTGTATGGCATGAAAGCATCAAATTATTTCAACCACGTGGCATTTTAAAATGCTTATGCAGTATACTAAAGTTGCAATTATGCAAAATGCAATAAATACTGTTGGTCGCGTATGTATAAGTTGCGCGTGCACGCAAGAGCGCACTGACACGCGAAAAAAAGTTGGATAAATTGCAAAGACAGAGATTAAAGCAATTCACCTGCTGCCAGTTTTCCTCCAGAGACGGCATCGCGGAGAAGTAGCCAGTGTCATGAACAAGTTGAAGTTCTTGAAAAATACTGTAATTGGCCAGAACATCCATGTTTGTGCAGCTAAACGGTGCGTTTGAGAGACTTTGATTCTCTGCGCGAGGAATCCGCGTTCTCTTCTGCGCGAGCGACTGAAACATTCAGATCAGTCACGAAATCCGAAACGTTTCAGTTCACTATGGACACTAAAATATATTTAATAGTAAAGGATCCATCCATCCAGGTTTGTTTGCTTTCCTCACAATGTTTCTGGAAGGTGAGCTGCAGGAGCAGAGTAGCTCACAGGTTACTGTGTCAGTCAGAGTGGGGAGCCACCGTACCGTCTGCGGATGCCCGCGAATCAAGGGGGCGTGCTCATCTGTCAATCAACTTCGTGCGTAACCATATAAGGAAAAAAGGGACGAAAACATTGGTGGCGAATCAGAAAGGCGGAGCTAAACTCGGACAGTGGGAGGAGTTCGATGCTGTTCTGGACCTATGATTCGTTCTCCGAAATTGCCACTCACAACATACATGCCTTTGAAAGACGAGCTATATTTAGACCGCTATATAACATACGATTCAGCGTTCGAGTCTCATTCGAAGCAAGAGCTTCCAGAGAGCAGCCACGTAGTGATTCAGGTCTGTTCAACACACTGAAGTGATGAAAAAAATACACATTTAAAAACACTTGGCGCTCTAGACGTTAAAACAAAGATTATGCTAACATAATTATGCTAACAAAACAGTGAGAGAAATCGTGACTTTTTTTGTAAGTGCTGTCTATCTTTTATATACTGTCTGTCTGTCTGTCTGTCTGTCTGTCTGTCTATCTATCTATCTATCTATCTATCTATCTATCTGTCTGTCTGTCTGTCTGTCTGTCTGTCTGTCTGTCTGTCTGTCTGTCTGTCTATCTATCTATCTATCTATCTATCTGTCTGTCTGTCTGTCTGTCTGTCTGTCTGTCTGCATATCTATCTTTCTATCTATCTATCTATCTATCTATCTATCTATCTATCTATCTATCTATCTATCTATCTATCTATCTGTCTGTCTGCATATCTATATCTATCTATCTATCTATCTATCTATCTATCTATCTGTCTGTCTGTCTGCATATCTATCTATCTATCTATCTATCTATCTATCTATCTATCTATCTATCTATCTATCTATCTATCTATCTATCTATCTATCTATCTATCTATCTATCTATCTATCTATCTATCTATCTATCTATCTATCTATCTATCTATCTATCTATCTATCTATCTATCTATCGCACTCTGTAACCCTGACTTTTGATTTGCTATGTGCAGCTTAACTCACGTGTTATTTACATGGAAATCAGATGGCGTATAAGCCTGAGTACCTCTTTGAACTATAAGTACTGCGCAGCCATCTCACAACATCCCTGACCTTGTGTCATGCATGTAATTACATAAGTGGAACCTATAAACTATGAGAGGCTCTGAAAGGAAAATCTTGACCAAATCTGTTCGCTCTTTCACTTCAGCTGGAAAGAAAAGCGGGGAGGGGGGAATCATGGAATAGGCTTTAGTTGTTATGGCTCATTTGATTTGAATTATTCATATTCTTCACCAGATGATGCTTTGGCTCTTGGTGAGCATGTGTTATTTCTTTCATCTGGTACCTGCTCTGTGGAATGAGGTATGAATGAATTCATGAATTCACCGGTGAATCTAAGAGTGACCTTAAAAAAACACTCTGGAGACAGAGGAGGTATAAAGAACGAATCTGTTTTTCTCCTCTATAGCAGTTTTCATCCAAGATGGTCTGAGACGCTGGGATTTTCCTCTGTTATTAGAACAGAAGGCTGGAGGATAGGGGGATTGTTCCATCAAAAGTGAAGTCTTGAGGTTTTAGTAGTCATGAACGTCCTCTCACTTATGGATGTGACTGACCTACATGGAGGTGAATTGGCGTATGGTTCTTTGGAGATTATAAAAGATGTTTCTTTATGGGTTGTTCAGATCAGTGTTTTGGTGCTTCACAGAGTACAGTTGATTTTCTAAAAAATGAAATAAAAAATAAAAAAATAGTTCACTTTGAAATTCATTTTTGGTATGTTTTATCTTACCTCAAGGGCATCCAAGATGTAGGTGTCTTTGTTTCCACAGTATTTTCAATTTTGATATTTTTAGGTCAAACCGTTCTTGTCTGTCAGTCATATAATGGAGGTCTATGGTCACCACCTCAAAGAGCATGCACAGAGAAGTCCAAATTAAACATGATTTAATGACTCGTAAATGTAAGTACACACTGATGGCCTAAGACACGAAACGAGCGGTTTGTGTGAGAAAACGAACAGTATTTATATCGTTTTTAAGCTAAAGCATATCAAAAATTAATTTCAAAGTGAACTATTCCTTTAACAATATAAGACTGGATGCTGACAAATAAGAATGGGAAAAACATAGCTTTAAAATGCATGTTTTTTTGTTGTTTAGAAAAACATTCTTTGTAGAAATATTTTCGTATTTTATACAATTTTCAACAATAGTGGTATTAAGGATAAATGGCTATAACAGTGTCAAGTAACCATAATTACTTTCCTGAATATAAATATTTTACAAATATTATGCGTTTTTGAATCATGAATTTCATTACGTTGTCTTGGGGTTGTACCCTTTTGGCAACCTGAACCGTAAATGCCATAAAAGGGAAAATTAATCTGATACTTTTAAGAGACATTGACACATAATCTTTTTTTAACACAAAGAAATGGCTTTCTGCATGTTTCAAACTTTTTTTAAACAAAACAAACGTTTTACTTATTTATTAAATTAGCTTTTTTTCTTCAGTCTTTTAATCATACTCTTTTATTTTCTCAAGCAGGTTACACCATGCAGCTTCTGTAGGCATTCCCAAATTAATTCAAATTAATTCAGTATCCATCATCTTTGAAGTGATGTTTTCATCATTTTTGAACAAATTGTGTTTTTAATGTATTTTTGTTAGCAAATGAAAGAATGAGCGTGATGACATATCGACCCCTTTCATTTGTAAATGCAGTTCTTATTTTTAAGAGTGTGTTAGACACTGTGTGTTTACTAATAAGTACAGTAAAGTTTGGATGTTAACTGCATGTCATCATGCAAATAGTTTGTTTGACAGTTTGTTTAATTTGACTGAGAGACAGTAGAGATAAGACAGTTGGAAAGTGAGAAAGTGAGGTAATTGTAATCTGCCTTAGTGTAAAGCCTACTTTTTCTTCCAGCGTGTGTGAAATGTAGCTGATTTGCTCTCTTTGTGTAAGCCAGGTTTATGTGTGCCTCCCCAGCCCACCCCTGTGCGTCCACAGTGGCAGCGAGTGCTGTAATCTCATTATTCTGCTCTGGGAGACTGGCTGTCGGCCCTGGAACTACGATTTACACATGGCATTTCAACAGGGAGGGGAGGGCCATGCTGTCGATGAAGCGCCCACTGACATTTATCCATTTGACACGTTAGCCTCTCTCTCTCTCTCTTTCTATCTGTAACTTATACACACAAACAAACACCAAATGTGTTTTCCATTCCACCTATAACACAGCTATATATTTACCGGCATTAGGGATTTCAACAAACTAACCCTAAGAGTTAAATGCAGGGTTCCCCACCAACAGTGCACATTTTGGATGTCTCCCTTAAAGGGATACTCCACTGTTTTTTTCATATTAAACTATGTTATTCCCTTAACTAAGACGAGTTGATGCATACCTCTCTCGTCTCAATCGCTCTGGCGCGCGAGACACTTTGATCGCACTTAACTAGCCCAGTTCATTGAATAGGGGCCAAGCAGAGAAGTGACCAAACACTGCTACGTTTTCCCTATTTAAATACAGTTACACGAGTAGAGTAACTCAACCAACAATGGTGACACAAAATAAAACGTTGCAGTTTTCTAAGTGTGTAAAGTGGATAACTATAATCAGTCCCTCCAGGATTTCACGATTTTTTTTGTGTGATTTTTGCGATCAAAATGACTGATTTTGTGGTGGTAATTTCCAAAAATTTGTGAAAAAATTTGCGATTTATATTTAACATTTACCTAGTATTCAGTCCTTCCAGAAAAACACGGAGTTTTTTTTTGTGATTGTTGCGGGCAAAAATTGATTGATTATGTGGCCAGTTTTCTTTAAAAATGCAATGGAATATGTGGGATATTTATGCAATTTTATGCGATGAAATTGCTGGAATTTACAAAAATTGAGGGAACTTGCAAAAATTGCGGTTTGATGAAAAAGAGAAAAAAAGTTATTCCCCCGACATCCTGTTAATATAAGAGTCATTTCTTATTACTTCCTTTGATAAACAAGCATATACATCATAGAAAGTGCTGGGAATATTTAATTTCTCATCTTGTTTTATTTCAGACTCTAAGAGTGTAAATAAGGTGTGGCCCCTTTAAGAGCTGCGCGCTCCCTGTTGAACTGTCGAACACCCTATGTGTGCGGGTAATTTCTGTTTGATGCTAGGCTACTACTTTTATCTTATGTTGTTTATTAAGTAACAATGTGACAGTAGAACGTTCGACAGACAGTCATACGAGTTCGATTTGTGAGACTGTCTGGCGTCGCGTAATTGCGTCACTTCATAACGTTCCCATGGAAACAGGGGGAAATGGCTGCTCTTATGTGAAGCAAACGCAACATTTTTCAACTTTCTGCTAAGATACATGTGACTTTTTTTTTGCAACGAAAATGCGAGGATTATGAAATTATGCAAACCCCACATATTTTGCACGGAAATCGGCAATTTATGCGGCGAAAGTGAGGCGTATTTGAAAAAAATGCGGCCCCCGCATAAATGTGCGGACTTTGGCTGATTTTGCATTGAATTCAGCGATCGCATAATCGCGTTTTTCTGGAGGGACTGTATAATATATGGCGGAATACCACAGCAAGTGCTTGGTGCCCAATCACTTGTTGATACATACCTGTGGTATTACCCTTAGCCTCTAACCAAACAAAAAGAAAAGGTAAATATCAAAATAAAACTTTCCCCAATTAACAACAAATTTTTAACTAAAAATATACACGTCACTATAACAAACATAATTTAATCAACTACTTGAAGCACAATACAAAACTACTTCAAACAAACAAAATAGAATTAAACTGGCTGAAATAATAAAAAGGAATCCCCCTCCTCATCGGATCAAGATGGTACAGTCCAATTTCCTTGGAACCGCTCAAAAGTGGAGGCTGAAGCGCCGCCTCTTCCTTTAGGCCGTCACTATGGACACGCCACGCGGCCGTTCACTCCATGGACCTGAGGAATCCAGGACTAAGGTAAAGTCAAACAGTAAAGAGAGAATATAAATAGTGTGCACCCTTCCATACATTCAAACTTTAATAAACTGTTTAACTTAACCTTGTCCTGTGTTTATTTATATTGCTAAGGGATTTTAAATAAAGTAACAAACCAGCTAAATTAAACTTCAAAATAAAAAAATTAAATCATGATAGAATTAATGTGAGGTGAGCAACGCACCCGTCACACCAGGTTACTTACTTTTTAATTTTTTTTAATTTTTTTTACAACGTAGTTAAGGGAATAACATAGTTTAATATGAAAAAACGGCGGAGTATCCCTTTAAACTGGGTACACTGATCGCTGTTCTTCTCATAAACCCCTTTCTGGGGTTCCATTTAGTTGCGTCATATTACGCGACAATGGGTCACATTCACTGTATTCCGGACACTTTGCACAGTAAAACGTCCTTAAAGATATCAACAAGCTGAAAGATAAACCTGATTGTCTCGTCGTCTGTCTCTGGGGACATGCCTTCCACACGTTTCAAAGTTTGACACATTTTGGTCTAATCGTTATAGAGAAATCTTGAAAACAAACAAAAAAAACGCAGTGTCCGGATTAGGCTATGAGGACTCACGGTGTTCCGGACGGTTGAAAATTTCTACTCACTCTGTTTTGGACAGTCATTTCTAATATAAAACGCATAAATTTTAACAAGTTGGTAAAGTAGCCTAATCATATTAATCTTCATAACTTTGTTTTATAAGTATCTATACACTCTTTTAATCGACAATTGCTCATTTTAACATTATATTCTAACGTTATATTTAAGAATTTAAAATATTTATTTATTTTTTAATCCCCTAAAGTACAAATATTTGCAAATTGTAACTCATAATTAATTTATAAGACCATAAGAATTTTTTTTTTTCTCGTCATTTTCTGGTGGGTGATTGTGTTTTAAGAGCCGTTTTCTCGTCCATTTGTCCTGCCGGAAAACCTTCCCCTCGTCATTTTCTGAACAGTCAATGGTGTACGTTAGAAACTCGCATTGATTTCTTTGAAACGACTGGCTCTGGAAACATACAGGGTTTGTCGGAATCGAAAGAGGAGGCAAAGATGACATGAATATATATATATATATATATATATATATATATATATATATATATATATATATATATATATATATATATATATATATATATATATATATCATATTTTTATCCTGGGTCCAACATTGTTTTGACCCCATTTCTGTAAATATCATCTTTTGTGTGCCACAGAAGAAAGTATAAGCCATACAGGTTTGGAATGACATGAGAATGAGTAAATGATAACAGAATTATTATTTTTGGGTGAACAATGCCTTTAAAGTTGCCCCTAATTAAGTCTGATTTTCTTTCTTATTGCACTTTTTGGTCTCACTGGACATGTTATTCTAAAAAAAAAAAAAAAAAAAGCCAACCTTATGGCTCTTGGCATCCATTACACACAAGCATTAAGTTGGTGTCTTTTTCACAGACAAGCAGCACTCATATTTTCTTCAGAAAATGTAAAATTTTCCTTTTTAAATCACAATCTGGCTTGATTTGTGTCGTACGGCAAAGTAATGAGAAGTGAACTTGTATTGCCCTCACACAAATTCTGCTTTTACCCTTCTGTGCACCGCACATCTCTGCAAGTGTTCTCTTTCTTTTCCAAAACACGCTGTTGATTTTACATTAATATTAAAGCAGTTGCACTGACTTTAAAGGATATCTGAACCGAAGAGCCAATTACCGTCACCGTATTGCTTCAGAAAACCTGTCATCTGGCTTATCTCTACAATAAGTCCAGTCATATTGCCCTGATTTTATGGCAAATGCCGTAATATGTCCGTAACCACACAACGAGGCACTGGCGAATACATTAATCTCCACTCCCCTCCATTTCGTTTCACTGCTGACATAGCTATTTACTGACAGTTAGTGGTATTACGGCATTAATAATGGAAAAGATGCCATCCATCGCACCATCATGAAAAGGCTAATGGGAGCAAACTGCATATTTGGAGTATTTCATGTTGCATGTAATGCCACAGCACAAGACACAGGAATCAAAAAGAATTTCTGTGCATGCAATTAAATTTATCAACCGCTAATGATGGAACATGACTAAAGATAAAAATAATATTTTTATTTAAAAAATAACATTTTTCCTGCTTTGCTGCAGCATAGCTCTTCATTTTTGAGAAAATCCTGTTTACATTGTAAAAAAATAGGCTATTACATTTTATACTGGACTTTTTGAGCCGTGAAAAAAAAACATTTTGAATCTATAACATGATATTAAATCAACAATGCTCCACCTGTCCATTTGTCTGAGCTTCATATTGATCAATGTTGATGATTGATGTCATGATTTGTTTATAGGATTGTTTTTCCTCTTGACTTTTTGTGTTGTTGCTGCTCGTCAGTTTTTAGCATTTTGTTGTCATGAGTGCATATTAATGATGTCTGTAGTTCGTCAATATTGAGGTTTGTGTGTTAAAGGGATAGTTCACTTTGAAATAAATTTTTGATGTTTTAGCTTATTTCAAGGGCATCCAAGACGTGTAGGTGTCTTTGTTTCCACAGTAGTTTATATTTTGTTGCTGTGGTTACAAGTGGTAAAAACGATATAAATACAGTTCGTTTTCTCACACAAACCACTCGTTTCGTGTCTTGGGCCATCAATGTGTACTTACATTTACGAGTCATTAAATCATGTTTAATTTGGACTTCTCTGTGCATGCTCTTTAAGGTGGTGACCATAGACCTCCATTATATGACTGACAGACAAGAACGGTTTGACCTAAAAATATCAAAATTGAAACTACTGCGGAAACAAAGACACCTACATCTTGGATGCCCTTGAGGTGAGCTAAAACATACAAAAATTAATTTTAAAGTGAACTATCCCTTTAAGTGTGGAGGTTGATGTGCGTCTACGACTGTGGCATGTTAAATAAAGGATTTCTTAGCGATGTATTTGATTAGAAATTACAAACATTTTCTATTGGCTAACACTTTGAGGCTTGCTTGAGTTTGTCGTTTTCATTCTTTTCAATGACTTACACAGGCCTTCTCAAGGGAATTTAGCTTGTTTAGCTAAGGACGGCCATTGGAGTATCTTTAGCCATGCATTGAATGTTGAATAGACACAGATATAATTTTAACTTTGGTCTTTATTTTTGCATAAACCTTTGAGGCTTGATTCTGATCATTAGTTTCAGTGATATTCCTCTTGAAGAACAAGTAATGGAAATATGGTTACTGTCGACTCGGCTCCGGTTGCTCAAGAGGAGAGAATAGTAAGCTTCAAATCGCCCTCTCAGCTCGCTCTCACAGTTTTAATGCTGTGCTGGTGCTTCTCATGCCAAGCGAGAGGAATAAACAGCAGAAAGCAGACAAGAGAAAATACAGACAGGACCACAAAGGGCAGAGCCTCTCAAGCCAATTAAATGAGAGAGAATGGCACACAGACAGGAAATTTCCTCTGACCTCCCTGCCTTCTTCTGAAAGGTTACAGAGATGCAAATGTGGCCTCTGTGGAGAATATTGATAATCACGCTTGCCTTTTGTTGGTCTGTGTGGTTTTTGTAATGGGCCCAGGAGAGACTGGACTTTTCAGATGTCATTTCATGAATGCAGTTCAGGTAATTAGAGTGATTTTGCAGAAGGTTTACATGATAATTACATGTGCAGAAAATGGAATATCACAAATTAGATCTTCTTAATATCTTAATTGTTTCTCCGGTGGCAGATGAAGACTTTTAAGTGTCCTGCTTCTCAGGTTTTTCCCTCTTAAAGGGACAGCTCACTTTGTTTTAGCTTACCTCAAGGCCATCCAAGATGTAGGTGTCTTTATTTCTGCAGTATTTTCAATTTTGATATTTTACAAACTGTTCTTGTCTGTCAGTCATATAATGGAGGTCTATGGTCACCACCTCAAAGAGCATGTACAAGTCCAAGTCCAAATTAAACATGATTTAATGACTCGTAAATGTAAGTACACATTGATAGCCTAAGACATGAAACGAGCGGTTTGTGTGAGAAAACAAACAGTATTTATACCGTTTTTACCTCTTGTAAGCACAGCCAGATCCAAGTGATCTGAGGGTGTGGGCACTTCGGTCTGCACAAGCGGCGGAAGTGATCTCTCGCGCGTGTACGTCACTCATTGTTTACACAGAGATTTCGGAAGTGTTACCCTTCACTGTGAAGATCTAAACATATTTAGATATACAGGAAGTTGCAATGGAAGACAATTTCAATATATTAACAGACAACGTTGATTTTTTTTAAAACGCGAGATATCACTTCCGGCGCTTTCCAGAGCTTGCGCAGACCGAAATACCCGCGCCGTTTTCTCACACAAACTGCTCGTTTCGTGTCTTAGCTTAGGCCATCAATGTGTACTTACATTTATGAATCATTAAATCATGTTTAATTTGGACTTCTCTGTGTATGCTCTTTGAGGTGGTGACCATAGACCTCCATTATATGACGAACGGTTTGACCTAAAAATTTCAAAATTGAAACTACTGCAGAAACAAAGACACCTACATCTTGGATGCCCTTGAGGTAAGCTAAAACATTTCAAAAATTAATTTCAAAGTGAACTATCCCTTTAAGAAAAATACTCACATTAACAATGCACTATGCCAAGATACCTAAGCCTCCAGACTAAAGTCAAAATGAACTCAGTTTAATCAAAATTCTTCCTAAGTCAAATTATCTTAGCAATCCACATTTGATTTGTTGCTCTATACTAAACCTAAGAAAACAAAGTTTTGTTGCTTTGGGAACAAACCAATATGCAAACAGACACCCAGTTGTTGCGATCAATTCGCTCACCAGTTCTGTGATAATGTATGCAAGTCAATATATTTAAATGAGTCATCTGCATAAAGTCAAAAGCCATTTGAAAGAGCATAATTTTCATTGATCAAGCTCCCTTTAGATGTTGTCAGTTTTTGCTAAATAGCTATAACAAGCATCTAAAAGGAGTCTTTAGAGAAATCAAAAACGGCTTAGTGGGAGTCTACATAAAGACAAATCTGCATTGATCAGAACCCACTGTAGCTCTTTTTGAGCTGGATATATGTGTGGAATGAAAGAAGGCAATTATAACTCTGCTTTGTATAATGCAGAGATTAATTCAGATGAGCAATGAACAGTGTGTGTGTGGACTGAGTTAGATTGTTGATGTTTGCACAGTGACTGAGCACAAAAGAGAAGTCAGAGGTCACAGATTTGAGCCATTCAGGAAACCATGGCAACGGTCACAGTGTAGCAGCTGTCAGGTAATGACATTCACTGACTGGTGTGTATCTTTGTGTAGAGGGGGAGGGTGGTGTATTTACACAAATCATTAATCAACTGAGAGTGACATATGCCTCTTTAAGTACCACACCATTACTGTACACAAAGCACCATATGCATCACATTAAGGTATAAATCCTTTACCAATTTATTATGATTACAAGAGTTTTCACTGATTTACTACAGTTATTGTTGTAAGACAATTAGTTATTTTTTTTTTTTTTTGCAACCGCTGTCACTACAATAAATAAAAACTAGGGCTGTCAAACGATTAATCGCATCCAAAATAAAAGTTTGTGTTTAAATAATATATGTGGGTGCACTGTGTATAATTATTTTATATATATAAATACACACGCACGCATGTATATATTTAAGAAATATACTGTATAGATTTATGTATAATTTATATTATATATAAATATAATTATTTTATATATAAATAATATGTTTTTCTTAAATATACATGCATTTGTGTGTATATATACAAATAATTATACACAGTGCACCCACATGTATTATTTAAACACAAACTTTTATTTTGGATGCGATTAATCGTTTGACAGCCCTCATAAAAAAATACAGATTATGAAATCTATACTGTAAAAATGTTAATAATAAAAAAATATGGTAACACTATTACACATAATATTTAAGACTTGATTTCTTTCATGGAAACTGAATAAATCGTGTAAGATCCCCTTAATTATTAAGTCTATGATACAATGAATAAATTTTTTTTAGTTATATATGCTTTTTTATTTTAAGTTGACGCTCTAAAGTGTGTGAATTAGAGTGAATGAAAATAACCTTGTTTGATTTTAAATTACATTGCATTATTAAATGATTATTTACTTACTATAAGCACTACACTTCTGCACGATGGTAACGATCAAAACTTCAAAATAATAGAAATTCTTTCAAATGTCAAACATAACTGAACATTAAACATTGATGTTTCCCTTTACTCAAAAACACATAAAATAACACTTAATTTCAATATTTCCTCTCCATTACCAGCCATGTGCAAAGCATGCTGGGAACTAACAATGGTCTCTCTAAATTAAACCGCATAATTGAGGTAATTCTCTTAAAATAAATTGGTAGCCATTTTCCCTTAATTTTATCAGTTTAATTGGATCCTCAATTCAAGCCTCAAAATTGTGTAAGTTTCCTTAAAAATTTTTTGGAGAATGTATCTTTCACTAGTAAATCTATCGTTTTATTAGTGAAGTGTTCTCAATATTTTCCACAATTTTCTTAATAAAATATACACAATATTTTTAATTATCACTTTAATTTTTTTAATGAAACTTACAAGACCCATGATTCATTTTTTTACAGTGTATTTGCAATTCTATTTCATTTATTATGATTTCAAAGTAGCAAAACCTATAGGGGTGCGTTTATTGCATGACTATGGTAAAGGGGGATGAAAATGAAAGGAGAAACTAAAATAGTTATTATTTTAAGTGCATATTCATACATATACATATATTTGGTTGAAGAGAGCCTAGAGACTTTAGTCAGCATGGATGCTATTTAATTGGATGCAAATGAAAATGAGGCTGTGAGGGGTGGAAATACAGTCAGTTCAGGATGCTGTACTGCAGATTGTTGAGCTGTTGAAACATTGATTTAGTGAATACATTTAGTGAATAAAAACTTACCTTGGAAATTAGACTTGGCCTGGAACCTTTAATACTGTTTATGCTGACTAAAGTGTACAGAAAGTTCCTCAAGGCAATCTATTGTGGCAAGAAGACATCAAGGTCTGTCCAAATCCAGTGTTTTTAAAGGTTGCTTCACTGCTTGTGATATCCCATAATCCTGTGTGTTCTTGTGAAAAAAACAACAACATTGCATCTGATAGTATGGAAGCGTATTTCATTAACTTCAGGGAAAAAATCTACTGTTTTTCTGAATTAACGAGTTAATTACCTCATAATTATGAGATACATTTTTCTTGAAAAAACAATGTTCACTCTGTTTTTATGAATTAATGAGTTACTCATAATTTTGAGATAATTAAGCATAGACTGTAAAAAATATGGACAAAGCGTCTGTGACGTCACCCATAGACTTTCTGAAGAACAGTTTTGAGGCTGTTTATGAGGGGTATGGGGGGCGCCATATTGGAAAATATTGGGAAATACATAATACAAATCTTCAGAAAGGATACAGAGGTGGTGTGATGTGTTGTGTCAGATCATGGCCGAGACGTCAAATTCCACTCGGCACAGTCGGTTATCAGCTGTCAATCAAAGTTAACCGCCCTTATTTGTCGTACATTTTATTTCTAAATACGATCTAAACTAACGAGTTAGAAAAAAATTCACCCCCCTCACAGTTGTCAGGCACTCGGCACCTATCGAAACATACAATAAAAGTCCATGGGACCAACCTGTAAAAGCATGAATTTAGGCTGTGAAAACGGACATTTTAACATGTCTATGGACATTTGCTCCCTTTTGGGACCTCCCTCTAGCGGATTTTCGATGTATTGCGGTTTTTCACACTTCCGGGTAGGCTTCTTTTTTCAGATTATTAGATAATTAAGTCATTAATTCAGAAAAACAGAGCACAAACTTTTTTCCGTGAAAAATGATCTCGTAATTCTGAGATAATTAACTCGTTAATTCAGAGAAACAGAGTAGATTTTTTTCCTCAAGTGAATGCAATACGCTTCCCGTATGAGCTGATGAAAAAACATTTAGAAGATATTTGCTTTATTGTATATCTCATGTATTTTTCACAATTATTGTACACTATTAGAAGAAACCTATACTGGGCATCATGGGATCATCTTATAGATTTAGTATTTACTTTTTTTATTCTATACTTTTTCAAAACAAAACAAGTTAAACATCAAGCAATCCTTATTTAAGTATCCGCAAATAGAACCTTACATTTCTTTATTTTCAAATTGAGTCAAAATAAGATTCTATATAGAACCCTGAACCTGTTTTTCTGAGAGTGCAGTCTGAAAGCAGGTTCCTGATGAGGTACAGTCAAACAAAAATGTTGTGTGTGAAGTCACTGATTGACTGAGCAGAAAGGTTTCAGACACAGGCTACACTCCAGCCAAGGGGAAAAAGATTGTCTGTTCATCCTTTTATCCAGCAGCTCAGGCCATGCACACACATCTGCTCTGACTTTAGACAGTCTTTATCGTGAGCGTTCAGCTCCCTCAGTTCATGCGAGGCGACTGATAACAGGTTTCTCCAATCAATACACAACATGCCCCCGCAGACCTTCTCAGGCACTGTTTTCATCAGCTATGATTCTGTGAAATAACTCCTTTTTTAATTATGTCTTTACCCCCAGGCTCCGGTGGAAGTCATAACTTGTCCACTCAGAGGTCAACAAAGCCAGGGAATCCAAAAGCTACACTTGTCCACAAGTGGATGGAGCCATTCAATTTGTGTCAAGGTCTACATGTACCTGGAATCAAGACAGGTAGGCCTATTGCAACTTTTTTTAAAATTAATATAATACAATACAACATAATAGTAAAAAAATATAATTTATTCATTCCGTTATTCATACCATAAGCAGTATTTAGATATAATTATATATATATATATATATATATATATATATATAATTTGAATGGCTTCAATATATATATATATATATATATATATATATATATATATATATATATAATTTGGAGCTATTTATCTAAATGATAAAATGAAGTAAAAGATGGGTGAATAGTCAGTTGGTTGTTGACTGGAGTAGCGTCGAGATCACATGTTCCCGATCCCGGTCTCCTGACCTTCATGTGGCTCCAGCCAAACACATTCCAAGAATCATGCAGAAGATGACTGTAACAGCACAATGTGAGGTCTTTTCAGCTAAACGTTTAATACCATCTGCTCTGTCCCCCCTATCATGCATCTGTTAGGGGGAAACATTGCATGCGTCATGTGATATGTGACTTTATACACACCCATTCATGTAAATCAGCTGCAAATGTAACTCTTTTTATGTACATCATTTTTGTCATAGCATGCCTGCTCTTGCAGTATTTTAGCAAAACTATTCTTTTACATTTTTATTTTACTTTCTGCAGTCTGGACTTTTAATTATAGCTATCATTATGTAAGCAATAAGGTACGAGAGGCTGTGCTGTATCGTGAATAAGTATACCGGCTGAAGGGCGTTGTTGCCGCCACTTATTCACGATACAGCACTACCTTATTGCTTTTATAAAATGGTTACCACACAATAAAAATATAAAGTAAAAGTAAAAGAAATATGTATTAGTGCAACTTTCATGAAGTAAAATCACTAAAATATGGAAGCTTGTTTCCGCCACAGAATGAAAAATAAAAAAGGTAATTGCGACTTTTTATCTCACAATTCGGACTTTTTCTCTCACAATTGCGAGTTTAAATCTTGCAATTCTGACTTTATTTCTCAGAATTGCGAGATTTAAAGTCAGAATTGCGAGATATAAAGTTGCAATTGCGAGATATAAAGTCAGAATTGCAAGATATAAAGTCAGAATTGCGTGATATAAAGTCGCAATTGCGTGATATAAAGTCAGAATTGCGAGATATAAAGTCAGAATTGCGAGATATAAAGTCAGAATTGCAAGATATAAAGTCAGAATTGCGTGATTTAAAGTCAGAATTGCATGATATAAAGTCAGAATTGCGAGATATAAAGTCATAATTGCGAGATATAAAGTCATAATTGCGAGATATAAAGTCAGAATTGCGAGATTTAAAGTCAGAATTGTGAGATTTAAAGTCAGAATTGTGAGATTTAAAGTCAGAATTGTGAGATTTAAAGTCAGAATTACGAGATATAAAGTTGCAATTGCGAGATATAAAGTCATAATTGCGAGATATAAAGTCATAATTGCGGGATATAAAGTCAGAATTGCGAGATTTAAAGTCAGAATTGTGAGATTTAAAGTCAGAATTGTGAGATTTAAAGTCAGAATTGTGAGATTTAAAGTCAGAATTACGAGATATAAAGTTGCAATTGCGAGATATAAAGTCAGAATTGCGAGATATAAAGTCAGAATTGCGAGATATAAAGTCAGAATTGCAAGATATACAGTCAGAATTGCGTGATATAAAGTCATAATTGCATGATATAAAGTCATAATTGCGAGATATAAAGTCATAATTGCGAGATATAAAGTCAGAATTGCGAGATTTAAAGTCAGAATTGTGAGATTTAAAGTCAGAATTGCGAGATATAAAGTTGCAATTGCGAGATATAAAGTCAGAATTGCGAGATATAAAGTCAGAATTGCGAGATATAAAGTTGCAATTGCGAGATATAAAGTCAGAATTGCGAGATTTAAAGTCAGAATTGTGAGATTTAAAGTCAGAATTGTGAGATTTAAAGTCAGAATTGCGAGATATAAAGTTGCAATTGCGAGATATAAAGTCAGAATTGCAAGATATAAAGTCAGAATTGCGTGATTATTTTTTGATTGATTATTTTTATACAATTGCGACATTATTTCTCACAATTCTGACTTCATATCTCGCAATTGTGAGATAAAAAGTCACAATTACTTTTTTCTTTCTTTAATTCAGTGGCGGATAAAAGCTTCCATACCAAAAGCCTTCCTTCCGCTAGAAAAAAAAATAGTCCCCGACCGTGAACAGCAACAACGTTCCAATGTGTAATATGCATGAAAGCTCAAATAAACACAACATAGTAACTGCAGTGTTGCGCAGTGATGAATAGCGGTCATAGCCGTGTTTTATCGTGAATAAAGCACAGCTGTTAACCAATCAGAATCAATGATCGGAACTAATCGTTTTATAATTTTCATTATAGCATTATGCATAGTGATAAACAAATTCATAATTCATACTTTCAATTAAGATTATGGAAATAATCAAAGTTCCATGCCATTTCTAATTATTGCATCAAGAAAATATCTGTTAAAAATGTATGTTTTTTATTTACTTTTATCCTATTTAATGTTTGACTATGCTTCTGGTTTTTCTTTTCGGATCTTTCTGTGTTTTTGGCTAAATCTCTCAAGTATACCCTCCAGTTAGCCTGATAACCTCTGTTCCTTGAGTGTCTCAGCCATGGAATTCTATTAAGATTTGAGATTAGGGAGAATTGTGATGGTGAACATGGATGAAATTCTTTTGGGACATTGAAGAGCCTCAGAATCCATGACCTCCAGAAATGAGAGAGAATATATGGCTTTGTCATAGACGATTCAGGACTCTTTGGTCTTGTGGATCGAAACTGCGGTACACATGTGAATATTCAGTCTTTAACCAGGACTTTAACCAGGCAGACAATCATAGCAGTTGTAGTAGATGACAGTGCAAGTATGTGGAGGGAATGTCTTTTCTATTAATTCCGCCCCTCATATAAACTTTCTGCTTGCGCTGGTCAAAATAAAGGCTATACCTATATTGATTCCTTTAAAAGCTTAATATTAGTCTGGGAATATTTTTATAGGGTATATGTGGTTTAAAGGTTCTGCTGATGGCAAGGTTTTGTTTGAACGAGTCATCAAGGTACAGTATACAGTACTTTCTTTTAGTGCATCCATATGGATTTGCAAGTAGTTATTAAGCCCACCTCAATAAACATTTCTTTTTTATCCACAACAAACCAAACGTTTTGGGGCTTTTCAGATTGAAATTGTTTACCACCCAGGTCCACTGGATTAAAGTGTTGGCTTGGGTTGTCTTATTCTATGTTTTGCGTCTATTTTATGCTTATTATAATGCTATTTAAATTATTGTAAATACGAGTTTCCTAGTCAGAAATTAGACATGAATGCCCTCTCAAGTCATATTTACGACTGGGAAATAATTTTGATACCCGGATTTCTGCGTCGGACAGGCCATAAATTTTAAACATGGCGGAGGGGAAAACGATTGCTGCTGTGACTGGTATTCTTTATTATTGCCATTAAAGTAGTACATTTTTACATATCTGAATATCCATTTGAAGCATGTTGAATGTTTTATACACATCGAAAAAAGCCTGTATTTGCCTGAAATGACAAAATCGTTGGCATTTTTTTAGTTACATTTTATTAAAAATGAACTATCTTCAATACATTTGGGCTTTAAAGGAGTATAGTTCACTTAAAAAAAAAAAAAAAAAATCTTTTGCTGATAATTTATCCAAGATGTCCATGTCATTCTTTCTTCAGTCGAAAAGAAATTAAGGTTTTTGATGAAAACATTCCAGCATTTTTCTCCATAAAATGCACTTTACCAAACGGTTCAAGGTCCAAAAGACAGTTTCAGTACAAACTGCAAACTGTTAAAAGGGCTTTAAACGATTCCAGACGATGAGTAAGTGTCTTATCAAGCGAAACGATCGCTCGCTTCAAAAATAAATAACACAATTTTATAAGCTCAAATGGTCGCCTTGCTCTGTTCTGTGAGACGCATTCGTGACTCTCCTGTTCGAACTCCTTCATCAAAATGAACAAATCTTTTTTCGAGTCATTTGGTTAATTCAACGAACGAAATGAACGAATTGACTCGGATTTTTTTAAATTTTTTTTTAAAATGAGTTATAGTTTCGCTTGATAAGACCCTTATTCATCATTCATCAATCGTTTAAAGCCCTTTGAACAGTTTTCACTGAAACTGTCTTTTGGACCTTGAACGTTTTTTTTTTTTTTTTATGAGTTATCATTTCACTTGATTAAGACCCTTATTCATCGCCTGGAATCGTTTAAAGCCCTTTGAACACTTTGCACTGAAACTGTCTTTTGGACCTTGAACTGTTTGGTTACCAGTCAAGTCCATTATTATATGGAGAAAAATCCTGGAGTGTTTTCATCAAAAACCTTTCTAACACAGAAACCTAAAATTCTCGGGACAGCAGCACGTGTCCAAATTTCAATCTTAACCGTTCTATTTCATCAGAAACGATCTTAAAACCGGCCTTTAAGTGTAAAATAGCGAGCTAACCCTTTGACAAAAGTTTGCAGATGTGACCTACTGAGATAACCAACAGTAAGTGCCCTACCGAAGGGCAAAACGGTGATTGGGCAGGAAATGGTTCATAGCAGCCCCTCGGTGTTCTTCTAGCCTGCAGTGTTTGTGTCAGACCTCGAACCGCAAGACCGCTATCATCCCAGAGCATATCGAGTCAAGTCACCTTCATTTATATAGTGCTTTTGACAATACAGATTGCTTCAAAGCAGATTTACAGTTATAACAGGAAATGAATGCATGAATGGATTGTTTTGGCTGCACATCAGCTCTAGAAGAAAGTCATTGTTCTAGCGTACGTTTTTAATTGGTTCTGGCCTATTTTAATGCAGACAAGGAAGAAATGAGTAAAAACATATATCTCAGCCACTCCGCTCACCAGGAATCGCTCTAGGAAGTCGCTGGTGTTCTCATTTGCAGTAATTAGACCCATCCTGAGATAGTTCATCAGGGATCGTCTCTCACCGAATCATCTAGACATCGACATCCTCCTCCACCTGTCTGGGCCGCAGGAAGCTCTCCGGGTAGCTGTCAAATGCAGCATTTCAGACGCTATACGAGTTGCACTATGCCCTCGTTCGGTATCGTACCTTCTTCAACGACGGGGGCGGTAGTTCTCTCCGCCTCAGGGCCCGTATCATCTCTGTCACGGGGCCCGTACCTCCCCCCACGGTGGAGCTCATGCAGTATTGATGGAGCAGTAGTGCTTTACGGGGACACTGTAATTACGTCCCTTCATAAGGCCAATTTTGGCTGGGTGGGCTCATAACCTTTCTTGGCTGTATGTGCATCAGGGGGCCCATGAGACAGAGTTCATTAGGGCCTGACACCGCACTAGACGGGGAGTAATGGGCCGAGGCGAAGCGTGCTGTTTATCTTAGGCCATAGAGGCTAATGACGGGGCGTACTGTGTGTGTATGTGTGTGTGCGTGCTATTGAGCCGGCCTTGGGGGTGGAGAGATTCCATTAATAGGCAAAAGGCGTGGGACACCACTTTCTTTATTAGAGCTTTTGAAGCTGGATGATTGCTCACAGCTCTGCATACAGCTGGGGGCTTTTTTATTTATTTATTTATTTATTTATTTATGCCCCATCCTGACAGAGGCGACGGCGCTGCATGCTCTTCCAAAAATATGTTTTGAGGGGAGTGATAAACAAATATCACATGAATGTGACATAAATGCTTTAACTGTCATTCCATAATACACTGTTGTTTATTTTACCACCAACAATAGTTAAAGTAAACACACTTATAACAATTACACAACTACACTGTAAAAATTGAATATGCTTTATCTAATCAATAGAATTGTGGCAACAGATTACAAGCAATATTATTCATTAAATTGAACAAATTAGAATTTAGTAATAATTAATCAAATTATTCCTTAAAAGTTTACACCAAAACATTTAACAAAAATATCTCACTAACAGACAGACGTCAAAGATTAATTAAGAACTCTTTATTTTATATTGGCAACATTGAAGACACCTGATGTTAACAAGCAGAATCACGGAAGGAGAAAACCGTCATTTTAAAACAAACCTAAAACAAACACTGATCACCATAATGGTGACTTCAATGTATGTTTTTTTGGTTGTTGTTGTAAGTTTTACTCATTTTAAATGGTTAACTTTTAAGGAATTAATTTGATTGATTATTACTAAATTCTAATTTGTTAAATCTAATTAATAATATTGCTTGTAATCTGTTGCCACAATTTTTTGATTAGATAAAGCATATTCATGTTTACAGTGTAGGCTTGCACTTCTGTGTAAATTAATTGTCATTGTTGACATGTTGTTTATAGGGTCTTCTAGTTTCTAGGGTGTTCTGAATGGTTGCTTATGTTGCCAAATCAATATTATCTGGAAACATTAGCCCCTTTTTAAAATAAAATGAAAAGTGTATAAAAATGACATTTATACACAAGTGTTCAAAAGCTTTGGGTCAGTAATTTTTTTGAAACATTATTGCAATCTAAAATAAATGTTTTTAATTTGAATATATTTTAAGATGTAATTTTATTCCTGTGATGCAAAGCTGAATTTTCTGCATTAATGTCACACGATCCTTCAGAAATCATTCTAATACACTGTGCTCAATAAACATTTCTTATAAATATACATTTTGAAAGCTCCTCTTAACATTTTTGTGAAAACCGAGATAAAATTTGGCCAGGATTCTTTGATAAATATAAAGTTCAAAAGAACAGCATTTATTCGAAATGTACATTTTTGAACAATTTAATTGTCTTTAATTGTAACTTTTTAATGCATCCTTGATGAATAAAAGTATTTATTGATGTTGGTATGGATGTTCCTGACCCCCAAACCTTTGAACAATATTCATATACAAAATATATTGGCAGGTAAGGGGAATATATATATATACATTCAAAAATTATATTATATTCAGAAATCATCAAATTAATTGCAATAAATCACACCCCCCTAAACAAACCCTTTTCATCCATCTTCATCATCAAAAGACTTCTGAAAGACAAAAAGCAATTAAAAGGGAACTAAATGACAATAATATATTCATAAATGAAAAGAAAAGCCCTAGCAGAGCAAACAATTGGCCTCAATCAGTCAAGTGAATCCATATCATCAAAATGTCAATGGTGTTGAATAACAAATGCACTGCAGCTGTTGCTTAGGACAGAGGGTAATGGTTTCGATAGACCAACGGGGCACGGACACCCACGCAAATGTGTTGATCTGATGCATGGAGGCAAACGCGGGAAATGGAAGAGGGTTTGGACAATTAATAAACACGGGTCTCAAATGGACTTCTGGCGACCGCCGAGGGACCAGCTGAGACCGAGTAGTGCAAGTAGCTCGTTTAGTCGATGCAAATTTTTCATGCGTTACTCTCTGCTGCACTCCATGGGTGTGCACTAACATGCCGAGGAGGCTGTCACAAACCTTGCTTTGATCACGCAGCAATAGGCCCCAACGGTAACATCACAGCAGAGCAGCAAAGCAGGCAGTTAGGGAAGAGGGTAATATTGCACTTAGCCAAGGACTGCTGTGTGTGCGTGTTCACTTGCTGGCCAGAGCAGATTGCTTTACTGAGATAGGGAGATCTTAAAGTAGGTTAGAGCCAACACACACATGTTCTCCTGGAAAATCCCTTTACAAAATGCACCATCAAAGAGCGATAATCTCAGTCAGGACCTTTGACCCTTTTCAAACAGCCTCAACCACTGTGGCAACACTGTCCCTTTTGTCCATTTAAACCCTATTCTGACCTCAAAACAGATGTAGTGTATAGATACAGCTTAAGGTCATAGTGTTTACAACTTTTATATTTTGTTCTCTTTCTAGACATCTAGAATGAGGGTTCAAATATATGTTCAAGCCCTATGGAGCACAAAACAACACCAAGTAAAAAATAACAAAGAAAACAATGTGATATGAAAGTGTCACAAAACATCAATGCTGTTCTGCTCTGTGTGCCGCAGCCAATGTGACACTTTAACTCTGTGTCCCATGAAGGCAATTTCAAGGTTTCCCGGGAATCTTCCACAGTAATGTATAAGCTTTGTTTTCCGAAATACAGTGTGCTGCCTCACTGTATACTACCTATATGGTCAACTGCCTTCCAAAGCAGCATCCTAACTGTCATGGAAACTCAATGTCTGAATTAAAATGCTCTACATTAGCAGTAACTTCTCTGCACATCAGTGCTGTTACTGCATGGGAAACTCAATTTCCATTCCATTCCTTTCATTTTGATTCTCAAAATGTGAGAGGAATACTAGTATCACTTAAAAAAACAACAACAAATAAGGCACAATGTACTGAAATATAAAAGAATTTTCAGGGTTTTTTAGGTTTCTTAACTGTATTTTGAATTGCATTGCAATGTTTTGGGGTTAACACAAATTTCCACAAAATTACTGGATAATGGCAGAAAAAGACCAAGGGTGCGTTTCCCGTACAACTATGTAGTTCGCTGCTTTTCTACCATAGTACTGCACTGTATCTAGCTAGTCGCGACTGTTTCCCCGAAACCCATTGTCGCAAAGTATCGTTCAACCACGTTGTTTTCGCATGCGAGTATTAACTACTTTTAAGGAAACTGTCTGAGATCCAATTAACGCTAGATTTGTTAATATATAAATTACAGACATGTCATCTGAGGACTATTTCAATTTGTTCTCAGTTATTTTGCTTTATTACCAGACTCAATATTTGGCTCGTTCTTATAGTAGAGCACGTTCGCACATGCGCACTCTTCAAAATCGGTACTTTAAATCTTTTGACAAACTAAAAGTCGTAAATTACGTTTGTATGTATTCTAATTAAAAGGCACCAGTTGTACTGGTTGCTTATTTTGCTCAAGATAAGGATTTATTACGTCCAAATGTGACGCAATATAGAAACTATGCCTCTAAGCACAGGTCGAGAGCTGACGTTCAACCCACACAACTTTGCGACGCTGTTTGCGAATGTTCGTTGGAAGGATTGTTTCAGGAAACACCGACTCGTTGAACTATGCTGATAACGACAGAACTTGCGACCATAGTTGGCTAACGATGCTTTCGGGAAACACACCCCAGAACAGTTTCCGTTTTTTTTGTTGTTTTTTTTACATAGCGATACACTAATAAGCATGCATTAATAATAAGCAAACATTCACATCTTTTTGAGGATTTAGTTGGCAAAATCTAAAATTAAAGCAACATTTTAAATATTGTGAAATTTTTTTTGTAAATAATCTATGTTGATAAACATCACAATATTATTTATTTCTATTGTCATGAAATTGTGATATCTTATTGTGTTCTTTTAGCGACAAACCATGTAGAAAATGTGCCTTAACTTTGACTTGATAAACCTGATAACTTGATATTATATTTTTTACAGTGTTTTATTAAGTGTACTTAATATTTAAAATCGGATTGACTATGAGGGCTGGTTGAAATGAATGAAAAATCTCCCTTTAATATCATACGGCTGAAAACTATATATGTATATATATATTTTAATCCTTTTAGAGTCCCTGGTCTCTGTATGTTGTCTATGTGTGGAAAAAAGCAGTGTGAATATCCTATGAAGCAACATGAGGGAGAACAAATTATTTTGTGTCAACTTCTATATTAATATAGCCATCTACAGTAATATTGTGCTCTAACGCTTGAACAGATATGTTAATGCTTTCTTTGTATCGTATTTTGGTAGAATTTAGAAATAGATTAATTACCATTATGTAACCACCTTGTCATTGATGTCATTGCGACAACATTGTTCATTTCGAGTCATATTGCATATGAAATGTCAACTTAGATCCCAACTATATGACAACATGAGATTAATTCAGCAAGAGTTTTTACAAATGTCAAAACACAACCCACATTGCAGTTTTCTTTTTAATGATCTAGAAGAGGTGTCATTGCTTTTTGTCATGATCCCATTACATTTGTAGTTGCTGCTGTTGAATAGCTATCAGGTTTGACAAAATTAGAGAAAAAACGTAATTTACTCCCAATCTGAGCTATCGTTGTTGTAGAACACGTTAATTTGGAAACCTCAAAAGTACCAAGCTGTCATGTGTGGCTATTCCCTCTAGCATGGCTGGACTGAGATCTTATGATTGTCTTATGATTGCATCGGATCCTGATGGCTGCGGGGAAAGTGGTGTCGGCAATAGGATGATTATTTCTGCTTGGACCAATGGGGAGCAGGTGAAGAGCTAGAGTAATTAATATCTGTCTTTTCAAGCCTGTATTTTGGCACTCAGAGCCTGTGCTTGGAGAAATCAAGAGTATGAGGGTATTGTCTTTGCCTGTGGGAACGTGCTACACTAATGCATGGCAAGACAACACACACATGCGAGTGTGTCTACTCTGCTTTGTCGATTTCAATTTTGGGCCAAGAATGTGTACCTTGCTAATTGCCTTATCTTCTTTTCGCTCAGCATTCACTTTGAGTGGACTGCGACACACAATGCCTTGTTTAGCATATGAGAACCAAACACCAGAGTACTAAGATGCTCACTCTCAGAAAAAAGGTACAAAAGCTGTCACTTGGGCTGTACCTTTTCAAAAGGTACACTTTTGAACCCAAAGGCTGCATATTGATACCTTATTGGTACATATTAGCACCTACAATTTACATATTAGCACCTGAAATGTACACATTCGTACCGAAAATGTGCATATTAGCACCTAAAATGTACATATTGGCACATAAAATGTACTTATTAGCACCTAAAATGTACATATTGACACCCTTAAATGTACATATTAACACTTAAAATTTACATATTAACATCTAAAATGTACTTATTAGCACCTAAAATGTACATATTAACACCTAAAATGTACATATTAGCACCTAAAATGTACATATTAACATCTAAAATGTACTTATTAGCACCTAAAATGTACATATTAACACCTAAAATGTACATATTAACACTTAAAATGTACATATTAGCACCTGAAATGTACATATTAGCACCTAAAATGTACATATTAGCACCTAAAATGTACATATTAACACCTAAAATGTACTTATTAGCACCTAAAATGTACATATTCACATCTAAAATGTACTTATAAGCACCTAAAATGTACATATTAACACCTAAAATGTACATATTAACACATAAAATGTACATATTAGCACCTGAAATGTACACATTAGCACCTAAAATGTACATATTAGCACCTAAAATGTACATATTAACACCTAAAATGTACTTATTAGCACCTAAAATGTACATATTGACACCTAAAATGTACATATTAACACTTAAAATTTACATATTAAGATCTAAAATGTACTTATTAGCACCTAAAATGTACATATTAACACCTAAAATGTACATATTAGCACCTAAAATGTACATATTAACATCTAAAATGTACTTATTAGCACCTAAAATGTACATATTAATACTTAAAATGTACATATTAGCACCTGAAATGTACACATTAGCACCTAAAATGTACATATTAGCACCTAAAATGTACATATCAACACCTAAAATGTACTTATTAGCACCTAAAATGTACATATTGACACCTAAAATGTACATATTAACACTTAAAATGTACATATTAACATCTAAAATGTACTTATTAGCACCTAAAATGTACATATTAACACCTAAAATGTACTTATTAGCACCTAAAATGTACATATTAGCACCTAAAATGTACTTATTAGCACCTAAAATGTACATATTATCACTTCAAATGTACATATTAGCACCTGAAATGTACACATTAGTACCGAAAATGTACATATTAGCACCTAAAATGTACATATTAGCAACTAAAATGTACATATTAACACCTAAAATGTACATATTAACACCTAAAATGTACATATTAACACTTAAAATGTACACATTAGCGAATAAAATGTACATATGAGGACCTAAAATGGACATATTAGCACCTAAAATGGACATATTAGCTCCTGAAATTTACATATTAGCTCCTGAAATGTACAAATTAACACCTAAAAGTTACATATTAACACCTAAAATTTACATATTAGCACCTAAAATGGACACAAGTTTACCTTTTGAAAAGGTACAGCCCCAGTGACAGCTTTTGTACCTTTTTTCTGAGAGTGTAATGTCCCATCTAAGCCACAAGCTAATGATGTTGCATGACATGACAGACATCATTAAAGTTGTCTACACATGTCATGTTTATCATTAGCAATTACATTTTATTGCATCTGTCACAGTGTAGATTCTATTAATGCTCCACGCAACGTTATGCAATGCTACAAATCTTGAATAAATATACAAAGCTTCATTCCAGTTTGAAAACCACATGCACTGAAAAATAATTGGTGTAGGGTTCATGATTTTGAAACCATTTTTATAAATTTCACAAATAATCACGAAGTAAAAACCGCATTGAGCTCACATTTCCGGTTGTTGTGCAGCTAAAAAAAGTTGGAAGAGAACTGTCACAAACTTCTGTAGTGCAAGGATTTGTAGGCAATATTAGCCCACAATCACGCATGGATGCACACTCTACAAATCCACTGGAAATTGTATACCATCGAGGCACCTTTGGCATACTCTTTTCATCATATTATGATTTGAGACGCACTAATCCTAATCTCACATACTATTTAGGATGAATAATATGCAAATTGGGATGTTGCCACGGCTAGAGGTGCCGCATACCGACAAACTTTCTATCACTCAGCTCTTCTCAGCCAGCCCAATCACGCCGTGTGTTTACTTAATTGGAAGGCACTGAAGGATGAAAAGACACTTCTGGTGGTGAACCAGGCACAGCATGTCAGAGAGACATACAAGCTGCAATATGACACTAAAGGAAAGCCGATGCTGAATAAACCTTCCCTGACCAGAAACAAGATTTTAGAAGGGGCCAGTCAGTCTGCAGATTTACATTAAACAGAGGGCAGTGCTGATGAAGATTTGTGTTAAAGCAAGATTTCACCCAAAAATGAAAATATTGTCATTATTGACTTATTGGCCTATGTTATTCTAAACCTGTATGAGTTTCCTTCTTCCGCAGAACACACAAGGAAATCAACTTTCAAGCTTCAAAAAGATGGAAAAGCATATAACGAATCATAAAAGTGTTCGAATATTGAATATTCCACATCTTCTGTAGCCATACAATAACTTTGTGTGAGAAAAAAAACTGAAATTGAAGGCATTATTTATTTTAAAATATGAATATCTAATCATTAGAGGAGAAGCAATGCCCAATTTGTGAACAAAACATTCTTTAGAGGTGGGTGGGTATTTGTTCCAGTGATTTTCAATTGATTTGATTCACAAAATGATTTGTTCGCAAATTGGACGGATCCAATATTCAGGTTCAGCTGACTGAATCTTTTGAGTTGATCTTTCCAAAGAATCAATTGATTTGATTTCCACAATAATTTGTTGGATTCAATACTCAGTTTCAACTGACTGAATCTTTTGAGTTGGATCTGTTGATTTGATTCACAAAATTATTTGTTCACAACGGGTTCAATATTCAGGTTCAGCTGTCTGATTCTTTTGAGTTGATCTTTCCAAAGAATCAATTGATTTGATTTCCACAATAATTTGTTGGATTCAATACTCAGTTTCAACTGACTGAATCTTTTGAGTTGGATCTGTTGATTTGATTCACAAAATTATTTGTTCACAACGGGTTCAATATTCAGGTTCAGCTGTATGATTCTTTTGAGTTGATCTTTCCAATGAATCAATTGATTTGATTTCCACAATAATTTGTTGGATTCAATACTCAGTTTCAACTGACTGAATCTTTTGAGTTGGATCTGTTGATTTGATTCACAAAATGATTTGTTCACAAATTGGACGGATTCAATACTCAGGTTCAACTGACTGAATCTTTTGAGTTGGATCTGTTGATTTGATTCACAAAATTATTTGTTCACAACGGGTTCAATATTCAGGTTCAGCTGTCTGATTCTTTTGAGTTGATCTTTCCAATGAATCAATTGATTTGATTTCCACAATAATTTGTTGGATTCAATACTCAGGTTCAGCTGACTGAATCTTTTGAGTTGGATCTGTTGATTTGATTCACAAAATAATTCTTTCACAAATTGGACGGATTCAATATTCATGTTCAGCTGACTGAATCTTTTGAGTTGATTTTTCCAATTAATCAATTTATTTGATTCCCACAATAATTTGTTGGATTCAATACTCAGGTTCAACTGACTGAATCTTTTGAGTTTGGATCTGTTGATTTGTTTCACAAAATTAATTTTTCACAAATTAGATGTCACTAATTCTTTCGAGTTTGATCTTTCCAATGAATCAGTTGATTTGTTTCCCACAATGATTTGTTTCAAATTGGACTGATCCAGTGCTCCGACTCAACTCACTAATTCAATGATCTTTTCACAACTGAAGGGGAAGATTATCCGTGAGTAATGGCTTGTCTTAGCCTGTTTCTCACACAAACTACAATCCAATTGAACCTTGAAATATAGCACCTGGACCACGTATGATGATTTTTTTGTGCTTTTCTTCTCAATTATTAAGCTTGAAATCTTCAGTTCAATTGCAAATTTATGGCAAAGGGTGATTTGTACAGTAAGAAATTTTCATTTTATGAAAATGAAAAAACCTGTCATACAGGTTTGGAATGACATAAGGGTTAATAAATTATTTTATTTTTGGGTTAACTATCCCTTTAAATGCTTTTTTTTTAAAGTCTCAACGTCATGTTTATTTTTGGTCTTTTTTTTAATATCCTCCCTCTTTTTAATCAAACCCAGCTTTGAAAGGATAGAC
The DNA here is from genome assembly GCF_016745375.1 of Pimephales promelas. The sequence continues at coordinate 4,192,991 of NW_024121532.1, forward strand.
TCATCACTTGTCACTATTAAAATGTTGATTTGGCTTTTGCTCATCGTGATGCAGAGATGACTGTGTGATGATGTTTTTCCAGCAAAACAATAACAGCAATATGACTAGCCAGGCTAACCGCGCTGATCTAATCAGTCTCACGATCTGTTTTCTTCCGGTACTGTCGTTCAGCAGAGGACTCTGTTTACTCAAATAAGCTCCAAAACACCTCAGCTCAGATATTAATCCCTCCACATGTTCAAACACAAGGAGGAAGAGAAGGAGGGAGGAAGACAGAAAATGAGAGAGATAAAGCGAAACCGAGGAGGAATAGAGGAAGAAGGAAAATGAGGGAATGATACACATCAGTGGGAGATAGAGAGGTGATTGTAGGCTAGTTGTTTAATAATTCTGAAACACAAAAGCTTAATAATAATAGTAATCTTAAAACAAAACCTTTAAACTTGAGATATGTGGTATATGTAATGATTCTGGCAGCATTTTTCTTCCATAAACTGCATATCTTAGTTATATATATGAAGAGTTCAGATGCAAAAGCCTCTAAATGCCATTTGAAAATTTCTTCTTTAATAATGTTAATAATAAATAATTTTTATCAAACTTGTATATTTAAGTTCAGTAATTTCACTTAAATGGCAATGATAATTACCTATTAATTGTTATTTAAGTGAAATTACTGAACTTAAATATATAAGTTTGATAAAAATCATCATTAAAGAAGAAAATTTCAAATGGCATTTAGAGGCTTTTGCATCTGAACTCTTCATATATATATATATATATATATATATATATATATATATATATACAAAATCACTATAGCATGCAGTTCTATGGTGTTTGTCACAATAATGTTCAGTTTGCTTTAGTTTGTGGACTTTTAGTTTGTATTTAATCAGTTCCTGTTTTCCTTTGTTCATTTTTTTTTTTGTTTGGTTCAGATGTGTGTGAATAATTCCCTGTTTGCATCGTTTAAATCCTTAGTATTAAAGGATTAGTTCACTTTTGAAAAAAAAGCTTTTGCTGATAATTTACTCACCCCCATGTCATCCAAGATGTCCATGTCTTTCTTTCCTCGGTCGAAAAGAAAATAAGGTTTTTGATGAAAACTTTCCAGGATTTTTCTCCATATAATGGACTTCAATGGGAACCAGACGGTCCAAGGTCCAAAAGACAGTTAATAACAGTTTCAGATGCAGCTTCAAATGTCTTTAAACGACACCAGACGATGAATAAGGGTCTTATCATGCGAAACGATCGGTTATTTCAAAACTTATTCCAAAAATGTAACTTTTCTAAGGACAAATGCTAGCCTTGCTCCATTCTCTGAGGCGCGTTTGTAACGTCACGTAATTACGTTCAAAAGGTCACGGGCGACGTAGCCGGAAGTACAGAGTCAGTGTTTAAATTGAACGCATAATTGAACGTGAAAACTAACTCAAACGCCGTTTACAAAAAAAGGAATTAAAAGGTAAAACAATGATGTCGGACGATTTTGATTCTGTGTCCAAAGTGTCAATATTTTGTGTGAGCACCAGTGTTATCTATGCCATAATCCTCCTATAGGCATGGAATTCTTTAAAAAAATGTAAATAGTGTATAAATTAAAGGCTTCTTCATACTTCATTATGTTTTCTTTCATAGCTAGATTAACAGGTATTTTGAATGGAATGACTTGGTTTTAGAAAACAAGCTGAGAGATGTGTGTGCTCAAGCAACCAGACTCATGAGTGCTTGTCATGGGAGCTGTATGTGATGTCCCTCTCAGCCCCAGCAGTTCTAATTGATGATTCGGCATCTCAGTCATGCTCTCCGGCCAATCTGCCTCCTCACAGATGGCTCAGTTTGGGTCACATGTGAGAGCCGCTCACTCAATATCTGCTTCTAAAGAAGGTGCTGGCTTATTTTAATAACGCTTGGTGTTTGTTCGGCATGAATTAGACACGCATGAGATGTACATGCAGGTGGCTTGCTTTACCCGAGCCCGTCTTCACCACCCTGTCAGAACGGTTTTAGAGAGCTGTCTTGAATCAGTCAGCTTGTGAATATCATCATGTCGATGTAACCATGGCAAATAATCACTTCTTAGATGTATGGATTGGTAGATCGAGCTTTCTTGGATAGACAAATAGATATTTAGAGACGCTGCAAAACTAATTCATAGACCAAAACCATAATGCAATTTGTTAAAAAATGCAAATGTTAAAAAAAAAAAAAATCAGATATTTTACAAGAAAAAAATGCAGATATATAGTGTGTATGTTTACTAGATGTTATTCAAATTATCATTATAGATAAATAGACAGATAGATAGATAGATAGATAGATAGATAGATAGATAGATAGATAGATAGATAGATAGATAGATAGATAGATAGATAGATAGATAGATAGATAGATAGATAGATAGATAGATAGATAGATAGACAGATAGATAGATAGATAGATAGATAGATAGATAGATAGATAGATAGATAGAGATGGGGTCATGTCATAAACAGGTGTCTGAGCATGTTTGCTGTTGTGACATCCTCATAAAAACCTGATTAATGATTAGTAATCAAGTTAACACCTGCTTCCTACCTGCACAAAAGCTGGCCCATGGCACAGGACTCAAAGCAAGCACTGCTGCTAATTAAATAAAGTCAGCTTGTGTTTTTTGAAATCTTGATAGAACTGACCTGATATCACTAACAGATTCAGATTCACCATATTATCTTCTTTCCTCAGAATGCTCTCTTTCTCATTCAGCATGCACTGCAATAACCTGATTGCATCTGATGTGCCTTTAATAGAGAATGATCTTACCACAGTCAGACAGCAATCTCCGCTTAAGTAAACAGCATGTGAAAGGTATTACTTTGTGTCGGTAGAACCGCTGAACCCGCGTTCACCTTGTGTTCTTTGGCTTGTCTGAATAAGGAAAATGGTTGTGTGTTTTGTTTACCCCTCTAAACACTGAAATTATTTTACGAGATGTTGTAGACCGGCCTCCACGGAGCCATACAACAAAATACTTTAAGCCTTCTTCTAAAATATTTTCTCTGTGTGGTGTAGTGTTTAGCATTGCCTTTCATTTTCTCAGGGGGTGTTGTTTGGGGCAATCGCCTTTTTTTGCTTTCCTAAAAATCGAGCCCACAGGATCTGCACTGGTTGATTATCATTTCCACAGTCAGCTTAAGGAAACGATAGGTTTTCATATTTTCTGAAGCAAATGATGCTGCTTGTGCTAAACCCCCAGCCATAAATCAAGGGTTCTGAAACAAAGTATGTGAACATCAGGCACTTTTTCGTTTCGTGGGGCACTTATATTTTATTTTTATTTTTTTATATTATATTTTTAAAACAATAATATCTTTAATATCAAACTATATATTATTTGAAAGCTTACAATCTCTAGTTTCCATATTTGGTGACTGATTTTCAAAATAAATTGCAGAGGAGCTGGAATTTATCAATTTGCAACAAGAATATTTTCATACTCCCAAGTCGTGTTGAGACCTTTATTTTGAAATAGTGATGAAAATCATGAAAAAAAGGTAGAAACCTATGTTTGTTTTCATGCCAAGAGTTCAAAACATTGCATCCATTCAATTATTTTAGAAAAAAAGGTCTGAAAATGTTTTCAGTATAAAGAAAAAAATAATAAATTCACCATTTGTGATGTGGCAGGAAGCTATAATGTGCATGCGTGTTCTTTGTTTGTGTTTCTTAGAGGTTGAATTCAACTTCCCATACTACTTCTGAACAGGATGTCTACTTCATAAATTGTATGAAAATTGTGGAAATACTTGAATTGAGGCGCCCTTATATGGGCAGTGATGGAGTCTGGTTGTGCCCTAGTGAACAAGTTTGGTACTGCACCCAAACAAAATCTCACTGAAAGCTCATTTTTTGAGATTTCAACCAAAAATTTTAAACACAACTTGTTCAGATTTTTTTTTTGCAGTTTTAGAGTGGCCCAGGTTTTGAAAATATACGGTATATTTTATATAAAATATGAATATTTTTTTTACATTGTACATTTCCATAAACTCAAACTTCTATAACTTTTTTTCTGTTTCACTTTCTGAATTTATTTCACTTCGACAAAAATCTGCCAAATGTCTTCTTTAAAACGAGACCAATCTTACGTCTATATTCCAAAGCATTCTTGAATTACAACCATTTAAATTTGAAATGTGGTCTCCCATGTCTATTCAAAAAAAGGGGGGTGACCGTTAACAGGTTAATTAGACTTTTGTTTAGTTGTTTTCCAGTACTGGTACATGTTACTTAACGAGTCTCTCCTTTAAATCCTTGTGATCTGTTTTATCACATAAAATAACAGGACACCTCTCCTCAACAAGCTGCACAGTTTAACCATTTGTATTCACATTGCTTGCCAAACTGTAATACTTAGGGGTTATAGATTTGAACAAACCCCTAACCCTGAGTATGAACAATGGCCCATGTGAAATGTTAATAATCAAGCATTTGACAATTAGGTTAAAGCTCTTTATATTCAGACAGTACATGCTGGCTTGGTGTACTTCCTGTTAGCTGCAGGATATGTAAAAGCAACCCGTCTAATCTGGGTTTGTTAGCGTTTCCGTACTTATCCTGGATTTCCCCGAATGTTTAATGAGAGCGGTGAGGCAATCTGGCGAGACTTGAGTCTGCTGTCCATGTTAAAGACAAGTCTGCTGATTTGTGCCTAAGGGGGACATTTTACACCAAAACAGCTCAGCCTCTCTGGTGGGTGAAGGCCACTTGAGACAGACAGCGACGGGGGATGGAGGAAAGAGAGACAGAGAGACTGAAATATGACTGAATTAGACGAAAACACAAAGAATCGACGTTCTAAAGCCTGTTTAGAGATTTAGGTCTGATATGAGATGACAGTTTTACATTTGTTGATGATGTGCATGGCGCTTGCTCATGCAAAAGTCGCCTCCATGATGTTAGGATGTGTGGGTGGTTGCCAAGGCATTGTTATGCAGTTGCTAAGATGTTCGTTAATGTGTTATACATTTGCTAGGCTGGTTTGATAAGGCAAGTGGGTTACAAGGGTGTTATAGGTGCTTACTCACTGGCCAGGTCAAAACGAAACTCTAAGGATGCATTAGCCATTCATAAGTTCTTAATTAAAGGTATAGTTCACTCAAAAATTTAAATTTGGTCGTTCCAAAGCTATAAGACTTTTGCTCATCCGAACACAAAGGAAGATCTTTTTGATGAAATCTGGGAGCTTTCTGTTCCTCCATTGACAAATATCACTTTGACACTTCATAAAGAGATCGTAAAACGAACCGGGCAAAAAATTTTCTGAAGAGACTCTATTTCTTTATATGATGAACAGCTTTTATCACATTTATAAATGTTAGTTTTTATTTACATATAAACATTGATCAGCGAACATAAACAGACAGCCCATTCTCATCCCAAGGCTTCATCTAACTGACGCTTTTGGCCATGCGTCAACATGTCACCCTTTAGTGTCAATATGAGACGCGCCTCCTAGTGGTCTAACCCTAACCCTACCCCAGATCTAAACCTACACTGTAAAAACAAACCTATAGAATCTACTCAATAAAAGTGAGGTAACAATTTGCACTCATTTTGTTTGGGTAGATTTCATTCTATATTTTTGAGTAAGGAGTACCGGACTTTAACAGCTATGATATACTAAACGAAATTAGGTAAATATTCTACCTAATATTTCTCAATACATTACACAGCTAATTACTTATACAAATTGAGTAATAATTACTCTATTATTAGCAGAAAACAGTAATTATTATTAATGATAATAAGTGAATAGCAATAATTAAACATTACTTATTCAGAGATGGTTAAATTTACTTAAAAATGGCCAGACACAGGACACAGTAGTTTAACAGTAACAAATTACTCTTTATTGACCAAATATGGATAAAAACATTTCATTTAAAAAAATTAAATAAAATAAAAACATTCTGTTTCACTTGGAAATACGTCACAGCACTGGAGAAAAATCGTTTGCGACTTCCGGTTCACGGGGACTTTAATTACAAGTGACACAACATATCATTAACAACTTCTTAAAACTAATACAAAAACAGACAAAGACAAATCTGTTGACCAACTTGCATTTCTGTGGTCGTTCTGATGATGGTCTGAGACTCTTATTAATCATGGTCTTCGATGTCATGCACATAAAGAACCTCGCTTGTCTTCACACATCCTCACTCCCCCACTTTAACAGCAGACACGAACTGCTGAAAGTGAAAGTGACACTGAAAGTTTCTGGAACATGTCAAAAGTGTATTTAAGGGTTTTGGGGTACTCCAGGTTGAGGGCATACATCAGCCCCATCAACAGAATGCATGCTGTGGTTTTGTTTCCACATCCAGTCAGTACTCTGTTGCCCTCTATAACAACCAACACATCTGATGGGTCCTCCTCGGCTGTGGGATTATGAATCACCAAAACTTTCATTATTTGGTTTGTGTGGCCCTCAAGTTCGTCCTCCTGTTAAAAAGAAAAAGGAAAAGCATATCATTTTTTCAAGTTAGTTTAAGCATATTAACAACACGTTGTTCCAAAACAGTTGTCTTTTTTATTTACGTCATTTATTTCAAGACAAAGCAGGGTTTCTGTATTAATCAGCACTTCAATTTCAACAGGTAAAAAAAAAATCGAAAGAAATACTTGAATTCTTGACCCCAGTATCCCATAATAAAACAATTAGCAATCTAATCCTTTACTTTAGATGGAAATATCTTGTAAGGATTGGAATAGATTGTCATGCTGGAACATTCAGGAAATAAATGTCCACATAGAACAAAGGAATAATAGAGTTGCCACTACCTGATTATATAGGTGAACATTTAGATTTTTTTAACTTGAATTTAATGACTTAAAAAATAATTTGATTGTTTTTGTCGATTGATTTCATAAATCAGATTTACTTATCCTACGAGTCGAGTAAGATCATTCCCCTTAATGGAATCGATCCCAACCTTTGCATTTTGAACCTTTGGAATCGACTCTCAATTCCCAACGCCTCAGAATCGATTCTTTTTGGAATCGACCCCCATCCCTATCATTCAGAGGCGATGCTTCTTCGCCGTCGCTTCTGTAACAGGTACATAAAGTGTACTGTTAAATGTATTTATAGTTTATTAGAATTCCCACAAAATTGTTTGACATATACCTGATATTACTGCCTAAGTGAAGTCGAGTGTCTTTCCCTTTAATTGATGTGATGTCATGAGTCAATATAATTTCCTGTTCTGTCTCCTCCTCTTCCTCTTTGCACTGGTGATGCAGTGAGAGGTGAGGTTATTTTAGGCTCCTGATAATCATCTTTAATCGTAATCTTAATTGTTGTTTTTATGTCTAAATTTTCAATCTAATTCCTGTGTATAATGTTATTTTACTTATCTGTGTGGCTATTTCCGTAATTTTGTCCCGATTAAGTGATGTTTTAACATCTGGGCCTAAAGGTGAAATGAGAGCACGTGTGACAAGTGTACATCACATTTGTTTTATAGAGCTAGAGAGGGCGATTCTCACTAAGAGGCTGATTACATTTTATTTGTGCATCAGGTATGGCTTCTGTTATACGTTTGTTTTATATGCATTTTATTGTGACTCTTCCTCTTTGCACTGGTGATGCAGTGAGAGAGCTAGAGAGGGCGATTCTCACTAAGAGGCTGATTACATTTTATTTGTGCATCAGAATAAAAGATCGCTGAAACTGCTGAGTGAGTCCTGTCCTGTTCTTCCCACGTGAATGAAAAACACAACGCAGAAAAGAGACCAGTTACACTTGGTGCCGTGATCATTTCGGATCATCAGATCAGCGCTTCGCCGATCGCCGTGGTTGCGTGACGGCTCGCACGCTTCGCAGATCTTCCTCGCCGAACGTCTTCCTCATCGCCATTGCTCGTGGAGGCTCCAGCTCGCGCACGAGGAGGGCGCGTGTGTGAGACGAACAGTGTGCGACATCGCGGGACGAACTGTTGCGTCTTAAAGGAACGGTAAACGGTTGTTGACTCCTGAAACTTTTTTTTCCCTTCTTTCTCTGGAGCGCTTTCGTTGGTCGTTGTATATTGAACGACGGAGACTGTGAAAAGCACTGCGGGACGCTTCTGTTTACGTCATGCATCGTATCCTTTATCTATACACTATAATAAATGACTGTGAGGAATTTTAAACAAGATAAAGTGTACAATTGATTTTGATGAAGTATATATTTTATTTTCACTGTGAATTTTGTAAGTGAACAGCATTTGATATCTTGTATTTCTCTGCATATTTGAACTGTTCAACAGTTGAGGTTTTGCTCTTGTGCAGATAATTTGCTCTTATTTTTGCATATATTTTTTTTTCCTTTCCTGTTTCATTTCACAAATTGAAACATGTCTGAGGGTCCTAGCAAAGATGATTTTAGTCCTGTGAAAAATTCTAATGTCACTTTTCCACTGGGAAGAGGTCATGGGCCTGACATTTATGAAAATGAGGGTGTGTCTGAATTTACACGTTGCTATGGGAGAGGGAGAGCATTAGCTAATTTGGGACTTGACCGTGTGCACACAACCGATTCAGCAATTGGTTTTTCTGTAGGTCCAGCTGCTAGCTCCACCCCAATCATAAACCCTGACTTTGATCGTGTTGTTACTCCTGAGTCGTTAGGGGGTATCATTTCAGATCTGGCTCAGAAAATAGGAGAGAGTATTTCAGCCAGCCTTAACCTTGCGCACCAGCCCAGCCCAGTACAGTCTAATCCACCCTGTCATTCTCAGCATTCAAGTGATGGCATTGATAAATCTAGCCTCAAAGTGATAGTACAGCAAGATGCACCACCACCACCATTCTTCAGGGGAGATAAGAGTGATTCATTTACTGTGCACGAGTGGGAAGATATGATGTACAGTTATTTGAACAGAATGAAATGCCGAACGCAAACTGATGTCTCTGATCTCATCCTGAGCAGATTGGCTGGCAAAGCGAGAGATGTGGTTAAAGTGTCCCTGCGAAGCCGCCCCGAACTGAGTGCCAGTAAGTTCCCAAGTGCAGTGTTTGACATACTGAAACGCAACTTCAGTGAGTTGTCTTACTCTAACATGCCCATGGCTGACTTCTATAACACCGTCCCTAGAGCAGATGAAAGTCCCATGGATTACTGGATACGGCTTAACAAGTCCATAGATGTTGCTGATGAGTGCTTGCGCAGACACAATAAGAGTGTTGAGGATCCCGCTGCTGAAGCAGTCATGATGTTTATTTCTCATTGCCCGGACCCGAGTCTTGCTTTGTCTTTTCAGTTTAAGCCAGCAGAGAAGTGGAGCGCTGCTGAGGTCCAGGAGCGCTTGGATAGTCATCAGAGGGATCTAAAGAGAGTCTCCTCAAGGAAGCAGCACGCAATGTCCTTGTCAGCTAGCAACCAGTGCACTGTTATGGCAGGCCCCAATGTGCCTAGTTCTCTTCCTCAGCCTGTTTCCATGACCAGTTCTCCTCAGCAGCCAGTTTCTATGCCAGCCCAGTCACTGACTCCGGTGAGTCCTCTTAATCCATATGCTGTTCCCTTCTCTCCAGATACCAGCCTTCAGCACATTGTTGGCATGATGGATCGAGTCCTGTCTTTGTGCACTGCCTCTTTAACTTCACCCAGTCAGGTTCACCCAGGCAAGACTCCAGATTTCAAAACCAACTTGAGCACTGCATGTAGGGTCTGTAGATCCAAGGAACACACAACGTATGAACATTGTAGACGCCAAAGGCTGTGTCGTCTCTGTTTCAGTCCTGGCCACTTTAAGAGTGACTGTCCTAAAGCAGCATGCCTTGCATCTCCCTCAGATACTGCTCAGTTAAACTGAAGAGCCCATGCGATGAGAGGGGTAGCATGGGCAATTTAAGTAAAACCTCCCTCACAGAAGATGTGCAAAATGTTTTTGCTAACAGTTGCAAACTATTTCCAGAAGACAAAACCGTGTTATATGTGGGGTCTCAGAGAGTTGATGGGGCAAGTGAGTTGTTTTATGCTCCTGTGACAGTCTGTGACCGGTGCACATTAAAGGGGTTGCTGGATTCTGGTAGTATGGCCTGCACGCTTAGTGAAGAGGGTGAGTCCAAGCTGCAAGCTGATGGTCTTCTTCCGTATCCTCAAACTGTTGCGGGTAATGTGGTCCTGGTTGGCTGTGGTGGCCTTACGATTCAGCCGAAGTGTTCATACGACTTGGAGATTGAAGTCTATGGATTCAAGTTTGTCGTTCCCACCCTTGTGGTGCCTGGACAAAGAGATGAGTTCATAATAGGAAGTAATGTGATCAAATGTGTTGTGCAGAAGATGAAATCGCATGACAAGTACTGGGAGCTTGTTTCCTGCAAGAACAGTAATCCTGAGTGTGAGCAATTCCTTGAGCTTCTGAGCTGCATCTCCCGATGGTCTGGGCCTCAACAACCTGATAAACTTGGGACTGTAAAACTCCGTCAGGCAATAACTCTGCTTCCCAAATGTGAGTATCTTGTTTGGGGCAAATTGCCAGCTAATGTACCTGTTTCCCCAGGAAGTACTGTAATTGTTGAGCCAACCACGGCACGTTCAGCTCCTAAAAACATTCTTGTCGGACGCGTAGTAACACCGATGTGGGGTGATCGATGGGTGCCAATGAAGATAGTGAACCCAAACCCAATATCAGTGTCGCTTCGCCGTAACACTAAAGTGGCTGATGTTTCTTCCTGTCTAGCCGTGGAGGATTTTCCTGTCATGCAGGGTCTGAGCAGAACTCAATGTGATGTTCCTGATTCAAATCCACACATTACTGACTCATCCGTTAATCCAGCACAGCCGTTGAAGGATCTTGGTCTTAACGAAATTGACATTGATGGATGTGAAGTCTCTGGGATGTGTAAGAGGAAATTGACGGATCTTCTTGTATCCTACCATGATGTTTTCTCAAAGGACAAGCTGGATTGTGGAGAGACAAAGGACTTTGTGCACAGGATCCATCTTTATGATGAGCGTCCATTCCGTCTGCCCTATCGCCGCATCCCACCTGCCCACTATCAAAAATTGAGAGAAGTGTTGTCAGAAATGGAGGAGAAAAGCATAATCAGCAAGTCTGTCAGTGAGTATGCGTCACCCTTGGTGATGGTCTGGAAAAAAGACGGTAATCTGAGGGTCTGCACTGATTTTCGCTGGCTCAACGCTAAAACCATCAAAGACGCCCACCCTCTACCCCATCAAGCTGACTGTCTCGCAGCCTTGGGTGGTAATGCCCTTTTCAGCACCATGGACTTAACTTCAGGATTTTACAACATCCCACTCCATGTGTCTGACCGACGATACACTGCCTTCACAACACCTATGGGCTTGTATGAGTATAACCGTCTTCCTCAAGGTCTTTGCAATAGCCCTGCTTCTTTCATGCGCATGATGCTCAGCATTTTTGGAGACCTTAACTTTTCCACTCTGCTCTGTTATCTGGATGACTTGTTGGTCTTTGCACCTTCTGAAGAGGAGGCATTGAAGCGTTTGGAGATAGTGTTTTCTCGTTTGAGAACCAGCAATTTGAAGCTTGCACCTAAAAAGTGTCACTTCCTGAGAAAATCTGTAAAGTTTCTGGGCCATGTGATAGATGGTACTGGTGTTTCAGTTGATGAGGAGAAAGTTAAAGTCATCTCTGCTTTTCAAAAGGAGGACTTAATGAAAGAAAACAAAATCACACCTTCACAAAAAAAGATCAGATCGTTTCTTGGTATGGTCCTGTACTACCAATCCTTCATTCCGAATTGCTCACGCATTGCCAGACCCTTATTCAACTTAACTGCTGGTCAGAAACGCTCAGTGAAAGCTGCTGGTAGTCACAGGAGAGCAGGCACTTTTCGGGAGTTGACGCCCCAGGACTGGACCCCTAACTGTGATGTGGCGTTTGAGGAGCTAAAAAGGGCCCTTGTTGACAGTGTGGTGCTGGCTCATCCTGATTTCGAGCGTCCTTTTCTTCTCTGTACTGATGCCTCGTTGGATGGCATAGGAGCAGTACTGTCTCAGATCCCTGCTGGTGAGGACAAGGCAAGACCAATAGCGTTCGCAAGCAAGGCTTTGAGCCGCAGCCAGACAAATTATCCTGCACACAGACTGGAATTCTTGGCTCTGAAGTGGGCAGTGTGTGATAAGTTCAGTCACTGGCTTAAGGGCCATGAGTTTACTGTGTGGACGGATAATAATCCGCTGACATACATTATGACCAAGCCGAAGTTGGATGCATGTGAGCAGCGCTGGGTCTCGAAACTTGCTCCATATTCGTTTGAGATCAAATATGTTCCTGGAAAACTCAACGTGGTGGCGGATGCGCTCAGTAGGGATCCGTTTGTCAGGCCAGTGAGTCAGCGGCTCTTGTCTGAGCCTTATTCTGAGCTGTTGCGACAAGTAGGGGTGTGCGATATGACGATTTTTAATCGTGGACGATTAAAATGTCTCCACGATCTGCTTTTGAAGAAATATCGTAGTATCGTGTTACAGTGCATTCTATCAGTTCAGTTCTGGCGCCTCAGTCTCAACTGTACAACGCGACGTAGCCTATCACATGTTAATGAATAGGTACGGGACACTGCAATTCACAAAAGTTCATTATTTGCATAAGCCTTGCCGGTTAAACATTTAATTCACGCGCTGATGCGCTGTTCTAACGTGCGCTTTCCTGACCGCATATCCACGGCGCTCACAGGCACTAGAAGTCTGTCAAACAGCGCCTGAATACTGGACTAAGTTATCTTTCGAGTCTTATTATGCTAATACTGTTAAATACACACAATGTTTACATAAACAGGCTATGTCTAAAGTGAAAGCAAACATTTGAGAGAATATCTGGTGTAATATGCGTCTATATTAAACGCGTCGCGTGCTGGTCTAAAAGCGACAGGAATAATACTGCCGCATGTCCTTAAAGGGATAGTTCACCAAAAAAAAAAAAAAAAAAAAAAAAAAAAAAAAATCCGTCATTATTTACTCACTCTAATGTTGTTCCAAACCTGTATTCATTTCTTTCTTGTGCTGAACACAAAAGACAATTTTTTTTAATGTGGGTAACCAAACAGTTGCTGGTCCCCATTAACTTCCAGGAGAGAACCTATAAAAAAAACTATAAGGAGACCAGCAACTGTTCGGTTACCCACACTATATAAAATAACTTTTATTTTCAACAGAAGAAAGAAACTTATTCGGGTTTAAAACATCTTGAGAGAGTAAATTAAGACCATTTTCATTTTTGAGGGAATCTCTTTAGTAAAAGAAAAAAAAAAACACAAGGAGAAAATCACTCACTGACCGAGAACTTTAATAGTAGCTTTAATAAGAATCAATTTATTCAGTGAAGTCTCTGTAGTGTTTTAATTTCATATTTGTTTAATTTAATTACTTTCTTCAATACTACTGCTAAATACACCTAGTGCATCTGAAAAATAAAGCACTATTTATTTAATTTGAATATTAATTTGTGTAATGTTTATCTTGTCTTATTTTTTTAATAACAAAGAAAATAATGACAAAGATTCTTTTACCTAAGGCTTTGTTTTTAACATAAGGACATTAGTTTGGCTGTAATGAACAGCCACTTGCAAAATATTAAAACCAACTTGAAAAAGAATCGTGATAAAAAATCGTGATCGTGATTTTCCTAAAAAAATCGTGATATGATATTTTTTCCATATCGCCCACCCCTAGCGACAAGTACACAATGTAGAGGATGGAAACGTACAAGAGGTGTTCCGTCTTACCTGCCAGCCGCAAACTTTAGGGACAGGATCATTTGATGCTGGGCTGGATACATCAATGTCCAGCGATGACGTGTCTTCCATCTTGTCCTCCTGTGATGAATGGGAAATGGGAACTGAATGTAGAGCAACATCGTTTGCAGGACATCTGAACTCTTTAATCAGTGGAGATGAGGAAGTGTTTCATTCTCTTTCACAGATAGACTTACAAGATCACCAGTACAAAGACCCTGTCATTGCTAGAGTGTCTTATTATGTTGGCAGGAAACGCAGACCATCAAGACGTGAGCGTGCTAACGATAACCAGAGTGTGCTGAGAATTATGAAGCAGTGGGACAAACTGTCTTTGCTTAATGGAATCCTGTACAGAGCTATTAAAGACCCGCTTACCAAGCAAAAGAAGTTCCAGTTAGTTTTACCTGACTCCTTGAAACCTGAGGCACTTTCAGGTGTTCACGACCTAGCTGGTCACCAAGGGCAGTCTCGCACTCTGTCTTTGACCCGTCAGAGGTTTTTCTGGCTTGACATGGAGCGTGATGTGCGGGATTACGTGAAAAAGTGTTCCAGGTGTGTCCTCAGTAAAACTCCAGAGCCTGCAGCGAGAGCCACCTTGGAGAGTATTAAGACCACAGCCCCACTGGAGCTCGTTTGCATTGACTTCTGGTCTGCTGAAGATCGGAACAACAAATCTGTGGATGTTTTAGTGGTCACGGATCACTTCACAAAGCTGGCGCATGCATTCCCGTGTCAAGACCAGACAGCGAAAAGAGTGGCTAAGAAACTCTGGGACAACTTTTTCTGTGTGTATGGATTTCCCCACCGCATCCATTCTGACCAGGGGGCTACCTTTGAGAGTGAGTTGATTGCTGAGCTGCTTGAACTGGCTGGAGTTGACAAGTCAAGAACCACCCTTACCACCCAATGGGGAATGGTGGTACCGAACGTTTCAACAGGACGTTAGGAAATATGCTGAGGTCTCTCCCACCTAGGCCTAAGCAGAGGTGGCCACAGTTAATACAGACCATGACATTTGTGTATAACTGCACAGCACACGAAACAACAGGTTTCGCCCCCTTTTACCTGATGTTCGGTAGGGTACCAAGATTGCCCGTTGACCTCATGTTCCGCAGTGTCCTGCAGGATAAGACAATCTGTGACTATGATAAGTATGTGAAATCTCTTGTCAGCGACCTCCAATCTGCCATGGCGTTAGCACAGAAGAATGCTGTTGTGGAACAAAAACACCAGTCCAGCCAGTACAACAAAAGAGCCAAGGGCCTACCTCTAGCTGTTGGTGACCAAGTGCTTGTGGCTAACAAGGGTTGTAGAGGGAAACGTAAACTTGCTGACAAATGGGAGCCGGTCATGTACACTGTTGTTGCCTCAAAGCCATCCATACATGTCTATAAGATCAGTGACAGAGCTGGTAATGAGAGGATAGTGCATCGGAATCTTCTTCTTCAAGTGAACTTCCTCCCGCTGCTTGAACCAGAAATGGTTAGTTCTGATCATGAGGTTGCTGAAACACTTGCCTGTAGTGTACCTTCACAGATATCTGATGCAGCACACTGTGATGGTCTAACCGAGCAGACAGGAAGTGGTGAGTCCTTAAATGGTGCCGAAATTGAGTCTGATGGGCACGCAGATGATGGGCTGAATGAGGCTGAGGAACTCTCACATGCAGACTCCATGTCGAACATCTCCAATGTTGCTACTTGTGGTGATGTCCGCACTTCTTCATGGGTGCATTCTCAGTTGTCCAATCAAGAGGAGTCGCATGCACAAGTCGCTGTGTCTGTGACTGATGATAATACTGTGGCTGTGGCTGGTACTAACCACTCTCCCCGAATTCCTGTCTCTGCCAGTGAACCTTTTTGGCAAGATCCTGTAGCTGATTTAAATGCAGATGTTCGTTACACTACCAGGCTTGGTAGAGTAATTAAGCCTGTTCGTAGGCTGATTGAGTCAATGGTTCAACTAGAAACCTTACTTGGTATGGAGTCTTTATCTCCTGTTATTCATGTTTAGATCAGTTTTTTTTTCTTCATGCTGTCTCTTGAAAATGCTAGAAGTCATGTGTTGTATTTTCTAATGCCTATCGGCTCTGTTTAAGTACCTGGTCTGAGATTTTTCAAAGTGTAATGGGCACTTTGGTAATGCCTACAATATGTGTTGAAGTTTGGCCAACTTTCTTCATATTTGTATCCCTTTCGTTTGGGTAGCTTTTTATGCTGTGTTTCCACTGTTTTTTTTTAAGTGTGGACCATGCAATTCTAGTGACCAGTATATATATATTATTTTTATTATTATACTCTGGTGAATTTTGTGTAAATTCTGAGGGGTGAGTGTAACAGGTACATAAAGTGTACTGTTAAATGTATTTATAGTTTATTAGAATTCCCACAAAATTGTTTGACATATACCTGATATTACTGCCTAAGTGAAGTCGAGTGTCTTTCCCTTTAATTGATGTGATGTCATGAGTCAATATAATTTCCTGTTCTGTCTCCTCCTCTTCCTCTTTGCACTGGTGATGCAGTGAGAGGTGAGGTTATTTTAGGCTCCTGATAATCATCTTTAATCGTAATCTTAATTGTTGTTTTTATGTCTAAATTTTCAATCTAATTCCTGTGTATAATGTTATTTTACTTATCTGTGTGGCTATTTCCGTAATTTTGTCCCGATTAAGTGATGTTTTAACATCTGGGCCTAAAGGTGAAATGAGAGCACGTGTGACAAGTGTACATCACATTTGTTTTATAGAGCTAGAGAGGGCGATTCTCACTAAGAGGCTGATTACATTTTATTTGTGCATCAGGTATGGCTTCTGTTATACGTTTGTTTTATATGCATTTTATTGTGACTCTTCCTCTTTGCACTGGTGATGCAGTGAGAGAGCTAGAGAGGGCGATTCTCACTAAGAGGCTGATTACATTTTATTTGTGCATCAGAATAAAAGATCGCTGAAACTGCTGAGTGAGTCCTGTCCTGTTCTTCCCACGTGAATGAAAAACACAACGCAGAAAAGAGACCAGTTACACTTCGAAAAGTGAAGAGAGTCGACTCGAGAACTCTCTCTGAACTGCACGTGCGGCACACACACACATACGCGTCCAGCAACAATAATCCTATTAATTTGAAACAGCAACCCAGAATATTTTTTTACAAGCATTGATTAAAACAATGATGACAATAATCACATAAAAAACGACTTAAACTTGTCTGACCTCATAACAGGACATCGTCGACCGTATAGGCTATCAAATAAAAACGCTGTCGGCGTGAACAAACCCTTATCACACAGCTGCACCTTCGCTAAGCTGTTCACTAATTTCAGCAATGTGCATGACACAAATGGCAGCTAATATTTTAATTATCAATGTAGATTTTTACTCGCATTTGCCAGTATAAGACCCAGTATAACACTAACATTATCAAAGCTAAATCGACCAGCCTGAAATTCGAACCTGTCAGCTGGATTTGGCACCGACATAAGCGAGCAAATTACAAATCTTTTTATGAATCTTACCATTAAATAAGTTAATATTTGGGTTATATGATAACAACATGATAAAAAAAACAACAAAAAACATCTTACCTGGAGCTCAACACTTCGTGGTCCTTCTGAAGACGTTGAATTTGAATTCCGCGATTCCCGCCTGGACGTTGAAGTTGACGCATACGCAATTTGCAATGACTGAACTAATATAATGGGGTATGTTTTACTCATTTTTTAATGATCCAGATATTACTGTTAATAAATAGGTAGTGTAGTTAGAATGTACCCATTTTTATATATTTTACTTGCTAACTAATATACTTAAGTAAAATATAACTGATTTGCAGAGGTTGTATTTAACACCCACCTGCATCATTTTTTACAGTGTACCCGCGTCATCTAACTGACGCTAAAGGTTGTTATGTGCGTCGGATTTAGACGTATGGTCAAAAGCGTCAGTTAGATGAGGCCCCACTCTCAGAAAAAAAGGTACAAAAGCTGTCACTGGGACTGTACCTTTTCAAAAGGTTCACTTTTGTACCCAAAGGCTGCATATTGGTACCTTAGTGGTACATATTAGCACCTAAAATGGACATATAAACATCTAAAATGTACATATTAGTACCAAAAATATACATATTAACACCTAAAATGTACATATTAGCTCATGAAATGGACATATTAGCAGCTAAAATGTACATATTAACACTTAAAATGTACATGTTAGTACCTAAAATGTACATATTAGCTCATGAAATTGACCTATTAGCACAAATGTACATATTAACACTTTAAAATGGACATATTAGCTCCTGAAATGGACATATTAGCACCTAAAATGTACATATTACCACCTAAAATGTACATATTAGCTCATGAAATGGACATATTAGCAGCTAAAATGTACATATTAACACTTAAAATGTACATGTTAGTACCTAAAATGTACATATTAGCTCATGAAATTGACCTATTAGCACAAATGTACATATTAACACTTTAAAATGGACATATTAGCTCCTGAAATGGACATATTAGCACCTAAAATGTACATAAAACCACCTAAAATGGACATATTAGCTCCTGAAATGGACATATTAGCACCTAAAATGTACATAAAACCACCTAAAATGGACATATTAGCTCATGAAATGTACATATTAGCACCTGAAATGGACAATAATTTACCTTTTGAAAAGGTACAGCCCCAGTGACAGCTTTTGTTCCTTTTTTTCTGAGAGTGTATATGATGAGAACGCGTTGCAGCCCGTTGAAACAGAAGCTTTACCGAACATGCTTGACACGCAAGAACAAACCTCATTGGTTCTTGCAGAAGCTCAAACATGCTGCGTAACATGAGAATGAACCTCATTGGTTCTCGCACATCAAGCGAACAGGCTTGTTTACCACAACTGATGTGTGAGTTGATTCATGTTTATAAAAGCCTAAATTAATTCTCATCATATGAAGTGATCGTGTCTCTTCAAAAAAATTGGACTAAACCGCTCGATCTTATGTGGATTAGTTTTGCAATCTCTGTTTGAAGCATCAAAGTGTCAGTTGCGTGTCTGTCAATGCAGGGACAGAAAGCTCTCAGATTTCAACCAAAAGATCTTCATTTATCTTCCTCAAAGATGAAGGAATGCTTAGAGATGGTAAAACCATCTTAGATAGACGGATGGATAGATCACGATATATAAAACTGAATCTTTGCCAGTGGACACATTCCAACCATTATTCAATTATAAGTATTTTGAGTGTAAATCTCACTGAAGTTGGTTAGGATAATGTGATATATTTTGTGTTTGCATCACGGCATGAACAGTAAAAGCGGCTTATGATGTTATCGGTTTGCTAATTTAATTTCAGCTTTTACCCCGGTCAGATGCTTACTTAAATTGTTTATATGGTTTCACTTATTTATACTTAAAAGTTAAGTAACTTGTCTCATATATATATGGAATTTTAAGGCCGTAAGTAATTTGCATAATTTGAGGCAAACACAATGATTTGTGATAAAAAAAATGGTAACACTTTACAATAAGGTTCATTAGTTAACAATAGTTAATGTATTAACTAACATGAACTAACCATGAGCAATACATTTGTAACAGTATTTGTTAATCTTCGTTGATGTTAGTTATTAAAAATAAAGCTGTTCATTCTTTGTTCATGTTAGTTCACAGCACATTAACTAATGTTAACAAGATTTTAATAAAGTGTTTGTAAATATTGAAATTAACGTTTACAAACATTAATAAAAGCTGTACAAGCGCTGTTCATCATTAGTTCATGCTAACTAATGTAGTTAACTAATGTTAACTAATGAACCTAATTGTAAAGTGTTACCAAAAAAAAAAAAAAATATTCTGGGTTAGAGGTTTGTTCAAATCCCTAACCTTAAGTATGAGCAGTAGTGATAGTGATCTTGCCAGAGCAAACAAAATATTAATGGACAAAGAGACCAAAGCTCAGACATGCAAGCACAGGAAATGGTGTAGACTTGGGGGCTGGGGTGGATCCTGGGATAGCTTGAGGACTGGAGACATCTTGTGTCTGGCTTCCAGCTCCTACACACAGCAGAGAGAGGGCTTAACCTCCTGCTGAGCTTCGCTGCCTCGTATCCCACTGCAACACACACACACATGCAACTTCCACCCACACACAGTAGCCTGACAAACATCCTCATCTCCCCCCCCCCCCTCCCACTCAAATGTTCCATTCTAAACAGCACATGCTAACACACAAACACACTCGCCGTCCCACCAGGAAGAGAGGAGACGTGTGAATTATTTATCTCTCCTTCCCTAGTTTTCCTGAGTGGAACCTGCCAGAAGGTGCCCCGAACTGCCGAGACCTTTAAACCCACTCCACAGAGACGGGTGGATTTGCCAGCTGTGAGTCATAATTGACAGCTGTCAGTCATTGAATGCTCATTTAAATATTTTACAGTTCAGAATGTGTTCTTCTTGTGTCTGGGCTTTTTAAAATGGAGGTGATCGGCCAAGGCGCCCTGAAGGATGTTCTGTATTTCAAAGAGCTGACCACATTTCATCTTTTTACTCACAATCGTGTCATTTTAAACCTGGCACTCTTTCTTCCTTGGAATGCAGATGGAGACATTTTGAAAAATGTTGGGTAATATGGAATAAGAGCCTCCCTAACAATTCACTGATTGAGCATGTCATTGCATGTATTGAATGCCATTATTAATCTTCACTGAAAAAAAAGTTGGCGTCAATACAATTTACACTTAGAAATTGCTAGTAAATTAGGTACAAATAAACAGCAAGTTATACTGAATTGAATGTGAAATTGGTAAATATAAAGACTTTTTCTTGGAAAACTATACTCCAATATAAGACTAGTCTTGTTTAATCATCTGAACATCCATATTTGTGAGATTTATTTCATCTGAATAGTTTTAAGGGTTAATTGACTAAATCATTCATAAAATTAGATGCTATAATTCAGATGTATGCCGTGGACTAGGATTCTATTCTTCAATGTGTCTGTTATTTGACTAAATTGTCAAACTAAAAATAAAATAATAATATTAAATAATAATAATAATCATTATTATTTTTTTATTAAAAAAATGGATGAATCATTAATGAATCATGAAAAAAAAAATAGTTTGCACAAAATATGAAGCAGCACAACTATTTTCAACAATGATAATTATAGGAAATGTTTTTGAACAGCAAATCATGTTTTCTGAAGGATCATGTGACTCTGAGGACTGGAGTAATGATGCTAAAAAATCAGTAATGCATTATAAGAATAAATTATATTTCGAAATGGATTAAAATAGAAAAAGTAGCTAGGGGGTCATCTGACCTCAGTAGTTGAGGAAGATTTTAGTTTTGTAATAAAACAAATAAGTTAGAGAATGTGTTGACAATGTTTGACGATGCTTGAAAAGTCTCCTTTTTCATTGTAATTGCATGGGAATTTTTCTTTTTGTGTTCAACTTAAGAAAGAAAGTCAAACAGTCTTGGAAGCACACGAGTATATGTAAATAACATATTTGTGGACTGTTCCTTTAATAATAGAATATGAAGTGTTAGTGATGGATCTGTGCAGTTTGTGTTCTGATGGCTGGTATCGCTGCTTCACAGGAGTGGAAAAAACTGCAAGTTTGATGCGTAGGAGTGAACTGGCCTTCTCTCACTTTCTTCCACTGATTACCCCTGCACTCCAACTCCCTGATACATCCATCTTAAGTCTTCTGCACTGTCAGAAGGCACGCACACACACCACATAAAGCACAGAACAAATGCACAATCTAGCTCTGCAGCAAAACCTGTCAACATTGGCAGCTGTCTTATAAGGAAAAAGGACTTTTTTTCAAACCCTTTAAACTTGAGTTGCTTTAAATAGAGTTTGGGGTTATCATGTTGTTAAGCTAATGACACAGTACTCTAATGAGCATAAAATAGATACATTGCCGTTCAAAAGTTTGGGGTTTAAATGCTTTTGAAAGAACTCTCTTATGTAAGCATGTAAGCAAGTGATGTGTGAAAACAGTAATATTGTGAAATATTATTTCTATTTAAATGAACAGTTTTCTATTTGAATATTTAATTCTTTCCTGTGATGCAAAGCTGAATTTTCAGCATCATTACTCCAGTCTTCAGTGTCACGTGATCCTGCAAAAGAAAAATTTCTTAATAACTATCAGGCTTAAAAGTATTTGCATTATTTTCAGGATTCTTTTATGAACAGACTGTTCAAAACAACAATTAATAAAGTTATAAATGTCTGTACTATCACTTTTGATCAAATAAATGTGCAGTATACTTGCTAAACAAAAGTATCAATATCTTGTTAAAAATGTTGTTTGTTGTATACTGTACCAGCCTACTGGTAATTATTCAACATTTATTTTAAAATGAACAAGTTTGTATTGATATTCTTAGATAAGCTATTGAATGAAATTCAATTAGTTGATATTTCTCTCAACTCGTCCATCACTGAACTAACCCATTTGTAATAACAATTATGCTGCCTTTTGGAATAGCCTATGGACAACCTATGAGGCCTTAAATTGCTGCCTGGGCATCTCACATACTGTAGGTTTTGGAACACAGCTACAGTTAAAAACATAGACTAGCACAAACTTCAGTTCAAACTTCACCACAAGCCAAAACTTTG
The DNA here is from genome assembly GCF_016745375.1 of Pimephales promelas. The sequence continues at coordinate 4,215,387 of NW_024121532.1, forward strand.
TTATGTATAACAAAGTTTTGGCTTGTGATGAAGTTTGTATTGTGCTAGTCTATGTTTTTAACTCTCAGAAAAAAAAGGTACAAAAGCTGTCACTGGGGCTGTACCTTTTCAAAAGGTAAACTTTTGTCCATTTTAGGTGCTAATATGTACATTTTAAGTGTTAATATGTGCATGGTAGGTGCTGATATGTACATTTTAGGTGCTGATATGTCCATTTCAGGAGCTAATATGTCCATTTTATGTCCTAATATGTACATTTTAGGTGCTAATATGTACATTTAGGTACTAATATGTACAATTTAGGTGCTAAATACATTTTAGGTCATAATATGCCCATTTCAGGAGCTAATATGTACATTTTAGGTGCTAATATGTACACTTAGGTACTAATATGTACATTTAGGTACTAATATGTACATTTTAAGTGCTAAGATGTACATTTTAGGTGCTAATATGTACCACTAAGGTACCAATTGGCAGCTTTGGGTACAAAAGTGTACCTTTTGAAAAGGTACAGCCCCAGTGACAGCTTTTGTACCTTTTTTTTTCTGAGACTGTAGCTAGAGAACAAAAAGTATACGCAAATAGTCTCATATGCTCACAGATGGTTAGTACAGTATGCCACATTGCACCCTGCATGTATTGTCCCACTATAGCTCTGTTGCTCAGCCCCGGCTGCTTCTAAGCAAGTGGATGTGTGTTTCCTGTGGAGAAGGGTAGTGAGGTTGAGTGAGGGCGTCTGTGAAGGGCCGTAGGGTCAAGCAGGTACTGGACTTTACCAGCGGGAACCTTAAGACACACAGCGGCCCTCTAAAGCACGGTTTACATACCTAACACACTCTGAACTGAACTGACAGCCACAATACACAGTCTCAACTGAAAAGGCTGTGTACAGAATCTACTTTGACCACCTACAGAGATCAACACGAATAGTGTGTTTGGATTTTCGCACTACAGTTCTTCTTGTACTATTTTTGCCTAAAGTGCATTGCACAATTTATCATTTTGTTTTTGGTGTGCTTAGAATACCTGGATGACCCACAAGATATGCCACAATGTGAGGCACACAACCACTGCAAATTATATCCCACCATGCAATGTGTTTTGTAGAATAATGTCTCCTGTTGCATTTATCGTGCACTCATTAGGGTCCATTCATGTATATTGGGCCTTTTTTGTTGTTCATTTCCCTGACCAAAGGGTCCCAGTATACCTAAAACAACTTAAAGCCGCGTTTCCACCGCAACTACCAGGAACTATTTGTCCCAGAAACTTTTTTTGCCCCAGACCGCTTGCTTACTGTGTTTACACGGCGGACTAAAGTACCGAAGATTATGTAGTGACGTTGAACTGCGTGCGACTGCTCCTCCTAGTCTGCACGTTTGTTTTGAGTTTTCAGTCTGTTTTGAATTTTGTATGGAGGAGATTCAAGCTGTGCTGCTTTTGTGTGCGATTGGTTTACTAACGAAGTAATTACCAAAAGGCAGAAAAGAGACAAATATCCAAAGCGTATTCAGAAAGCTCGTAATGCTAGATGTAATGCTAGTAGACGTTTGTTATCAGCGGACATTGACCGTGAGATGGATGGGACGAACTTGCGCCATCGGGCAGAAAGAACAAGTGGTAAGAACCAATCAGCATGTTCAGCCACAAGTCCCACCCCGAAAGTTCCCGAACTCTGAAAAAGTAGGCTACTACCTCTCCAGCAAGGACTTTCTCGGGGGAAATTCATTTAGACCCTGGTTCCTGCGGTGTAAACACACCAAGTACCACCCAAAGTTCCTAGTTCCTGGGGAAAGTTCCTGTGGTGGAAACGCGGCTTAAGACATTTATTTGGATTAAAATGCAAAATAATGTCTAGGTTACATATGTAACCCCAATTCCTTTCCCATACGTTACATCGGTATGACTGACGTAATGGGATCTTGCCTGAGAGCCCAATCACCTTCAAGTGTAAACTAAACGAGCCAATGCAGCACTTTCAGGATCACCACCTGGTCCCTGAATGGAGTGGTGGGGACCTTGGGCACGTATCGGGGCCGGATTCGTTGACCGAAAATGCTTGCAGGTCCCCTACCCTCTTGATTGAAGCCAACGCAGTCTGGAGCACTGTTTTTAATGACAGGATTTTCAGCTCAGTTGACTAGCGGTTGTGCACTCGAGACTCGGTCTCAGACTTGGTCTCGAGTCTATATTTTAATGGACTTGGTCTTGTCATGGACTCGTGTGCATTTTGACTCGGAATTGACTAACATATTGGGAGTCGGGACTCGGACTTATTCCCGAGTCCACTCGAGTCCCATTCAAAATATGTCATGATTTATTACTGTATGTTAACATTTCTTTAAATTGTTGTTTGATTGAAACATCCAATGATTGCTGACTTTCTTGTGCGCAACTGCGCATGACTTGAGACTATAACGTTCGCGGCACGCAAATGCAGCAGGACCCAGGTCAGATGTAATGTGGAGCCTCTAGCTTAAAGCTATGTATTGAAAATGTCTGCCTTATCATCCCTAATTCAGTTTGCATATAAGAGCCACACAGAATTCGTGTGCAGTAATGTTATGTGAAAGAGCAATTACTGATTGTAACAATTGTAAGTAATAATCATAATAATATTCCCTACACCACTATGTGGCCTTTTTACCATTACAGTATACATGATTCCATGGTATATTTGGTTTACTGTTTGAGTATGGTGCCAATTTTATTGTTACCACCAAATATTTGACATTCTTGAAGATATCTTTAAGTCTGGTTTGAGACCCAACCTTAGGTTATCTAACCTCTCTGGTCTCGGTCTTGACTTGGACTCGACTGTCTTTGGTCTCTGTCTCGACTCGGACTCGACCCTCTATGGTCTCGGTCTCGACTCGGACTCGAGTGAGCTGGTCTCGACTACAACACTGCTAAGGGGGCTCTCTTTAATCCCGTGAAAACAAGTGCGAGGTCTCAAGAGGGTGCGGGGTGAGGGCGAGGAAGGTTTAGCCTTCCCGTGCCCCTCAGGAACCTGATGATCAGGTCGTGCTTCCCCACAGATTTACCATCTGCTGCATCATGATGTGTTGCAAAAGCGGTAACATACACTTTTATTGGAATGACTGACGTAATAGGATCGCGCATGAGAGCCCAATCACCTTCGAGTGTAAAAGAAACAAGCCAATTTAAGTTGGGGTGCGAGATTTGCATCTTGCGTTCGTGGGTATAAATACAGAGAAATGAGGAGGGAGACAGCCCTATAGCTCCAACCCTTCCCACAGGTACCCCTTTTCCATCAAAAAAAGAACTGGTTCGGAACTGGTGCTGGTTCAAAGTTGGTTCGGAGTTGGTTCAACTTGCGAACCGCTTCAGAACCTATTTGTTTTTCCACGGACTAGAGTGCCCAGGGAACGACGTTGTTACGTCACTGTGTACGTCGCCATACGTCTTAGCTAGAAACCCTTGCAAATACAACATTACTTTCGGATTATCTCTAACTCGTATGCCAAGAAAACTTAAAAAACAATTGAAATATGTAACAGTGCTATGTTACACTTCTTTTATGTTACAGAGATGAAAGAGAGGTTAGGACCGACATCATTTTTTGAAGGATCTCTTTCCAGTATCCAAAAACATGGAACATTAGCATTGCACATTTACCAGCCTTTCAAACCCAACAAACTCCAGCATTAGCTTATCAGACCTTCTTACACTACATTTACTCTGCCCTATTTAACCTGCAATGTGTAGAAAGTCTGAAATGCTTTCCATTTGAGTATCGATTGTGCCTTGAGCCTGCCCGCATTAGACCCCTGAATCGGCCCTGCAGGAAACAGTGCTGTCCACAGGGGTTATTGCTCTGACTAAAGCAGGCAGCAGAGGTCAGCACCCATTGACAGCTCTGTCACAGCGTAGCTTGTTTCTGCTGTTGGGGATCAGAAGCAAGTGGTCAATAAATCCGAACAGACTGCGGTCTGCAAGCTGTAGACGCTGCATTCACAGGACAATAGATCTAAAAGACAACAGCATTTATTCATATCAAACTTTGGAAGGTTATTTGATGAGGCATAAAAGCATGTGGTGCTCAGCTGAGAGTGACTTTGTCTCTTTCTCTTTATGGCTGATTCTCATAATCAAAATGGCATGACATCCATGATCTATTTCGGGACAGCCATGTGTCTGATTGGCCTAAAAGAAAACTTTTTATTGAGAGGTTGCTCTTCAGATGTACTGTAAGTAAGAGCACATGTGTATAAAATTAACGCTAAAAGCATGGATGAAATTATATGACTTAATGATAATTCTTCATATTGGAATCTTTGACACTTCCACATAATATTTCTTTGATAGTTGTTTCTTCTAGATAGTAAAGAGATCAAAAATGATTTGAAGAGGAGACTTGCACTACATGGATATATTGTTCTCGGGATTTCACGAAGTGGAACTGCGCAATGCTTCTAGGTTCCCAGCAAACAAATTTAGGTTCTGGGAACGTTAGTTTTTGGTTCCCAGAACGTTCCTAGAACTTTCCCTTAAGGTTAAGGGAACGTTCCTGGAACATTCTAAAAATGGAACCAAAAAATAACCTACATGGAACGTTCCTATAGCATTCTTGTTTGGTTCCCAAAAAATTAACCTCATGGGACCATTCGGGAACATTAGGGGAACGTTCTGTGTTTGCTGGGTTGTACGTCACATGCATCACACACACATGATCATCATCGGCCAATAGTAAGTCTGCGTGTGACGTACAACTTAGAAGCTTTGCGCAGTTCCACTACGTGAAATCTTTTTTTTTTTTTTTTGCGCACAAAAATTATTCTCGTCACTTGATAAACTTAAGATTTAGCCACTGTTGTCACTTGGACTTTTTTAACAATGTCTTAAATTTTCTCGGCCGGCAACTTTCGATCCCTTAAGAAACCTATGGAGGATTGACCCAGCTCTCAGATTTAATTGAAGAAGTTGAAGTTGAAATTGAAGTCTTGCAGGGTTGGAACAACATGAGGGTGAATAAATACTGACAGAATTTTCATTTTGGGGTGAACTAACCCTTTAATGAAAGCTCAATTAAATCTCCTGAGCTATGAACAAATTTGAGCATAGTTTGAGGCATTGTTGAGATCTGTTCTAAATTCTAAAGGAGATACATGGGAATCTTTTTTCTTAGGAGAAGATCTGAGAAACATGTGATTAGATAAGTCTACTTTTGCTCTCCATTTAATATTCTCCATCTAAGAGAAGCAACCAAGATATTTAAGAGATCTATTTGTAAGTTTCTCCAGCTGCTTAAGTCATTATATCCATGACTGAACTGTGAACTGTGATGTAACACCCTTTGTTTTCCATACTGAAACTAATATCCCCATAGTCTTGTGTCTTTGTTAGACTCTATGATGTCTGCGCCAGCATCACCCCGGGCACAATAGTCAGTAAAGCCATCAAAGAGTTTGTGGGGTAAAGCGCCCGGCTGGCATTATCCACACTAAGGATGCTAATGCCATTGAAATAGCCAGATCCATGGATGTAAATCTGGATTAATGGCTAAAAGGATCAAATCCCTGTCAGCCCTAATCGAGGATGATTTCTACTGATGAGCGTGGTGAAACTTAGAGCTCAGCGGAAGAAAATGCATTGAAATTGACACTTAACCTGCGGATGCCACTTAGCAGGCTTTGTGATGGAGATAACATTCTCTCTGTGTGTGTGTGTGTGTTTACACTAATGGAATAAAACACTTACGTGCTTCCCGTCATGATCTGCTTGTGTACCAAAACATTGAAGATTCTGATTCAATTACCTTAAACTTACATAATGTTACCATGGTACAGTGATGTATCAGATGGTCAAATCAGTTGTACTTTGCTATATTCTGTGCCATGATAATGCACCATGTTACAAATTGGTTTCTTGAACATGACAATGAGTTCACTGTACTAAAATGGCCCCACAGTCACCAGATCTCAACCCAATAGGCATCTTTGGGATGTGGTGGAACGGGAGCTTCATGCCCCGGATGTGCATCCCACAAATCTCCATCAACAGCAAGATGCTATCCTATCAATATGGGCCAACATTTCCAAAGAATGCTTTCAGCATTCAGCATTTCAGGAGGTCAAACACAGTATTAGTATGGTAATCCTTTAGGTGAGTGTATATACAGTATATAAAACCCTAAATAAATACAATGGAAGAGAAAACATAGGCTGTCTACAGTAAATAGAGATATACTGTATGATGCATCTAATTCTATAAATCCCATATTTCACCAGCAGACATCATGCATGGAGTGCAAACTGACCTGTCACATATCATTTAACAGTGACTTCTTTGATGAATTGTGTTGAAACGTGTTTGTGAATTGCAATTTATATACAGAATTTTTCTTTCAGCAGACATTGAAGGGCTACCGAATCTCACTGCACAGGGCCATAACCACCATAGACACCACTATTCAGATTACTCGATGAGTTTTCCAATGGCTGATTCAGAAATCCCCCCTCCCCAGTCCTTAATATGTGGTTACGCTCATGCTTTGACACGATAGTATCGACTACACTCCTCACCTCACTTGTTGTACCACGTAGCACCTCTTTTTTTCATAGATAAGTGAAAATTCTTGAGACTCTGACAGATGCCTGTCAAAGAAATAACTTGTGACACGTTGTAGAGCCGAGTCATTTACAACGACGCCTCGCTTACTAACCTTTCAGTTTTCAAAGTCAGACGTCTAGGTTGCTTGAGGAGAAAAATGAAAATGAGCACGAATCCCCCTCCTATGCCAGAATTATCATATATAAAACATTCTTGGTCTTTGCGGGTGGTGTACGCGAATGACTGCCATATTCAGATGGTCAAATGGCTTGGCGGTTACAACGCTCACTAATACAAGTGGTTCATTTAGAAATGCAATTACATAGGGGCATGAAAGCATATCTTGTACATAGTTCTCATTCCCTGTGCTATGAAGCAGGTAATTTCCTCACTGGTGTTGGGGTTATGGTTTTCTTCAAGGGTTTATGGTACAGTGCAAAGGCATTGAGTGGCGAAATAGAGTATTCTCAGCTCTGAAAAAGGTCTTATTTTTGCTGTATATCTCTGTTTGGTTATCTATCCCAACAGACCTTCACCTCTCTGACCAGGCTGGAGGACATCTGAACTGCATTCTGCCTTCAAGTTTTCCTCGGAAAGTTCCTTCCTAAGAGTTTGGAGGCTGTGATTACAATGTGATGTGCATTCAATGGATTTTGGTAAGAATAAAATGGATGCGCAATTTCATATTTTTGCAAATATAGCAGGAGTAATTGATGTTTTACTTTGTATTATAGAATCAACTTCCATTTGCATGCAGTTGCATAGAGTTTTGGGATGTATACAGTAGTTTTGTAGGGCAAGGCTGCTACCTCTTATAAGTAATTTTAATACATGTATTTGCAATTAACCCATTAAAACCGGATCACACATCTGTGTGTGTTTACCTTTAAGACCAGATCGCCGGGCAAACACGCCTGCATCATTTTGAGCAGTGTCGGATTTAATTCCATGTTTTTATCTGCTATAGAGCCTGAGAAATTAAGATTTTAGTAGGCTTTGACACATTTTGACAAATGTTTCTGGAAACCCTACACTCTAAAAAATGCTGGGTTGTTTTAACCCAATTTTGGGTCAAATATGGACAAACTCAAACATTGGGTTAAAAATGTAATTTAAAAATGTAACCCAGTGGCTGAGTTGGTCCATATGTGACCCAAAATTGGGTCAAAATCAGTGCACTCAATGGCTGGGTTGTTTTAACCCAATTTTGCGTCAAATATGGACAAACTCAAACATTGGGTTAAAAATGTAATTTAAAAATGTAACCCAGTGGCTGGTTTCGTCCATATTTGACCCAAAATTGGGTCAAAATCAGCACACTCTAAAAATTGCTGGGTTGTTTTTACCCAATTTTGGGTCAAATATGGACAAACTCAAAGATTGGGTTAAAAATGTAATTTAAAAATGTAACCCAGTGGCTGGGTTGGTCCATATGTGACCCAAAATTGGGTCAAAATTGGATCAAAATCAGTACACTCAATGGCTGGGTTGGTCCATATTTGACCCAAAATTGGGTCAAAATCAGCACACTCTAAAAAATGCTGGGTTGTTTTAACCCAATTTTGGGTCAAGTTTGGACAAACTCAAACATTGGGTTAAAAATGTAATTTAAAAATGTAACCCAATGGCTGGGTTGGTCCATATTTGACCAATAATTGGGTTAAAACAACCCAGCATTTTTTAGGGAGGGGGTTTTCAGAAAAGTACTTTTTAGGCGTTTTAGGCCTAAATACAGTAGGTTAATAATTACAATACTACTGAACTGTCCACCATGCAAATCTTTTCCACCATGATTTTTTTTTTAATTGACATGTTCCCAACTGCCTTCTTTATGTGTTTGGAATCCGTATTCACAGTGGGATGTAGGTTGGCAAGAGATTTTGGTAGAATTTGTGGCAAAAGATACCTTAAAAAAAGGCTGGAAGCTTTTTATAGTGTTAGACCAACACAAAAATAAAGGCCAACACTGCACTCTAAACAATGCTGGGTTGTTTCAACCCAAATTTGGGTCAAATATGGACAAACCCAAATGTTGGGTTAAAAAATGTAATTTAAAATCTTCAACGTTCACTTTAAACTGTAAATTTTTTAATTATATTTTAACCCAACATTTGGGTTTGTCCATATTTGACCCAAATTTGGGTTGAAACAACCCAGCATTTTTTTTTAGAGTGTGTGCATTATTGTTTGGAATGGATGCTTTATTTGTGTATTTGAAAATGAAAACTTGTGGTATTCATAACCACAAATTCAGTACCGGTTATAACAATTTAAGGATCAGCAGTTTAAAATCCAAAATGCTGATCACAATGGTGGATGGCAGTTACCCTGCTTCACATGAGGTCACCTTTTACTTTTCATTTACCATTTCCTGTGAATAACATTGTCTTGTTTGTTTAATTTTCTTTAATCTATAGTATTAGGAGATTTTAAGTTACTTGATGGAGAACTCCATTAATTCTCCAACGCTATAAAAGAGCAACATCTTAGCAATAAAATGTTTCTCTGGGAAAATTAATCTCTGTCATCGTAAAGTAATAATCTAAAATGTATACATTCTGACTGACAATCTGGCGCTAGAGATAGCAAACTAGCTTTTATCTGCCCCTGAAGTCAATCAGCAAGAGATTCTGGTTGTTTCAGAGAGGAGCGTAGTGAGTTGCCCACTCACAGTCCAAGGTGACAAGCCAATATCCTCCTCCTCAGACGGCCTTCTTCCTTGACCTAGATTTCTCACAAAGCTCCAGGAAAGCCCACATACATGTGCACATGCTATCCCTTGTCCTTGTTCTTTTCTATATCCTCGTGACATCCACTCATGCATGCACAAAATGATTTCCTTACATTGTCAGAAAAATACTCAGACTTACATAAGCGGGGATGCAGTGAACACATCCGCGCACACACACATATAACCTTAAATTCCATCTCAGCACTGGCAGGGAAAGTCTCCTTGAATGATAATATTCCCATTTGAGAGGAGACCGTCTACCAGCGGAGGAGGAGGGTGACATATATGGAGCGTGTGTAGACAGCAGTCTGTTAAATATTCATGATTGTGCACTTGCGGCTTGACGTGTACGGCAGATGTTCGCTGTGAATATGTGTGTGTGTGGGTATTCACGTGTGGGTGGGGTGTGTGTGTGTGTGTAAGGAAAGGCCATGGTTGCATTGTGTTGGTGTGTTTGTTTGTTGTGCATCTGTGCGCAAGCCGGATAGATTTTGGCAGATACACCTGTTTGTCTTGATGGTACACATTAGGGGAAAATGAAGGGGTTGGAAGGTACAAAATGGATCCGGGTAATGCATGTGCTCTTTACTCAAGCAACATCATTGAAAAGTATAGTTATCACACTGTGGCTACAGTCAAAAATTTGGAAGCAAGACTAAATTTGGCTGAGGGGAAAAATGCCTGTTGTTTTGTGTGTTTTAATAAGGTTTAAAATTACAACAGTGCATGCTTATTTTTTTCACTCTTTTGTACTATTAGGGACAAAAACCTATTTTGGAGGTTGTTTCAAGGGCTATATTTCAGTAACTATAAGGTTTACTGACTGCATACATTCTTCTCTATTAGTGTTCAACATGTTCAACATAAAAAAAAACAACCTAATCTGACAGTTGAATTATTTTACTCTTTAAATTGATTGTGAATGCCATTAAATAACCTATATACATTGTAAATACAGATGTGTTGTGGAAGATGGCTTTAAATCAGGCTTTAAATCAATATATATATATATATTTATTTATTTTAATGCATAATCCAGAAGCACACTGGCTCCCCTGGTTGAGAACCACAGCTTTAGATAATGTTTCACATTTAATATATATATATATATATATATTAAATCAGTGTCGATGCGCAGTAAGTTCACTTTGAAATAAATTAATTTTTGGTATGTTTGGTATGTGTCTTTGTTTCCGCAGTAGTTTCAATTTTGATATTTTTAGGTAAAACCGTTCTTGTCTGTCAGTCATTTAATGCAGGTCTATGGTCACCACCTCAAAGAGCATGCACAGAGAAGTCCAAATTAAACATGATTTAATGACTCGTAAATGTAAATATCTACGTTGTCTGTTAATATATAATATAATATATAATATTTTATAATATATAATATAATATAATATAACATATATAGAACCTTTTATGGGTTCCCATTATAGGATGATTTATTGGCTGTAGTTTTATTTAATTGTGTTCTAATTAAACTGTATAAGTTAATCAACTTGTAAACCTTCTTTATCACGAGAAAAAAAATATCTAAATAACCTGTTAAACATGAAGTATTATGCAGTTATTTAAGACATTTCTCCTTATATAGAATCTTTTTGCCATACATTTTTTTTTTGTTTTTAAGACTTTAAGGTTTGTGTCTGTTCAATAAGTATACAGCCATAGCAGCTGATATAAAACAAAATTAAATTTTATGCACATTTCTAAACTTTTGACCATGACAGGCTGTGGTGCCACACAGTAATCCATCATCAAGACTGTAAATCAAACGCTGATGAGTGTTATCGATTCATATACTTCACGGTACATTTACACAGAGCCCCACTGTTTATTTATGCTTCAGATCATTTTTACTGTCATTCCTGAGAATCACAAATTACTAATGAACTTCTCTTCCATTACTGATGAATTTGTAGTTTAGCAACTTCATTCAACTGGAAATTGTTCATAATTGCAGAAGACCCATGCGGCGGCACATTTCAGCCTGAAGGAGGCTGAGGACCAGCGTGTGAATCCCTCAACGTTTCCAATAACTGCTCCATACACAGTCCCTCGCTTCAGTATATTTTTGAGAACCGCATTCAGTCCATGGTTGCCTATATTGCATTTGGATTATTTTAGTACTCATTTTCTATTGAAATTTACATTACTATTTTGCATGTTATGGAAGCCTATGCTTGAGGTAGGATGACATATTGTTTCAAAATCTAGTGCACTACTTACCTAGACAGCACTTCAAATAGAAAGCAGCAACATTGTGCAATATCTTGCTTTTTACAGATTCTAAGGTAACAACATATACATAGTTTACTGTGAAGACCATCACAGAATGCATTGAGCTCAGTGAAAAAGTCATCCCACAAAGAAAATGAATATTACATTATAAGTACAAATTACCTATATTATTAAAAAAATGAAGTCTCTTTTTTAAGTCTCTTATGCTCACCAAAGCTGCATTTATTTTATTCCAAATACACAGCCCGTTCTCATCCCAAGGCGTCATATACTGACGCTTTTGCCAATGCGTATACATCCAACGCACATGGCACGTCAATATGAGACGCAGATATATATGGGCCAGAAGGCGCCTCCTAGTGGTCTAAACCCAGACCTAAACCTACCCATAACCGAAGCGTGTTATATTGATGCTAAAAGGTGCCATGTGCGTTGCAAAAGCGTCACTATATGACGCCTTGGGGTGAGAATAAATTGAAATACCACAAAAATAATTTTTAAGGTAATCTCATTTGTTTTACTCTTTATTATAATGCCATCATACCTAAATTCACTTGTAGTGTTTAAGGTTATTATTGATCTCAGTCATGTTTTTAAGTTATTTTGAGAAAATAGTATATGTATTGTTACCTGACAGTATTAAAATATTATCAGCTTATCCAACGCATTATCATCCCAAGGCGTCATATACTGACGCTTTTGCCAATGCGTAGACATCCAAAGCACCCACATGCCACCCATTAGCGTCAATATGAGACGCAGATATATATGGGGCAGAAGGCGCCTCCTAGTGGTCTAACCCTAACCCTACCCCAGACCTAAACCTACCCCTACCATATGTGTTGGCTGTCTACGCATTGGCAAAAGGGATGAGAATGGGCTGGTTTATCTTATCCTACCGCCCAGAATTGTATTTTCAGTGCATCTCTCTAGCTATGCTCACCAGGTTTTCAAACAGGTGATGAATGACGTTTATTTTGATATTTTGGCCCACTAATGCACACAAGCAATTACAGTCTCATCAGAACATGTCTTATGCTCAGGGCTTTGGAAGGGATGTGATGAGCCCATATCAGTGGGGCGCTCCTCCACCAGCAGAGAGCAATATCACACACACGTGTAGTCGCTGGGGGTCAATATGACCCATGTCTTATCAGAACATGAAGAATAACAGGCCTGAGGTGAAACAATAGCGAAACGGCGAGCCATTGTTGTGTCCAAGTGTTTGGGGGCGTGCGAATAGTTTCTGTTGATGCTTCTATGACTAAAACAGCTGGTTTCTAGATATCCAGGCTGGTAATTTACAGTCATTAACTGGTTTAGATGGCTAATATACCGCTGTTCAATTTATTTTCTACATTTATTGAAAGATATGAATGTCATATCCCAAAATGCTGGTTGGCCATGATATGATATGAAAAGCTAGTTGATGTTCGCTCCATTCACACTGTCGTGGAAGTGTTAAAAACTCCACTGCTACAAATACTGTGTGTGTGCATAGTTCATGTTCAGACAGCGAGACCATTATTAGCACTAGATGAACAGCGGTAGCGCTGCATATTACATGAGAATGCTGCGAAAGAGCTCAATGGAGGAGAATGAATGTGCTGCTTTGTCTGTGTAATGATGTCCCGGCGCTCGCCTCCACCTGTTCAGTTTCGTCACATACTTTTGCGATCGTGTGGGAAGAGAGAGAGAGAGCGGTAGACTAAAAGCTAATGATACCGTCAGCGGCCCTGGACTCTTTGAAGAGTCTCCCAGCACTATGTGCTAGTAATGTCTACAAACACTCCATCACTGTCAGATCTCAAATTCACAGGGAAATCCTGTTTTCTCCAGTCAACACAAATCACAAAAAGCTCTTTTGTGTCTGTCAGTCTCAAACACTTTCATTTTGACAGGTGAACACAAGAAAAGGTAATCGACTTGCTCTCACTAGGAAATACACTGCAGGTTTGTTTGGCTATAGAAAAAAAAGGTTCATTGGGTTCTGTATAGTCCTAAACAGAAGCTAGAGTTCATACATGTGGGGTTATTCATTGCATTGTTCTCTCGTCTTCGATCCAGTTTCTAGGTTATCGCCCACAATTCCTCTGAAAACAAGGGGTTTCTGTAACCAACAAGGGTCAACTCGAGAGTAAAGGCTTGTTTCATGCAAAATCTCAAAGAAAAGTCATTTAGCTTCATCTCTAACATTGTAAATCATTCATGTCCACTGGTAAAATATCTATAGTATAGCAAAATACAACATTTAACACATTTTTCTACATCCAATCACACTGCCCAGGACTAGGCCAGCGTAAATGAGTAACGGTATTGTCATTCTCAACAAACCCCACTTGGGTCATGCAGGTCGCATTATATTGAGAGCGAGTTTTATTGCACAGTATCCTGCCATTATATTAGATGTTCCGCAGTGTGTTGAGACTCTCAAACCTGTAATTGCATTTTGACTAGTCCCACCGGTTGAAACCCAGCATTCGAGCTTTAGGATAATTGACTGGCTGTAATGGAGACGAATAAAACATCAGGAGAACGAAAGCAGCAGTTTTCTCACGCCTCAAATGTGTCTTTGTCTTGAGGGAGGCTTGTGGACTAAAATCTGATTAGTTGTGTTTGGGTTTATGGGAAATGATTGCCTTGAATGTTTGCTTTGTCGAGGAATTATTTTCCTTTGGCATTCTCGATGCGTAAAGCAACACGCCTCACAATATAAAGATCCCAGAGGACAATTTTATTGTTCAGCGGTTGATCTTTCAAAGCTTGAGACTGACAGAGATATTTTACTTTTATGTAGGTTAACCTTGCTTCTAAAATTCCTTAGGAAAAAATACAATGAGACAGCCGAGGAGTAAAGGCTATTTCACAGTGTTTGGTTTTGTCAGATTGGACATGCTGAATCGTATTTGATGGGTGGTGGAATGTATGAGAATTGACATGCTGTAATCTGGTGATTGCCTTAAAATTAATAAAAAAAATTGCTCTTAAATGAATGCTATAAAATGAATGTGGATACCAGCTCAGATCATGTGGAGAAATGAGAAATTGTTTGAATTTATATAGACTTGGCACTTGACAAATCGGATTGCCACACTGTAAAAATGAAAACGCTTTATCTAATAATAAAAAAAAAAAAATGTGGCAACAGATTACAAGCAATATTATTAATTCAATTTAACACATTAGAATTGAGTAATAATTAATCAAATTAATTCCTTAAAAGTTAACCATTTAAAAGGAGTAAAACTTTTTAAAATAAAAAAAAAAACTTACATTTAAGTCACCATTATGGGGATCAGTGTTTGTTTTAGGTTTGTTTTAAAGTTACGGTTTTCTCCTTCAGTGATTCTGCTTGTTAAGATCAGGTGTCTTCATTGTTGTCAATATAAAATAAAGAGTTCGTAATTAATCTTTGACATCTGTCTGTTATTCAGATATTTTTGTTTAATTTTTTGGTGTAAACTTTACTCGTTTTAAATGGTTAACTTTTAAGGAATAATTCAATTCTAATTTGTTCAATTTAATTAATAATATTGCTTGTAATCTGTTGCTACAATTTTATTGATTAGAAAAAGTGCATTCATTTTTACAATGCATTGTTGAGAGCTCTTTAGATTATTATGGTCCTTCTCTCAGGAGAAAATAAAATCAGAGAAGCATTTGGCTCCAGTTAGTCTCTTTATAATTTAATCAGTCATTCTGCTTAATATCTGTTTACACTTTATTTCTATGGGGATACCTGAACCCAGAAGATTATTTTCGATGAACTTATTTCGTATTTTGCACGTGTACCGACAGAATATTTTCTTTTCCAGTTTGCTAGGATATAAAAATCTTGGTTAAAAGTCAAGTTAAATTGCCATCTGGTGGGAGATTTGTGGTGAAGAGCGAAACACTCACTGTGTCAGGAGAAGCAGAGTTAACAGAAGCCAGAGGCAACGGCCAAGTTTCCACACTGCATCTGTTTTCTTGGCGTTACAGATATTTCTTAAGGCTGATGTTTGCGAGCTCAAGGACTTGTTTTTGCAAGATTTTTCACGAAGATTAGTGTATTCCTTCGTTTAAAGAAATTGTTCACACAATGAAAATTCTTCATGTCATCCCACACTCACTGCTCTTTCCGATATTTTACAGTAATTCTCACTAAAACAAGACACATTTAGCTAAGACAAAATTTTTAGAGAATGTACAGAGTCTTGGATATTGTACATTAGATCTTGTTCTAAGTGATATTTTTGACATAATTAGATTAACAATATCAAGAGCAATGGATTCAGGAAATACAAATAAAACGATTTTTACCATTCAAACGTTTAAAGCCACACTGTGGAACTCTTCAACCTTTCTAATATATTACCAAAACCCATTGAGATGGTAGATCGACTTACAATAGGTTGAATGACGCGTCTGCCGTCTCCTGAAGGTGTCGGTATCACTTTTACTTGCACTTTGTAACTTCGGGTTTCGGGTAGGAACCCGAGCACAAAAAGAACTACAAAATTCGACCGCTTTACGTCATACATCACATCCTCCAGGACCGAGTTTGAGAAACCTTGATCTAACGGGAGGCTGACCGGTTGACTGTTTGCTGACTTTAATTTGCGACAGTGCTGCGGAGCTTGTTGCCTCTAGGGACGCTAGACGTGAAAATTACAGGTCGAGCACCATCTAGTGGCCAAAAGTTCCGCAGTGTGGCTTTAAGTACGATTTTATTTGGAAGGGAGTTAAATTTAATAGGAATAAAATATGATCAAACTTGACTGTGAATACTTTTTGCACTTCTATTTCAGAAAAATGCTGTTCTTTTGAGCTTTCTATTCATCAAAGAAACCTGAAAATAATGCATCACAAAAGAATTTAGCGGCACAACTGTTTTTAATATTGATGATAATACGTTTCTTGAGCTGCAAATCAGCATAGAATGGTTTTTGAAGGATCATGTGACACTGAAGACTGATGTAATGATGCTGAAAATTCATATATATTAATATTGAAACAGTTATTTTAACTTGTAATAATATTTCCAACCCGGTCTCATCCCAAGACGTCATATAAGTGACGTTTTGGGACGTCTTTTGACCATACGTCAATATTCGCCTTTTTAGGGCCCCCTTAAACGTCGGTAGATGAGGTTATGGGATCCTAACTCTACCCCATACCTAAACCTAACCCTAAACCTAACCCGTCACCTAACTGACGTTAAAGGTAATGCGTCAGTTGTATGACGGCCCGGGATCGCCATCTACCGACGTTTAACGGGGCCCTAAAAAGGCGGATATTGACGTATGGTCAAAATACGCCCCAAGATGTCAGTTATATGACTTTTTGGGATGAGACTGTGTTAATATTTCAAATGAATGCAGCCTTGATGAGCATAATAGGTGTCTTTCAAAAATTAGAATACAATCTTATCAACCCTTTTGAATTTTCTGCAAATCAAAAATAGAATTTTGAACTAGATTCGATTATGAAATCAAACTACAAAAAGTCATTTTTAAACAGCCCTGAAATTGGTTAACATTCAATATTTATAAAATTCTGTGTATTTTTTGTTCTAACTTTTGGAAACAAAACAGATTTTAAGTCATTTTTTTGCTGTGCTTGTTTCAACCTATTTTTTTTTTACAGTCTATGGTTTCAGCAGGACCATTTTTCATAGCTGACTGATGATCCAGGTTTGAATATCTGGAATGGATGTCTTCTAACATTTTTCTTGGTATGAAACAATGATGGTGAGCAAATACTGGTAGTATTGTCACATGAAAATAAACAGATAAAAGTCAGATATTCATGTTATTCTCCTCATAATGACTGCAGCACATACACTCAGCTGCAGGTCATTTTCACCTTTTTTCCTCATTTCAATCTTTCTCTCTCCTCAGTTTCGTTTCTCTCTCTTTTTCTTGTCTATTTCTGAGCTTAAGGGCCCGTAGCTCTGCTCGTCTCTGCTTCTGTTAATCAGCATAACCTTTCTGTGTGCTTTGTCGGTGACACAGAGGCTGGCATAAAAAAGATGGTTCTCAGCATCTGTGCCGGCTTCACGCTTTCTCTCTCCGCGCCTTTCGATTTCCATCTCTGCAAAAAAAGCAGCTCTGTAGATAGCGGGCGCTTTTTATTTGAAGTCTGTCATTGGCGAAAAGGAGGAAAAGGGATTTGTGGATGAGGAACCCCACCTTTCATCCCACGATGCCTTGCCCTGAGGGGGGTTATCCTAATTAAGGCACAGTCATGCTGGTATAGGATGGCACAGAGGCACATGTAACTATAAGTATTCGGCCGAGGGAAGAGTCTCTGACTATAGACTTCAAGATCGCTCTCTCTTTTTGGTCTTGGTTAAAGTTTTGATATGGATTGTAAGGTATCATGGTCACATGGCCGGCTACCGGCATGACATTCTGAATCTGTGGTTTAATTGCCCAACGTTAGCCAAAAAAAATCTATGAGGGGAGCATTCACTAAAGCCATCGCTTCACACGGCCATCTTAAAGCATGTCTCTAATTGCACGAGAGGCTCCCTTGTGTAAACCCTACACTGTAAATGATTTCTGTTGTTTTCACAGGATTATACTGTTTTTCTCAACAGTTTCTTACTGTATAATCTATGTACAGTAAGTTACAGTAGATTTAGTTGTTTTCACAGTATTAAATTGTTTTTTCAACAGTTATGTACTGTGCACACAGTTGACAGTATGTTACTGTAGAATTGCAATGCATTCTGGGAAATTATCAGTTACTGTTAATCTAAATACAGCAGTGCAATTGACCGCGAAAAACACCACACACAGTTCCACGGGTAAAATTGCTAGCCTACTAATGTTATTCTTACATTTAAAATAAAAATGTAGCACTGGTTGACCATTAACAGTCATAATTTATGACATAATTTATGTCAGTGGGGTGTGCATGAGAGCATATTTGACTTTGGAAGAGTTTCTCTGTCGTGTCAGTGGTGCTGCTGTCTTTTCTGCCGACCTGCAACTTCTTCATCTGGTAAGTAATAATTCTTATAATGTGTATGCAAACGGATTCTAGCTAATAATAACTTTAAAGTTATTTAGAATAGCTGACCACGATTTCTATATTCAATTTAATATATTCTAGACATTTTAATATAATATGTATATGATAGGCTACTCTTCAATGTAGCCATTTGGGATGTTACTGTAAATTCAAATACATTAGTACGAAATGACCGCGAAAAATAACCACAACAAGCTGCCATTTTATGCAAGAACTCTTCAGTTCCCTTCCCTCTGTAAGAACACGCAGGCCGTGCATCGCGTCGCTGTCGGTCGGCAACGTTTTCGCCATACATCTGGTTAGTAATTCATATTTTTATGCAAACCATATGAGTTAACAGATTACCGTTAGAAAGAAGTGGCCGCGGAATGTTCGATAACGTCTGTATAAGTCAGACGCGGATTTCTTTTATGTTGATAGCCTTACTTGATTAAATGTGATTTTATTAACATATATTTCATATGTAACCTCTTATACGGTCAAAATGGTCTAATCATTTTGTTATTTACCACGTTGAGTCGGTGGAAGCGCCTGCACGTTCATTATTTTATGACTTACAGGGGTTAGGAATTGATAATCGATAAATGTATCCTGAAATCGGACATCCAAGGTTAGGATTCGGATTTATTGTTATAAAATTAAAGTGCCGATTCCTCTTATTGATTTTTTCACGCTTATTTTCGTGTAAATCCTGACCTGGCGTTCTGCCATTATAACGTTACCTCAGTGATAAAGTTGGACCGCGGAAAGCGCCCAAGGTGTATTTTTGTCCAAAATACAAAGCTATGTGTGACATTTACAGTATTTGTTGTGGTCTTTGTTAATCTTTGGTTATCATTAACGACACATACACGAGGGAGCCTGGTGTTGAACACTTTACTAGCGAACTTAGAATCAACAACAAAAAAAAAAAACCCCGGGTCATACCAACTACACAAACTGCCTGGGGGTGTTCCGGTAGGAACCATTCACTGCATATACTATAGTATTGTCGGCTATAATATCATTTTTTTTTTTTTTTTTTTTTTTTTTACTATGTGTAAACTGACATGTACTCATTTGAAGGGAACGATGCCTTGTCAATCTTTTTTTAAGTCATGTAACTTAGTATCACACAAGCAAGATTTAGCCTACGTTTTCACGTGATCGTAAATGAATTGATTTTAAACAACAGTCCAACAAACAAGATTTTAGTATTAAGTGAATTACACTTTAGACATCATTTTGTCTGTTTTTGCTGTTTAGCCAAAACAACAACAAAAGCGTACTATATTTTAACTGTCTTGTCTGTTCTCCTTTTCCACAGGTGTGAGCTGTGCATGTTAAGAAGACCCCTATCCATCTTGACGACCGATGAATTGTAAATCTAATCTAATTTAATTATTCTATTTATCTAACTACTACTACTATACCTTGGTCCAGTACTGACCCACTGAGAACATTTTAAACTGATTTTTATCCATCTGTGAATTTTGTCTATCTGCAAGTTGTTTAGAATTGTTGTGTGAAAATAAACGTTACAGTACAGTTTAAGGTTTAATTGCATAAAAGCTTGGATAGAAAACTTCCTATTGCAAAAGTTAGAACATAAGTCTGCATATAAATAATTATTGATACCGTAATGCAAGTTTTTCATGGCACATGTGCATGATGAGGTTGTTTTGTGTTTATTTTTTATTTTTTTTAAAGGACACTGGATAACTTGTCATTTTGTTATACTCATCTGGATTGGTGGTTTACTCGTCAAAGCTTTTATAGTTTATAAGTTTATATGTGTCTCCCAGCCCTGCAAATCTGGTCCCTTAGATAGAAAGCAGCCAAAAACCCTTTAAAATCAGCAACTGACCAGTTAGACAGTCTATCTCAAACCAATAGACAATCTTAGACTAGTTTAAGCTGTTTTACCCCAGCAGGGAGTGGGTGGATGAGTTGTTATGAACTATCTTTCTAATAGATTGATCAGATAGCACCCCTTTAATCTTTTCTATTTTACCTGTTCATGATAATTTTTGCATGTATTTATGCATAATTGTTCATGATTGTCATGCATGATTTTTATTGTATTATATTACATTTTTATTATTAATGTATTTAATTGTATTAATGTATTTAAATGTATATTATGTAAATGTACTAATGTGTTTGAAAATACACAATAAACCTTGTGCAGTTTAAGCTTCAATTGTTCTTTTTTCTATTTCCCATTAACAGTTAAAATAATATTTCTACGGATTTTCTACAGGTTACACAGTAGCACTATAAAATAAATACAATAACATTTCATACTATACAGTATTATTAAAAATTAACAGTGTAATTCTGTACTTTAATATGGTAAGAAATTACAGTAAAATAATGTTATTTAATTTGCAGTATGCTTAACAGTACTGTAGTTAGTGTTACGGTAATTTTACTGTTAAATGAAATACAGCAAGTACTGGATAATTGTTGCCAGTAAGTTACTGTTAATTTGACAAGAAATTTTTTACAGTGTACAGAGAGAACTAGAAAAAACTCCAAAAGTCAAAAGTGTAGGAGGCTTTGAATGGGATGTCTTGGAAATTGTGTTCCTCAAAAAGATTCCTTTTAAAATAACCCTCAAAAAGTTTGCATTATATATAAATGAAAAGCATAGCATTCATTTAAAATTGCATGCCAATATACTTTAGATATTGCTTAACAATATGTTAAAAACCCTTAACCCTTTAGTTTGTAACTAAAAATAATAAATAACAGCTAAGTACCGCGGTTTAAAAAGTTGTAAAATCCTCTTTGGTGTTTTAAATTCACTGTAATCCACAGCTTCTTGGGGCTTTTTTGCTTTTATAAAAAGGTTACCAAGCAAAATATTAAAGGCAAAATAGCCTACTGTATATGTGTATTAATTTGTTACTTTTTTAAGGTAAATCATTACATGCAATCCTTTCGCAAGAAAAGTTGTCCAATGTGGTATTTCCTTACAGACGTACATCTGCTTATCTCTCAGCACACTCATATAGTTTAAAACGTGTCTCTCAGTTCGCCTATCCACCTTATTCCTATGCCCCATGACGCTTTGCGTGAATTATGGGTGTAACTTCCGCTAAATTGTAAACAATCATTGAAAGGCTTGCTCTCGCAATACGCTAAAAAAGTGTCACAATGCAGCACATTAATCGACTCACCCTTCAACCATCGAATTTAATTTAAAAGTGTAAAATAATCAACAAGGTACTTTCAACAGACCAAAAATAGCACCATACTGTATGCGCGAGTCTTTGGTTAAATATAACACAGTCTCATCCCAAGAACTCATATAACTGACGTCTTGGGACGTCTTTTGACAATACCTCAATATCCGCCTTTTTAGGGTACCCTTAAACGTCGGTTAAATGACGATCCTGGGATGCTTTACCTTTAACATCGGTTAGGTGACGGGGTAGGTTTAGGTCTGGGGTAGGGTTAGGATCCAATAACGTTATCTAACCGATGTTTAAGTAAACTACCAGCAGCTGTGGTTTCCAGCATCATATCGTAACTATACAGTGTGTTACTGTTTTTGTGTTAGAGCATGTAGTTGTAGCTGACAATACAGTATTTAGCTGTAAATTTCAAAAACAGTAACACAGGATTACAGGATTATTTTTTACAGTGCACCACACGCATACTTCACTCAGAGATCAGCACAGAAACTTGTAGTTTTTTTTTTTACATGATCATTTCAGATATGTCCATACGATGCAGTTATAAAGTGTGAGATATTTTGATGCATACCGGCACTACACTGTAAAAAAAAATCCTGTAAAAAAAAAACAAAAAATGTTAACTACTGGCAGCTTTGGTTGCCAGCATCCTACCGTAAAAATACAGTGTCTTACTGTTTTTGAAATTTACAGCTAAATACTGTATTGTCAGTATTTATACAGTATAAAACTTTAATTTAACATATATATGCTCTAACACAAAAACAATAACACACCGTAAAATTACGGTATGATGCTTGCAACCACAGCTGCCGGTAGTTTACCGTTTTTTTACAAGATAATTTTTTTACAGTTGAGTATTCAGACAGACCATGGTTTAAATCAAATTATTCCAGGTCTAATTCACACAGAACGCACTTTCTTGTTCCGCGTATGTATGTACACTATAGCATTCGAAAGTAAAAAGTTTGGGGCCGATAAGATTTTTGAATGTTTTTGAAAGATGTTTATGGCTGAATTTACTTGGTCAAAAGCAAACAAACAGAAAACAAGCAAACAGTACCAATTTCATGACCACATAGGATGGTGCCTTATCTGCAAAATTTTTTTTTTTTTTTTTTGGCGATAACCGCGCATATGTTAATTTCACAACAATTTCCCTTCAGAAATCATAATAATATGTTGATTTGGTGCTCAAGAAACATTTCTTATTAT
Organism: Pimephales promelas; assembly: GCF_016745375.1. The sequence goes on from NW_024121532.1 coordinate 4,238,355, forward strand.
CATCAGTGTTGAAACGAGTTGTGTTGCTTAAATTTTTGTGGAAACTTGCATTTCTGGATTCTGACTGCACAAAAAAAAATATTGTTGAAAAGCAACCTGGTTGCCTTATAATTTTAAGTTCATTGAAATCGAAAAAATGATTTAAAAGAATGACGGAGATTAATTTAATCACTAGAAACTCAAAATATTATGTTATCTGAACTACATAAATGATCTAAGTTGATTTGACAAAAGAAAAAAATGTGATTACAAATCATGATAATATTTTTTTACAGTGTAGAAAAGGTCAAAAGAACAAAATTTATTTGAAAACCTTTTTTTCCCTAACACTATAAATGTCTGATTTTTAAAAAATTGTTAATTTCTTTCATTTTAATTGAAGTCTCCTGTTTTGTGGAGCGTTCCAAATCAAACACTTGGTTCCTTGACTGTTAGGATGCAGCTAAAAATGTTTACAAGCGTGATGAATTTCTGAAATTATTTGAACAATCTCTCAAATTCTTCACAAAACGCCTTTAATAACAGCAGCCACATTCCACAAAACCAGCCAGGAGAAGGAAATCGAACCGAGAGAGTCTTAAAAGGACAATGTCCCCGAGGTGCTAATGCCACTTGCGCCACAATTGTCAACTATATATTTCCTCTCCTGCCGTTTTTCATTCTGTTTTTATGTCTGCTTCTGTGATAAACATGTCCAGTTTCGATCCGGTGTGACAGTGTAATTGAGCGAGTCACACTTCTCTCGGCGGGTTGACCGTCACAAGGCATTTTGGTCATTCTCTTGCTCCGTTGTAAATCCCAGCGTGGCCTTGACTCGCTAAAGCTGTCTTCCAGCCTATTTTTGCCTCACCTTGTGTTTATTTTCCTCATAGCGCTTGGCAGATTTATCCGCATTCTTCTCTGTGTTTTAAATGCCGAGCAGCTTTTGTCATAACCTAAATGACTGGCCATATACCCTCCGTGAATTGTAACGCTTTCCGGTTTATGTCTCTCTTCCCATTCTCTTTATTTCCTGCCTCCATCTTTATAGCTGAATTGTGGGACGCGGAATGAGACGCGCAACCTTGGCTTCAGCGCGGATGGTTATGCGGCATGACAATGAGGGCAGAGAGAGACAGAGAGACACTGTAAAAAATCATTTTCTGGATTAAAAAAAAAAAAAAAATCACTTACAACACCTTCAAGTTTTTATTGAACACCTCACTGAAGAAAATCTGATCTGTAAAGCCATAAAAGTGAAAAGTTCGACCAGGGTGACAATGAGGCTGTTGATATTTAAGCGAGATATCCAGAGAGAGAGAGACAGATAATGGGTAGAGAGAGACTAATACATGTCAAAAAATAAAGCATCCGACTTAAAAGGTCTTTGGAATTAATAAGACTGCGTAATGAAAACCGACAAAGAATGTCACAACTTTGCACACGTTCAGACAAACTCATTCATTTGTGCGTTTGCTTTTGGTTGTTTTGATGCTGTTATTCTCTTTGTCTTTTTCGATAACAGACGGATGTGTCTCTTTATGCGAGTCGCCCACTCATGCAGCAAGTGTCATCCGAGTGTGTGGCATATTAAAGGCCTGTGGGAACTCATTAGGGTGACAGACGCAGGGCTTACTCTCCCTCCCTTGGATTGCCATGTTTGTGCCATGACGGGTTCAGATTGTGCAGCGTGAGGGCAGAGGTGGCGTGCGGTGGGTACCAGTCTTTTTCAGTCAAATGCAAATGTATGTTCCTGTTTCATTTGATGTTCAAGGGTGTTTCTACATCTTGGGGAACTTTTGACCCTGAAAAATAAACACTCTTATACACTCTTTCAGGAGTTCACAATGTCATTTCCTCAACATGTCAAATGATTTATCGTGCTTGATAGCGTTCTGTGATGCAAATGACATTTTCAAGGATAAAATGGCTCTTTCTGACTTACTAAGGCTCATTTCAGAGCTTTATGTATCCAAAATGCTCACATTTAAATGTTTTCAAAATCTTCTTATATTTAACTGATGGTCTTGTCTGCTTTGATAAACAAGTCCATTAACTTTTGAGAAAACGTTATCACAGTTGCTGCTAGTGCTGAATATGAATTCAAATCACAATAAGTATTGAAATGGTTTTTGTTCATTTAAGTCTTTTAAATGCAGTATCCTATTTTCATGAATGCAATTAATTTAATTAATATAATAAATATAATATAATAAAAAATGTATGATGATTTTACATATTTTAAGATTAAAAGTCTGGATTTGTGACAAAGGTAAAACTACAATTGGAAAACATTTTCAATACAGCTTCAAATGCGGAACAAAATCTGTTAGTTTTAACAAAAATTAACCCCTGAAGTTAAAGTAAAACCTTCTTTAAAAGAATTTGTCATTTTTTGTATTACGCCTTATGAGAACTTCAATTTTTGTGATATCAACTTCAAATTTGGAACACAACTTGGTTAGATATATGGCTTTGATTTCATGGTAATTTTATAGGAAAATTATTTTATAAAATATATGTTTTATATAAAAGAAAAAAATATTTAGGACAGTATATTGTAAATTTAAAACTTTTCCTTCAGCAATAATCTGCTGAGAGTTTTTTTTTTTTTTTTTAAAAACAAGACTAAACTTAGGTCCAAAGCATACTTGAATTACAACTAAGTTTTAATAGTGCATTGTAATGTCCATTCTCAAAAAGGGGGGTGACAGTTAACCGTTATGTACCAAATCAACCGTTTGGTTGAGCAAGTTTTTTCATAGCACCAAGTTACATCATTTTGTAAAGTAATATTTAAAAAAAAAATATGCGTAGCTTGCAAAATTTCACCAAAAACAGTTCACATGGCTAGGGTGATTTATTTGTTTCATCCATGTTAGAAGAAGTGTTGTGACAAGTACTGTTGATTGACATTGTGAAATCTAGTGGATTTTTTTGGCATAATATACCTCAACCAGATGATAGACATGGCTCAATCAGTTTGAGTTAAGTTAGATACTCCTCTCAATAAAATATAGTGACTCAAAATGTGCTCAACCGTTTGGTCGAGAAGTCAGTTAAAGGGTTTTAAACAAGTTAATGTACAGAAGCTTATTGTAAAGTTTTACTAATTCATTTCTTCTTTACCTTTTTTTTGTCTCTTTTTGAGACAAATGACCCTGAGCCGGGATTTAAACTCGGGCTCTCAAAGCACACGATGATGTTACCATCTAGTCGTTCATAAACACTTTTTTTTTTACACAATTAGTTACAAACCTGGATTTTAATGATTGCTGCAGACATATATTGAATTTGAATATAATGATTATCTTTCAGATCTAAAATTTGGCAGTGCCATATGATTTAGCTTTATTTCTGTACTGTGCATTGTTTTCTCATCTGTATCTGGCACTGTCTCCTTGCCTCCAGAAGAAAATGTCTCTGGAGTGCATGTGTGTTTTTTTTTTTTTTTTGTAAGCGTTTAAGAGTGTGTACCGTGTTCAAGGGACTTTCCTTTGTCCTTGGGGACCAGGTGACTCATAAGTTTAACAGATGTCATAATCGCACACCAAAGCAGAGGTGTGAGAGAGTATCACATGACTGGATGCAGATCAAGCCTGCCGTGTGTGGTCGGGTCAAAAGTGTTGTTGCTAGGCGGCTAAGCCAGTTGCTTGGGTGATGTGTACACATGATAATAAAGCCCCCTGAGCTGATGTGCTCGTCTTGTTTGTTTGAGATGAATATGTGAATAATGAAGACATTGTCTGGATGGTATCATCATTATTTTGGTTTCTGTCAACAAGAACAGTCCTGCCGGAGCAAGACTTTTAATCATCCATGACACACAATCTGTAGAGCCACTTTTTTCTGCCTCGTTGACAACAGGGTGGTCGTTATGTCAGTCTTGAGGTCAATAGGTTTTACTTTTAAGCATGATGAGGGATTTCTTTATGGCAGCAATGTGTTTGTTCAAATGTGTTGAAGTGTTGTGCAGCTAGTGTCACTGAATCTGCCATTGGTCAGACAAAGAGATGACCCCGCCCCAAACTCACCCCATTTGTGCATATATCCGATTTATTACCCTGAACTGAACATGCCAGCCCGAACTCCGCCCACAACATTTTTTGGTTTGGAAGTTCGGTCTGGACTCGATCCATTGAGGAGTAATTATGATCAGACAAGAAACGTTCGGGCCAATCAAATTGCCAGGTTCTATATGAAGAGTTCAGATGCAAAAGCCTCTAAATGCCATTTGAAATTTTCTTTTTTAATGATGATTTTTATCAAACTTGTTTATTTAAGTTCAGTAATTTCACTTAAATAACAATTAATAGGTAATTATCATTGCCATTTAAGTGAAATCACTGAACTTAAATATACAAGCTTGATAAAAATTATCATTCTAGAAGAAAATTTCAAATGGCACTTAGAGGCTTTTGCATCTGAAATATTCATATAGTACCATTTTTTTTTTTTTTGTAAAAGGTTCTATTGGCCAAGTGTGGAACCTCAGGGTTCTATATAGGAACCCTTTTTTTAAGAGTGTATAGAACCTTCCAAATACGTAGTGCTAAGAGTGTGTAGTCTATTTTCTGTGCTTCCAGATTACAACTTTAAGTGTGAGTATTCATGAAATTCATTTTTGTAACTACATAAATATTAAAGCTAATATTTATTGTTAGATTTAAATGATGCAGACTTTAGAGCATTTTGATGTTTCTCTACATGGAAACAGCAAAGCGAGGAAATTTCGTCTTTCTCTCCTTGGAGACAACATCTCAAACTCATTCATAACCAATTTAAAATTCATTATAATTTCATCATGTATGCAAATTAGAGGACTTAAACCTGGCGATAATACCTTTGCGGAAAATAATGCATAGCTATTATACAAACCAGCATGTCAGCAGGATTTAATTAGCTGACGAGTAAACAGCGAGCATGTTTAAGGGTATGAATTAAACATTGCCAGTGTTCACTGCACAGTTTCATTCAAGTAATTCATAATTTCCATGATTGTTTTCGATGCAAATGTTTTCTCACATTTCCTTATAATTCGGAATAATTTCATTTGCTTGAATCTGCGACAAATCGACCGATCGAGTAATCAGACACAACAGAGAGATGGATTCCCAGCAGCACCGAATCAAGGCATTTGACATTCACATCTGCAGAGCTCTCATTATCGTGCCCGTATCCGTCTCTTCTGAATGCGTTTTGGCTTTTACAGCCTTCTAACTTCCTGCTCCATTATCTGTGTTATCTTCCTCTCCCTCTCCCTGTCGCTGTGAGGTAAATGTGGAATGTCACACTCAATATTTCGGACGTGCCTTGATTAATTCCCCAGAGTTTCCACTGGCCAGTTTACTAGCGGCCAGTCTGTGGTCGTCGGACGCTCCTTTGTCTCCTCCAATTCCCATTACGCTTTGCTGGCACTGACCTAATTTCCTCGCCACCCGCTCAGCTTCCAACTCGTAGCCCACCGCTGTCAGCGGCTGAACTGCCCCACAGGGACCCATTCGCAAACTGATGGGCAGTTTTATGGCTGAGCGTTTTATGGCTATTTTTTTTATCCCGAATTGTTTCAGTCAGCTAGCCCGGCTCATCTTTCGTTTCTAACCCCCCGGGGTGCAGGGAGTTCGCGAATCAAACGAATCCCGCCGTATTTACCACCTCCATAAAAAAATATGCCGCAACAGTTTGTCAACTTTGCACCCGCCGAGGCATTTGCGGCGCACCGACCGAGGCTATAATCTCCTAAAGATGTGAGGTGATTAGTTTGGAAATAACACTGCTGCTTCAGGGAGCCTGGTTTTATGGGCCGAAGCTCGAACAGACGTATGGAAATACAATTTCTAAGACGATTTTCTTGAGGTGGTCTCTCCGCTCCCATTTTCAATCTGATAAATGTCTGTTCCTGCCAAGCATATTCAAGTCGCTAGTCACTTGTGTGTTGTTGCGCTGCTAGCGTTACTCGTCCAAGCATAACTTTCATGGCAATGTGAAAAGCTTCAATCCACCACGCCGAAGGTCCTTTCAGCCCTTGTTTCAATAGATCGGTTATCCGAGCAAGCGACCCCCCCTTAGGTTCGACGGATTATCTGCCCTGCTCTCTGTTTCTTTTCACTCCATCACCTATCTTGAGACTTAATGGAAAATCTGTCCACTCCAGCGCCCTCTATTAGCATAAAACATGCCCATTCAGCTTTTGCTTTTGACCGGAATGGGCCGCGGTGCTAATAGGTCTGCGGGAGATGCCGGGGAACCTTGTGGCGAGGGTGCAACCTCTATCGCCTCGACGTATCACAACCAGTGTTGTGCAAGTTACTTCCAAACTGTAATACATTAGGTATTACTTGTTACTGTTATTTAAAAGTAATTCATTACCTTACAATATTACTGTCCCAGAATTGTAATGCGTTACATTACTCATGTATTACTTTTGAGTTACTTTCATCAAAAAAACTAAGTAGAACTTAACTTTTGGGCTGTAACGATAAGCAATATGAAACCGAAATCGCGATTCGCCACACGACTCAGATCCACGAACCGACAGAATCGCGACACACCTCTTCCAACTCCAGCGTTATTCTCCTTACCGTCCAGATCCAATGCTGCCTTATCTAAAATTAGGCTATTACTATTATTTGAAGTTAACATTATAAAATACGTAGACCTACACAAAACTAGTTGAGGATAAATTATTTAAAATTGGAGAAGTCCAGCATTATGGACATGACATTTGCAGTCAAAACTTGAAATAAAAATTCCCAGAAAATTCGTATATTGGCTACTTCCTTAAAGGACTCCAGACATTAGACAAATATCAGTCTATGTTTTATTTTTAATATTAGGGAAAAGACACACATTCATGCGTGACAAAAAAATAGGAGGTAAAATATATTTTTTGTAATTCTGTTAATTACACTGCGCAAATCGGATGAGGAAGGGTTGGCTTTCCAGTCTCCATAGAACCTTAAAATATTCATTTTATTTTAGTTTTCGTGTTCGCATTTATGAGGAAAAAACAATGTTACAGACGCGACCGCTCTGAACCGGCACTAAAAGACTGCTTTAAAACTTTCACATAGTCTGTTGCCTTTAAGAAGTAAAAGCAGACAATACACTGTAATACAACTGTAATACAAGCCTCACTGAACATGTAACGAGTAAAATATTACTGAAAATTGATTAGTAATGCCTTACACTACTGCGTTACAGCAAAAAGTAATATGTTACTGTAATGTATTACTTTTGTACTGCGTTACTCCCAACACTGATCACAACGCACGTCTTCCAGAACAAATTGGCCTGTTTACTAAAGAATTGGCAGTGACCCATGAATATTTGATAGCAAGCAACTGTTGACGGCCGCACACAATGACTCCCTTATCTTATTTAGGCAGTCTGGCAGGCTCACGCCTCCTTACACTTCCCCTGAGAGACGGACACCGCTGAAAGGGTTCGCGATCCAATACGGCAGCTGCACGCCAAAGCCAGTGGTTATCATTGAGAAAGCAGGGCCGTCTAAGCCTTCCCCCCCTTTCCCCAACCGTCGGGTATACAGGATATTAGCCGAACCTCTCATATCACCTTTGCCGCGACGGCTAATAATACGGCAGCCTGGAAATCAATGAAGCTGCCCTAGATTTCAGCTCGGCCCTCTCCATAAAGGGATCTAGAGGGCAGTGAAGTTTTCCTTTTCTCTCTTTTCTCTTATTATAGGGGAAGAAAAATGGGTGACCGGGACTCGGAGATCATTTCTCCAAGTCCCTGAAAGCGCTAGTCGCTCTCTCCAGGGAGGTGAGCGTTTCAATGGGGTTTATACTACGCTGTGACAGTGGCTGTCTCTCTTCATTAGAGCACAGGCCTTTGCTCCCTCAAATGGTAATTCAGCAGCGTAGGATTCTGCTGAGTGAGCAGAGGAGGATTCTGGGTGGGCCGATTGAGACGAGAACGGTGAAAGATGAGATGAGATCGGGTTTCGCTCTCCAGGCCAGTGGTGGGCGACCTCATCCGCAAAGGACCCCTGTGGGTCTGTGTTTTCATTCTAAATGCACCTGCCTGAACAAATACAAAACATGACAGCTGTTTGAAAAACACTAGGACTGGAAGTTAATTAAGGCGCACACGCAATAGTGGTTTAAAGGTTAATAAAACTATTCAAACACTGAACTGAGGAAATATTTTTTTTTTTAATTGCATTTTGATTGATTTTATATTCTCTAAATCAGAGCACAGTTGAGTCAAATTCAGTTTTCAGACAACTGATCATAGTCCAAAAAGACATTATTAACAATATTAAGCTTTTAATAATCTTTCAAAGTCTATGAGAATAGAATAGGGAAGTCCACGCCACAGAAATGACACAAAGGGATGATTCACATTTCATGAATGATTTCAGATCGAGCCAATCAGAACTTTTTCCTGGCTGTAAAGAGATTGAGCATTTTTAAAAAAAAAAGAAACAGAAACAGAATGTCACTGTGGGTTGGTGTGGATGCTAATATAGGTATTGTTATTTTTATAGTTATTATTCTTGGTGCAAACAGTTCTAACGATCCCCCTTTTTAATTTTTTCTTTATTTATTTTTGCATATTCTCAACATTTGCTGTTGCAGTCTTACCAGTTAATCTCTCTCTCTCTCTCTCTCTCTCTCTCTCTCTCTCTCTCTCTCTCTCTCTCTCTCTCTCTCTCTCTCTCTCTCTCTCTCTCTGTATGTGTGTGTGTGTGTGTATTTGAGCAATATTTTTTTTATTTATTGATTTTATTTTGCATATTCTACAATTTGCTGCACAGTTGCTGATCTTTAGCTTGTACCACCAAAAGTTTCTCTGAGTTTTCCTATTTTTTGAATGTCCCATTCATTTCCCATGTCGGTCATTTTTGACCGGGAGAAGGCTAAGTGTGATTTTTTTTTCCCGACCCTTTAAAGGGATACTCCACTTTTTTTTTTTTTTTTTTTTTGGGAAATAGGCTCATTTTACAACTCCCCCAGTGTTAAACATTTGAGTTTTACCGTTTTTGAAACAATTCAGCAGATTTTCTGATATTTAGAAGAATATCAGTTACCAGACAGTTTCTGGTCTCATTGACTTCCATAGTATATATTTTTTTCCTACTATGGAAGTCAATGAGACCAAAACTGTCTGGTTACTGATATTCTTCTAAATATCAGAAAATCGGCAGAATGGATTTGAAAACGGTAAACTCAACTGTTTAACTCTGGGGAGTTGTAAAATGAGCCTATTTCAAAAAAAAAAAAAAAAAAGTGGAGAATCCCTTGCATATCAGAATCATCTCCTTGATTTTTTGTGTGTGTTCATATAGACAATACAACAAAAGTCACCAAGTTTCACCCCCATCTGATGAAGCAAACAAAAAAATAAACAATTAAAAGTTTTCAGTCATTTTTGGACGCAGAAGCCCAGAGGGTTAAAGATACTGGCTGGAGCTGTTCGTTATTTTTTGCTGATCAGATCTTTCATCTACTTATCAACATGCTTCCAGTCATACAAAGCTGGACAGAGAGGCATTTAGCAGAGGTTTTCTCCAGAGCTACTTAAGCACTCAAGTTACATGGACAATCCCCTTGGAAGAACCTGGGGTTAAGTGCTTTACTCAAAGCCATAATGGTGATGGGTCACCATTGCTCCTGACAGGGCTTGAACATGCAACCTTCTGATTACCAGCCCTAAACTGTATTGTGATGTGATGGATAAACATTATGGACCGTCATTGTTTAACAGTCACAACTTAAATTTGTAAAATGGAAGTTGTACATATAATAATCAGAAATGTTATGCCTACTATGGTTATATACAAGAAAAAGACCAATCACAAATTTCATAATGACATCCTCACAGTATTTTGAATGCTAAACACACTCGATTTAATTTCCCTCAGTGCGTTAATGGCCAACTTTAGCTCGTTATTTCCACCCTGTTAATTTTCTAGCCATGTCAGTAATAAAGTTAATAATTAATACAGTTTAAGTGGCATAGCCTTCTATAAAAATATCCAACACCATTCAACACAAGTAATTTACAGAGTTCAGGTACTTTTGACTCCATATTTTTTTAATTCGTAGACTCCCACTAAAATGTACATAGGCATATATTAAACAGAATAGTGTACTTAAACACTGCTTCCTTTCTCTTGGGGAAATCTCCTTGTGTTGAATACTGAGGAGCTGTAGTTTGTGAGTGAACATTAGGTCATCAGGTTAAAGTGACACGGGTGCCGTCATTCCCCATCAACAGTCTCTTTCAGCTGCTCATTGTCTCGTTGTGAATTTAAATCTCTGTTATTGGCCAATGACATACAAAAGCCAAGGCCAAAACTGAACGCGAGAGCTAATTAAAGTGGAATCAACTATTTTCTTTACCCTTTTCTTTAAAGCACTTAGATAGCTCTAAAGATCTCACTGTTGTACTTATTGAATAGAAGCTCATCTGATGCCAGAATCGATCTTCATGCTTTTTTTTTTTTTTTTACAAAGTCATCTGCTTTTCATTGCAATGCTTATGTGCTTAAAGGAACCTTCCTTTTTACAAACCCTTCTGCTTATTTTATTATAAGTTTGGACATTTGCTGATATAAATTAGTAGCCTGGATGCCAGCTGAAATTAGCCCCGCCCACAACATTTGAGGATGGGAAGTTCGGTCTGGACTTGATCTGTTGTGAAGCAAGTATGCCCGAACCAATCAAATTGTCAGGGATATATACGGGATTCGGTCTATCCAATTGAGTGCAGACTGCAGAGGAATTTTTTTGTCCTGGTTCAGTTGAAACATGCCCCATAATCACAGCCCAATGGAGCAGTATATATAAAGCATAATAGTACGGACATTTTTAAAATGAAATGAGGGTTTAAAACTGACTCATCAAATTGGATCCGTATCCGACTTTTCTTCCCTAAAATAGTTACTGAATGTGTTAAGCTGAACCAATGTATTATTAACAATGTAATATTAACATTATATGTAATGTTAACTACATTACCACCGGCGGTCATGTATATTTTCTTCCTTTTTTCTCTCACACTTGCTTTTTTGTTGTCTTTTTCATATTGATTGTGTTTAGGCCTTTTCAGTAAGCCTGGTCTTTATGACTATTTGGATCGTTAACTAAGGGGATCTTGAGGTAAAAAGTGGTTCCAAGAGGTAAAAACGATATAAATACTGTTCGTTTTCTCACAAAACCACTTTTTTCATGTCTTAAGCCATCAATGTGTACTTACATTTATGAGTCATTAAATCATGTTTAATTTGGACTTCTCTGTGCATGCTCTTTGAGGTGGTGACCATAGACCTCCATTATATGACTGACAGACAAGAACGGTTTGACCTAAAAATATCAAAATTGAAAAACTGTGGAAACAAAGACAGCTACATCCTGGATGCCTTTGAGGTAAGCCATAAAACATACCAAAAATTATTTTCAAAGTGAACTATCCCTTTAAGGATACTTTTTAAAGGGAATATGGAAAGTAAAAGTCAAGCATTTCAGCATCTTCTCGATTTCTGAAGGATCATGTGACACTAAAGACTGGAATAATGATGCTGAAAATTCACTTTATTTCAATGGTTCACTGTAGACATTCTAGTTGCAAAGTTACTTATACTGTAGTCACTAAGTGGACCATCAAAATAAATAAGGTATTAAAATATATTCAAATAGAAAACAGTTAAATCGTAAAAATTCACAATATTAGTGTTTACTGCCTTGGTGAGCATTTCGAATGGTAGTGTAAGAGCAGGATCATGTTTTGGGTCACTCTTGATTTCTTTAAAAGCAAACATTTCTTAGTGCACCTTTAAACTTTACCAGCAGCTCAACTTAAGTGGATGAATAGCGAGTGCATGGTTTTCAACACAGTATTCACATGCAATTTGGCCTTGATCACATAAAGCATTGATTAAAGCAGCAGAGCTCAGTCCTCTTCTGAAGCAGTGCACGCAGCGCAGGAGTTAAACAGAGAACACGTGTCTCAGGAACCCTGTGGCCTTCGTCAGCGGATAATTAAATCCCAGCCTATTTATTCTGTTTAATGTGGCTTTAATTCAATTACAGGAAGGGTCAGGGAAGGGGTCTCTGAAGCAGTGGAAAGAGAGAGATAGAGGGATGTTGTTGACACTGGACATTGATGATGTGAGCAATAACTGCATTAGACTCCTGGACGAGGACAGGGACAGAGGCAGATATAAATGAGCAAAGTATTGTGGTTTAACATTTTGCTACCACATCAGTCCTCAAAGCCATGGTGAATGGATGTGGTAATCATAGCCCTGGCCCTCCTTGGCATGTTCATGTGAGTTCACGAGAGAAATAGTGATGTACAATTCATTATCCATTCTCTGTTGGATCTTTTCAATGATTCACAAAACCAGCCTGAATGATTCGTTCACAAATCAAGCTAATCCGAATCTCTCACTGACTCCTGCCACAGTGGTGTTCAGTGAATAATGATGTGGATATAGAGAATGGTTCATACTGACTGGTGTTTTTCTATTGTTTCCTTTTCTTTTTTTGTATTTAATAGAATGCATCAAAAAGAATGAGAAATTCAACAACTACAGCAACAAAAATGTCCCTTTGTGCTCCACAGAAGAAAGATTGCCTTGTGGGTTTTGATGAACAACATGAATGTGAGAAGTGATGACATCATTTTTGTTTAGGGGTAATAGTGTGCAGTACACTGAGACTTTCTGATGGTCTGGCTTTGTGAAACTAATATATATATATATATATATATATATGAAGAGTTCAGATGCAAAAGCCTCTAAATGCCATTTGAAATTTTCTTCTTTAATAATGCTTTTTATCAAACTTGTATATTTAAGTTCAGTAATTTCACTTAAATAACTATTAATTGGTAATTATCATTGCCATTTAAGTGAAATCACTGAACTTAAATATACAAGCTTGATAGAAATGATCATTCTAGAAGAAAATTTCAAATGGCACTTAGAGGCTTTTGCATCTGATCTCTTCATATATATATATATATATATATATATATATATATATTTAAACATTGTTTGCAGAGCATATAGATTCTGTTGAATTGCCATTGGAAATCTGTAGAGGCTCAGTATTATGTGTGCTTAAGTACTAATGCATCATGAAGGACTGTCAGTGTAGACACAGATCCAGCTGTTTGACCTATTGAATGCAGATCATCTTCAGATCAATAGCCAATTTCAGGAAGAAATCCACTAACAGGAGGAGAAATACTCTCAGTTATGGTATAAATCCATGTATTAGATTATATCTGGCTACCTAGGTATCTAAAGCTAACATTTATTATAATTTTAATGTTTAATTAATTAGCTGGTTGACTAACAAAAGCTTGAAAACCTTAGTTGGTCTGTCAGCTAACCAGCTTAGACCAGTTGGGTCCAAAACAGCTTCTGGTTTACAATTGATTATTTTGTTATTCTGTCACATTTTCTCATGTGGCCAACAGATTTGTTGTTGTCACTCTGAAAGTTTATATGCAAGTGTTGACATTTTATAAACTGAGTGTTGAATTGCTATCTGGCGTCCTCTGTGAACGTGTTTGATGGAGATCATAAACTCTATTTAGAGAGAGTGAGTTTGGCTCTGTTGTTGTTTGCTTTTAAGTGTGATGTGTAGGGAAAAAAAAAACTCCCACAAATCATGACTAGAGCCAAATACAAAGCAAATAATGAAAAGAGAAGCAACAGACCATTAACTTTTTTGCCTCGCTGTGACATAGTGCACAAAAAATATTGGGCTATAAGAAAGCAAACAAGGATATAAAGCTATTACTTGACGAGATTAATTGATCTCAAATCCTATAATGGTTTAATTGACTGGAAAATAGCAGATGGTTTGATAGCAGCGTCGTAAAAGAAGCTTGTCAGCAGAGCCTTAATAGCCTCTCTGTCCAATTTCAAATATTTCGCCACACGTTTTATTTCCACCACCCTGTTCTATCGCTCTCTTCCTTTTAAAAGAGAGAGTGAGGGAGAAAAGAAACACTATACACCTTAATTTCACTCAGAGATATGTATTCTTTATCTTTATTATATCAGTCAGTTCATTGAAAATGGTTCTTTTTGAAGTTGAAAACAAAATAAAGGAAGTTATGAACAGGACACAGTCGTTGTTATTGTTATTGATTTGACATTGAATGAACAATTATGGATTTGTACACTTTCTGGGAATGTTGAGTTGGTTGACAGGACTTACTATGCGTGCTAATTGGTGGTTTAATTGTATAGTGCTACTGAACGTGGGTGGATGTTATTCTATGTGGTTGTCACTGTGAAATCAAAATGGATTTTTATGGAATATTGCAGTGTTTTTTATATATCATAATTCTTTTGTTCAAGAAGCTGTTTTATTCAGATATACATCACAACAGGGAAGAAAAAGACGATCACAACTTCCATTTCATGCCGACTTAAAGAATTCTGAATGTTTTTTTGCATGTTGCAATGCAGAGTCTAGGGTGTTCTGTGTGATTGCTAGGGTTTTTTTGTGGTTGTTTGAGAATCCAGAGTGTTTTTCACTCTGTGGTTTCAGGGTGGTTGCTGGGTTGTTCCAGGTTGTTGCTAGGGTTTTTCCAAGATGGTCTGTGTGGATGCTACTATACATATATATATATATATATATATATATTTTTTTGTAGTATGTTGCTGTGCATTTAGGGTATTTTATGTGATTGTTAGCATGTTGTGAGGTAGTTGCCGAATGGTTTTTAACATTCCATTCATTTGCTAGGGGGTTGCTAGGGCATTTTGGTGACCGTTTAAAGGAGTGATGAACTGAGAAATCAAATTTTCAGAACTGAAAACGTCCTTGTTAGTCCAATAAAAGCTTTTATTCACACCAGGCTCAGCAAACGACTCGTTTTTCAAAGTGGGGGACTATGAAGTCAAAGAGGATAAGAAGATCAACGCCTACTTTAACATGGCCGGTTTAGCCCCGCCCACTGATTCGCGCATTCAGTGTTGAAAGCAGTGCCGGCGCTATGGGGGGGCATTAGGGGGCAATGCCCCCCCAAATGTATTTTGTGCCCCCCCAAATTGAATTATGATATAATTTACAAAATAATATCAGTTTAATTTAATTCACATTTCAGTGAGAAATAGTACAAATATATGTCTACAAACGGCTCATTAGCTGAAAATACAATAAAGCCAACATAAAAACCAGTGTAACGCTGTGAGGAAACCCCCCTGCCGCCCCCCCCCCCCCCCCCCCCAATCACGCACGTTAATACTTGAATGAAATGATTTTCAGTTGGCGCGACCGCGCGAGCTTCCTGCATTCAAAACAAAGCAAACAGATGAAAACTCTCCAAAAATGGAAATTAGAAAATGGTTCAATACCACAGTTTCTCCTTACATATCGATTACCCCATACAGCAAGACAACGACAGCCCGGCTTTGGTATTTGGTGCTTCTACCGTGCAGTGTTGTAGTCGAGACCGAGACCAAAGACAGTCGAGTCCGAGTCGTAAGTGTATTTATCTAACTGGCATGTACTGTAATGTTCACTATGTGCTGTCACGTGATGAAACTAATAGTTTAGTTGGCCTAGTTTTTGCGCTGCCCATTGTCCTGAAATGTCACTCACTCCCGCCGTGGAGAAACAGGTGTTTAAGCCTATATATTTTCTTGTAAATAGAAATTGTAGAATAATATCTGTGTATGTTGTGGGTGTTTTTTATTTGTTAAAGGTGTTAAAGGTTTTATTTGATAAAGGTAACTACATGATGCTTTTTTAAGGCTACGAATGTAAATGCTTATGTTAGAACATAGCAGAATAAAGATGAGTAACTTAGCTTTTTTTTTCTCACTTCCGCCATTGAGATAGTATATAAACGGCTATTCTGTCAGTGAGAGACTATGTACATGTTCGTTAGCTTTGCTATTATAAAGCTGTGGTCAGAGTCGGTCTTGCAATTTTTTTTTTTTTGTATAGGCCTATTTAACCCTTGATCAAATTTCTTAAGAGTCGCTCGTCTTGCAACAATGTGTATGTTTTATGTGTTTATTGTGTGGGTTGCATTACTTCATGTTAATAGCTAACAGAAAAGGCAGTAGCAATAATAAATATAGGATATCTAATATCGGAAAAAAAAAGTCCCCATACCTACCTAGTGCCCACCCATTGAAAATAAATGCCCCCCTGCTAAAAGCGGTCTGAAGCCGGCTCTGGTTGAAAGTCTCATTGTGGCCGTGAGTGCCCGCTTTTGTGTTCGAACACACGCAGGAGCACGAGCTGAAACATCACCTATAGAGGTTGCTAAAAAATAGCACATTTAAGTGTTATAATATGGTTTTAAACATGTTGTTGTGTTAGTTGAGTGTTGCTAGGTACAGTTTCTACCAAGATACTGTAGTTACATGAGTTATCGTTACTACTGTAAAGTAATACTAAATGATTATACTGTCCATCAAACAGCATAAGAAGCTTTCAGGAGAGTTCAGTGGTGTAATGTCTTTTTAATGAGGAAAGATTGGGATTTCTTTGGGAAGAGGGCTGGTTATTGTAATCATAATCATATCACATTTTCCAGTCGAATGCAAATCTAATCAATGTATAGTAAATCTTGGACCGTGCAACCATATCGGAGGGGGGTGGAATGGGGGTCTACACAACATGGAGCGTTCAAACAAAGGAAAATTTTCTTTCCATGCCTAACTATACCCTCCACTAGTAAATAAGCAAACACCCACTCATCAACACGTGCTAAGCACCTGCAGCATCCTGGCCTCTGTTGCACTGCAAAAGGGCTGAGCCATCGTTTTTGCTTTTAAGTGCTGGTGGTGGGTGTGTGCAAAGGAAGGTGGATGCAATGTGGCAGCCATTAAAAATTAATTCAGGCCCCTGAGGTCCCAGACCACCCATCAATCTCCCAATGACCATGGCTGCATCTTACTCCGTGACAGATGCCCTGGAAATGGACAGGTTGCGTGTGACTTGAATAATCTCCGGCAAAACTGGAGCACGGTCAGAATGTGGAAAAGAGGAGAAGCGGCCAACGGGGCCTGTCTCGGTTAATCCTGAAGAATGGCCGGTAAAAGCGGTGGAGGAACGTGTCTCAAGTGAGTCTAGACTGGATGTAGCAAATGCTGAGCGGGCAGAGCTTTAATTGATGAGTGTGCATCTGTCACAGTTTTCGGAAAGGCTTTTGTATTGCTAATGCGAATAAAGAGAGTGCTCGTAAGCAGATCTCAAGGCAACAGTTTCTTGAACAGAATGCCTTTGCCAAAGTGTGGATGTCTCAAGAGATACTTCACCCAAAAATGAAAATTTTGCCTCTGTCAACTCACATTATTTTTATTTCCGAATCCATAATTTCGGGCTCCTTTGTACCAGTTGAGCGTCGTAAAAATGCCATGGCCGACTTGAGAATCTGAGTGGAACAGAAGATTCGCATTATGCATTGTGTGATGCTATCATGTCAATATGGACCAAAATCTCTGAGGAATGTTTCCAGCACCTTAATGAATCTTTTCCACGAAGAATTAAAGCAGTTCTGAGGCAAAATGAGGTCCAACCCCTTGTACTAGTATGGTGTCTCTGACAAAGTGGCCAATTGCACACTGAGTCCGAAATTTTCGCATGCATTTTTTTGTGTTCGTCAGCCTAAAAATTCATCACGCACAGAAACCGTATGCGTATTTATTAAACCTTTGCGAAAAAAAAGAAAAAAAAACACACAAATATACAAAATGGATTCGTCAAGCAGTGAGGATGATTTTGTTGCCCTCTCTCTTATCGAAAAGAGAAAATATTGTCAGTGGAACAGTTTGATGCTTTGCTAGCGATTCTTGAGCCGCATATTAAAAAGAAGACCACCAATTACCGTGAATCAATCGATACTGAACAGAGAGACTGGCAGTATGTCTGGATACACACATGCACACACACACACGCATGGCCCGGCGGAAGCGCTGGGTTAGACAGGGCTATAGGTTATATATTGTACTCAAATATTACATTAGTTATCGAATTGGCTGCTCAATCACAACTTAATCGATCCGAAATTTCGAGCTGTCTACGCTATCTCACGACCAATTCGTACGAGTGATTTAAAAATGGCTAATTCGTACTAATTCATACGACCTCACTCGTACGAATTCGTACGATTTGTCTAAACCCACGTTACGGTTATGTTTAGGGCGGGGTCAGGGGTAGGTCATTCGTACGAATTCATACGAATTGGCTAATTCGTAAAATATGCACGATTTAGCAAAATCGTACTAATTCGTACGAGTGAGGTCGTACGAATTGTTACGAATTAGCCACCTCGTAAAATTCATACGAATTCCCGTGAGATCGGGTTGGATCTGTTTGAAAGGGGAGGTGTATTCCTTTTCTAATCCGATCGAGAGAACATAAACACTTGATCGAATTGAAAACCGAAACTGAAAGGACTGCACATGTGCATTGATGTGCGTAAGCGGAACAAGCTGAATTGTCAAAAAACCTCTCGAAATGCTGGCTGTGGATGTGAAAAACGCAGAAAATCGAATCCGATATGATTTTTTTTTATGGCGGACGAAAGTTTCGGAGGCGGTGTGCAAGCGTGATTGACATAACGTGAGGTTGAATTTTTTTTTTTAACGTGCGAAAATTTCGGACTCAGTGTTCAATGGCCTTAAGTGTGTATATATCCTGTATATCTGTGTGTGTGTGTGTGTTTATATATGGATTTATTTATTTTTGTTTATTATTTAGTGTCCAGTATTTAGACCTATTATTTGATAGGGACCAAGTTGTGTTCCTTTTCAAAAGTATTCATGAAATTAAATAAGTAATGAGCCAGGATCCTTAAATTGAATTGAAATCAGAACATAAATTCCCATCCCTAGGGTAAAAAAAAAGTGTGTTTCATTTATGGTTGGTATTTTATTTTTTTATTTTTTTCTGAACTAAGTTTATGTGGGCAGAGATGCTTTTGGACTTTGGTGCTCTATAGTATATCCTCTCATGCTGAGTGTATTTTCTACACAGGAGCCATCACACCTCTCTTCACACAGCAATTACTCCCTCAGGCAAACTCCAACCACACTGTAAGCCTGAAACCTCCATTCGCTCCGGGTCTCCATTTTCCTCCATTCGCAGGTTATGTAACGGAGGAGCGGTCGTCATGGCAACCCCTCCACTCCGGTGCCCCGGTGGATGGTTTGATGAGCTGCCAGCAGTCGGGTCACAACTAATGGCATTCCAGCTGTCTGCCATCAGCTATCCTCACCCAGTGTGTTCCCTCAGCACTGATCCAGGACCAGACTGCAGATTCCAAACCTCTTAACAAGATCACACTCCTAGATATGGAACAGAATTCTGCTCTCAGATCAACATTCACTCCTGATTTGACCAAAACATGGTGCTGTTAGAGATTCAACTCGCTTATTAAAGAGGTCGGACACCAGTGGTTCTCAACTCGACACTGCAATAATTTTTTTTTGTACTGAGTGTCTGACAGGCCAACGTACAATTCATGCATTTATTTATAACGAGCTGAAATGGATTTATCCCAAGTGGATGCATTTTATGGTTTCCAATTGTACTGTGAAAATGGAGAAAATGATGACACATTTAGTAGTCATATGATGCATATTGAATAAATAGATTGGCTATATGTGTTCAGTATGTGCCTGCTATGCACTATTCACTTTCACAGTTTGATAAAGATACATGTTACTTTGCATAATCTTCATATTAGATTCCTGCAAATTTACTCACAATTGCTGTCCTTCTGCAAACCATGAGGGCAAATGTGTTTTAGATCATACATGAGATGTTGATATTTGAGATATTTTGCTAATAAAGTGATCGTGCCAGAAGAATAGTGTGAGATTTTTGTTATATCTGGTCTCTCGTTATCATCTCAGGGTATTTTTACATGACAACGATGTGCTAAAAATGGAAAGGTTTTCCTTTTGGTTTTTTGCGTACAGACAACA
Source organism: Pimephales promelas (assembly GCF_016745375.1). The sequence continues at coordinate 4,258,273 of NW_024121532.1, forward strand.
ACATTGCTAAAACGATCCTTGAAAAGTTACTCAAAAGCACAACATTTGAGCAATGATTTTTTTCTTTGGTTAGGAACTCTTATTAATTTAAACATTGATGATCATCTACTGTATATTTTGAGAAGTTCACAATAGGAGTGATGCATGTTGGAAAAGTGAAAAAATAAATCTATGCAATTAGTAATGCTATTTTGATTAAATTCCGAAAGCAAGAATTTACAAGGAATTTAGCTATGTAACTTTTAATAAGCATGTCAAGGACATTATTGTTCATAATGCAGAGCATGGAGGTGGTGGTGGTAAGCATTTAGGGCGGTATGAGCGTTTTTGTAGGTTGCAAATCTAACCCAAGATTTATCTTTTTCTCAACAAATCCATTTGCTTTTCTCTTTGCAGCATGACAACAGCAGTGATCAAAGGTTTCAGAGGAAGTGATGACAAAGGAGCGCAGACACAGGTCAGTGCTTTTGAAAAATATATGTTTAACCTCGTTACCATCACCGTGGTTGTGAATGCATTAAACATCAGGCCTGATTTATTAGGCACCTGCTTCTGCTGAAGGGAAAGATCCGCCCACTCCACACACGACCAGAATGAACTAAAAAGAATGAGTTCAAATCAATGCAAAATCAATTTATCTTATTTCACACAAGGCTGCCTCTTAGGGATTAGACGCAAGAAACTAAATAGATCAACATTAGCAAAAGGAAACTAGTTTTGTTTTATGACACAATGCTTGGAGAATAATGTGACTTTAAAAAGATGACACTGAAAATGTATCCATAATGCAGCTGGTGCATGTTTAAGAATGCCATCGCAAGATTATGATGTTAGCGATGATGAGCAAGATTCAGAATTGAAGAATTGGCTACCGTACAGGTCATGAGTGTGAATTTGAGTAGAGGTGGACACCCTCCACTGAAAGAATACATGTTTTTTTTTATTTTGAATCGACACACATTCTATAATACGTATATATAATAAGTAATTCCACTATTATAACACGTTATATATACAATTTTATGAAGTATAATTTTTCTTTCTTGTGCAAGAAAGAAAACGTCACTATAGTTTACATTAAAAAATAATGTTGAAGCATTAGACCAAGAAAGACAGATCCAAACATTTCAAAATGAACATTGTCTGATAATTTAGTCACTGAAGTTAATTAGGAATATGACGGCAAATGGATTTGCCTCTTACACAATATTATTTAATTTAAAATGTATTTTTATCGTTAGCTAATTAATTTTAAATAGCTAACCATCACTACGCTACAGTGGAAAAAGAAAATCAAATGTGTCCACTTTGCCTGCAATTATCCAAAATGATAAAATAATAATGTCTCCAAACGTTACAAATGTGTGCATAGTTTCATTGCAAGTCAGTGAATGGTTAATAATAAGTAATTCCACTATTATACCACATAATGATACACTCTAAACTATGCTGGGTTTGTTTTAACCCAAATTTGGGTCAAATATGGACAAACCCAAATGTTGGGTTACAAATTTAATTTAATATTTTAACCCAACTTCAACTTTCACTTTCAACTGTAAATTCTTTAATTACATTTTTAAACCCAGCATTTGGGTTTGTCCATATTTGACCCAAATTTGGGTTGAAACAACCCAGCATTTTTTCAGTATATTTTTTTGTAAAAAGTATGAATTACTATTTATGGTGAAAATATACTGAATTCAGTGGGACATCACATAGTAAACTATACAATTACAGTAAATAGCAAATTGTTAAAATATTTTTTTTCATAAATACAAAAATGAAAATACTAACTGCCCTAAAAATCAGTACAACTGTGTTTTCCTTATGATTGTATTTTGAAATACGATTTTTTTTCTTCTAATTTGTGTTATTTATATGTACATTAGAGTGCTGTATTTTATATTTTATGTTCATAATAACCCTGAAAGTGTGTTGTGTGTGACATAATGTACATTTTTAATAGCTATTGTTTGCGGCCATAAAGTCACTATTGATTAACTGCCACATTTGAACATTATTTATTTATTTTTTTGCCATATAAACTTGCTTTAATTTGCGCCACTGCCCTTGATAGTGGTCATCAGTTTATAAGTGTCCCAAATTTGGTAGCATTCTGTCAATCACAGTCTCAATATGATTGAACAAACATTCAGGCTTCTCAATCAAGGAATGACGCACAAAGATCTCTCTTTCCCCCATTCCTCAATGACTTTGATATATGCCTTTGCCACTGAATCTCATCTAATTGTCATTATGGGGTGTTGGACAGTAATTAAAAGGGGCTTAAATGTTGCAGCACACTATTTTCTTTTGCCAAACACGCACACACGTACGTCTCTAGAGCCAGCCTTCCTAACAAGGTCAGATTTAGGGGTCGGTAAGACACTGGGCTTTGAGGTGACGGTAAATGAGAATCAGGAGGAATTTGCAGCATCGCTTAAATCAGAACATAATGGTTTGGATGACAGCAGAGAGACGGCCATTGACAAACCCACATTAATCAAAGCAACCACATCTGCAATCTAATCGTTATCCTCATTTACCTGCAAATGGCTGATTCAGGATTTATATATTTTTAACCCAATCAAATCTTAATCGCGTTTCGCTTTTATCGATTGCGTTTAAAGAGATGATGAGTAATTTGTTTACCGTAATTATTGTTGCTTATTGAAAAGTTAAACTGCGCAAACACCATTCTTTCTCCGTTAAACCTCTCATGGGTTTTGTGGATGGACCCTGGAATAAAATAAGCAATGTTATACCATCTACAGCAAAACACTTGTTTTCAGGTTGTACAGTGCCTTTAGATTTTTAGTAATGGTGCAGAACTCTTCCCTGCTATATAATTTTTTCCTGAAAATAAGTTGCACCTGACTTTAAGGTTATGCCACAGATGATCAGAGGTGTTTTATATAGAGACATGCCACTTCCTAAATCCTCAATACAACTACTGTATATAGGGAAAACTCGTAATGCCAAAGATGGCGGTTGTATGCACATGTCCCGCCCCTCCAGCTGGAAAGCCAATCGTCTGCTTTTAACAGTCAAGCCGGGAAACATTTAAGCCAATCGTCTGGTTCCACTGATGCATGCACAGTTGAGGTTTGCGACAGCGGAGGCGAAAACCATTGCGCATGCGTAGTGAACGTATAACCTGTGGGGGAAAAGGTGTTTTAAACCTTATTTTGGGGCAATGTCATCAAACTTTTTCATCATATTTTACTGCTGTTTCCATACATGAAGTTTTTATGTCCCGGGGACCAGTGAAAGTGCAATTCTGACTCTCTGCCCATTCATTTAGATAGGAGCCTGGTCTTGTTAAACCCAAATAGATGCCCGGAGGCCTTGCCAAGATGGCGGCCGAGTGACAGGACTTGCCTAAAATGACTTTGAGCTGATTCACCAATCATTTCCCTCTGATTTTAGGGATGTGTAGGGATAGGGTTAGGACTATTTGTTCCAGGATCAACAATATATGTTGCAGCGATGCCAAAGAAGAACCACTTTTGGTTCCCCAAAGAAGCTTCCAGGTTCTTAAAAGAACCATATTTTTTTCTTAAAGGTTAATTGCGCAACATTTCATGTTAAAAATACTCGTTTTTCTAACCCATACATGCTTAAACAATTGCCTGATGGACTGAATGAGCCCTTTTCTGATCACTGCCTCTATAATCTGTACAGTAAAATAAATAAGAGGGATTCGGGATGGAGTTTGAGACTGACGTCATGCGCGTTAACGTTCGCCTGGCTATGTCTGGCAGGTTTGTGTATTCACCGCCATTCTCCGTATCAGCGAATCAGACAATTCGAGTGACAAAACTTTAGTCAACTTTTGACAAAAGTAGAAGATGGATTTAAAGAGACCGGCTTGTAGTTCATTCCAAACCCCAACGCAAACTCCACGTAAGACAAAGAAAATAAACTTTTGTCTAGTGCCAAGCGTCAGAATAAGACGAGAGTCAACATCGGGAAGCTTTCAACAAATGGAGAGATCTCCGGTCTGCTCTAGGGCTCAAACGGGATCCTATACAAAGTTTTATTGTTCATGAATGTGTTTTTATAATAATACAATCATAAGTGGATACAGTAAACACATAAAACAGTTCAACATGGAGATCGATGGAAACAAAAAACGAAGTTTTCTACTACCCCCGTTTTCCCCATAAGTGTGTCATTTACTCAAATGCCTTTCCTTTCATATATTTAAAATGACTTACAGATTTATACCTTTATTACCTCTGATGACATTATGACTGTAACAAAATATTTGCGCGGCTGATGCTCCTTTGGTTATGAACACCTTGTGCATGTGTGCGTGTGGTCCATGAGGGTGCACACCTCTGGATGCAGTTTCGCTTGTCGCCAGAGGGGGCATAGTTCTGCAAAAACTCAAAGACTTTCGCAATGCACCTTTAAAAACATAAAAAAAAACAATTTCAACTCTAAAGACGCTTTTGTGCAGTGGAACGGTTCTCCATGAAACTATGAATGCCAATGAAGAACCTTTATTTTTAGGAGTGAAGCACTTAGTTCAAATGTCTAACCCTGAGCATCTAAGCATGTTCATTAGAAAGACATTTCCTCTTCTTGCACTATTGACTTTTTAGAGCGTGCATGTACAGATATGAATGTTCCGGTAGCAATAACCAGAGGAACATCAGGATATTGGCCATTAGTTTTGATGTTAATGTATTCATAAAACTGGCCTTCGAGAAAGTTATTTGGAAAATAGCTCTTCATGCGGAAGTCATTTGTAATAAAAGTTATTGTTCCAATGATGACGTTGATCTTTCTCCAAGAGTGGCATCGTTTAAGAACACATAATGACCTTTTCCTTGTACAGGCAAAGTTTACGAGTGAAATTGCTGTTTTGTGCTGGTAAACTTGTCGTCTAACCTCTTTTGTCTTTCAGTGTGAAAGAATCTGGCATCTTTACACAAGGTCTGATGACTCTAAAACATTCATGACACATCATTGATGACACATGCAATGCAAAAGCACGCTTTGTTATTTGGAGGCCTATTAGTCTTTGAGTTAACGGGTTATCAAATAAAGTGTGTGAGTGTGTTTGTAACGTCACACCGCTAGCTTACAGACACAAGCCTACGCATGTAACGCAAAAGCTTCTACAAAAGCAGCCCATTCCTGCGTGTTTTCTCTTGCAGACAACCTTAATGGACAAGTTTTTCAAATCTAGTTATAATGTTTATGCCTACAGTAGCTATATGAAGGTTTAATGGGCGATAACTCTATCTATCTATTTAGCTAATAGCACAGAATAATGTTCGTAATGTATCTTTTTGTCAGTGTTTATTGTGCCGAGTCAAGATTTTTTTAATAATTCAGAAACTGAGAAGTGCATGGAAGCTTGTTTTGCCACAGAATAAAACAAAAAAGTAATTTTGACTTTATATCTCGTAATTATGACTTTTTTTCCTTGCAATTTCAAGTTTAGATAACAACTTGGAATATATATGCGAGTTATCAATTCTGATTCGCCAGATATAAACGGAATATTCTGAGGAAAAAAAGAATTGTGAGATAAAACGTAGCAATTGCGAATAAAAGTTTATATCTTACTTCTCACAATTGTGAGTTTAGCTCAAATCATTTTTTCTGTGGTTTATTCTTAACAAAATGTGATAATAAAGAGGGCAATATTACCTTCATAAACTTGCAATTGGGCAAAAAATTGTGAGATAAAAAGTCGCAATTACCTTTTTTTCCTTCTGTGGTGGAAACAAGCTTCCATAGAAGTGACATGTTCAGAACTAAACAATACAAAAAATGTCAATCTTTTGGGGTAAATAAATAGTAAAATATGAACAAATATTTAAATCACTATAAATCAGAACACAAAATGTACAGACACATTTACCATTGTGCTATAAAGTCATTTCAACAGAAATCCTCGCAATCAGGAATTTCGCTGAAAGCAAAGGTTTCCCGAAGTTTGCTGACCTATGGAAGCTTGTTTTCAATAAAAATGAAAAAAGGTAATTGTGGCTTTTTTTTCTCTCACATTTCTGACTTTACTTCTCGCAATTGTGACTTCAGGCCCGTCTTTCAAATGTGAGGCCTATAAAATCGATTTAAAGTAGCTGATGTTTCTGGTTAAAAAATAAAGTGCATCCTCTTTTTGCATATGCTCTCTCTCTCTCTCTCTCTCTCTCTCTGTTTGTGTGTTTCTCTCTGACAGGTGTGGCAGTGGATGCAAATACTGATGTGATCAGCAGTGATTGATTTTATCTGCAGGGCTGAGCAGTGCTGAGGTACACAGGTCCAGGCCTCTCTGCCCTGACACCTATAAACCCATCCAAACACAGGCTGGTCTGATTGATTCGTGTATGGACCAGACGTGTGACCAATGAATAATTAAAACCCTTAAACCCGTGCGGCTTTGGGAATTGGCTGCCCGATGACCAGCTTCCTGACTTATTGACGGTCTCGCAGCTGTCACGTCAAGATTTGACAGCCAAACACAAGTCATCAGAGGCTTAGTAAGTATAGGCGGGGCTGATAATATTATTCAGCAAATCAGCATGCGTGAAATTTAATCTAGTGAAACCATTGTTGCCCAGGGCAGATTGTTTGTGACATGCTAATTTGATGAGGTTTTTGTTTTCTCCCACTCTTTCAAAAGATATTCATCATTACACAAATTATGTGTAATAATTGGTCACAACACTCGATTTTGATAACCGACGCAGAATTGAAACTAAAATAGAGTATTTGTTTATTTATGGTTATAACTTTTTTGATTCAAAATAACTTGCGATGACGGTCTCTGTGTGTTAGAATTACAGCGCATGTGCATGTTTAGATGAGTGCAGTGCACTAGTGGCACTTGCTGAACATGTTCTGCTGTGTGATAGCGCCCCCTGCTGCTCACTGTATCTTCGTGAGAAGAGGCGCATTGTGTTGGAGAGACTAGGGCTCTTTTTTTTTTTAAATGTCAGGTTATTTACATACAAACTTAATAAAAATAACTACAACAAAAATATTATAAAATAACTTCATTCATTTAACATTTATGGGTCAGTTGTCACAAGGAAACCTGCAATTTATTGACATTGTTTTGATAAGAATAGCCTACCTTTGTGTATTGTTGAAAATGAATATACGCAATATTACTATTATATCTTAAGTTAAAAAAGCCTGCATTTTGTGATAAGGGCAGAATTCAGAAAATAATGTACTATTTTTTTTATATATATTTTGTTTTGAAGTAGGTATTTTGAAATTTATGTGAAATTTGCCTACTTTACAGTGTGACAAGCTGTCTTCCGTAGCCTACGTGTTACATTTGTTATGATGATAGACTACTAATAATTATTAAAAAATACATAATGGAGACATATAGCGTTCAAAACCACTGTGTATTGTAACATATCTAACATTTTCAATGTTTTACTGTACAGTATACTGTATTGTACATTCAACGAAAGACATGAACGAATTGACTCGAGAAAAGATTCGTTCAATTTGATGAACGAGTTAGAACAGGAGAGTCACGAACGCGCATCACAGAACAGAGCACGGAAAACATTTTAGCTTATAAAACTTAAACTTTTTTCTTTCTTTTTTTTAAATGAGCGATCGCTTGATAAGACCCTTATTCGTCGTCTGGAATCGTTTAAATCGTTAATCCTAGTTTGAGCAGTTTGCACTGAAACTGTCTTTTGGACCTTGAACCGTTTGGGTCCCACTGAAGTGCATTATAGAGAAAAATCCTGTAAAATGATGTAGCCTAGGCTGTATGAATAGATATAAGCTTATAGCCTATATAAATTATTATTAATACAGCCTAGCCTAGAAAGATCACAAAGGGCTCCGTTTATAAACACCTCCCAATCTCACTCAGTTACAATCAATGAAACTGACAGCAATCTCTTCGAGTGGTCAGTGAATACTAATTTAAACAACTCTGACTGGACACTGCGGTCTAGATATCAACAGTGCTGTCTGTGATTGGCTAAATTTCTCAATGCTACAAAAACACATTGTAAATCGAAACCCTTGATACAGTCCAGAGCACAAACACACAGACACGCACTGGATAGGCAAAGGTTTCGTCGATATGCTATCATTAGCCTGTACGGAGAAAACTGATCCTATATCAGCGGTTATTATCACTTTTATCTGTAAAAGCAAACCGAAGCAGCAGCAGTCAGGTGTTTTTGCCCTGCCCCACTCCGCCTATGCTTGTTTTAATGAATAACCCAATCAGGTTGTGTCTGTTGGAATGAGTAACAGCGGCTCTAGAAACGGGGAAATATGGCTCAGAGACATTTTGAGGGAAAAGCACATGCTGAATCTTACCAGCGTTACCGAGTGTCTCCTCCTCAGGAACTCATAGACGAAGTGCTGAACTTCCTTCGAAAAAGAGTATGTCAGTATGTGAGATGGGTGTGTTTGGAAAAAGCTTATAGGCTATCATAATGACTCAGCACGTTATGTATCTGAAGTTGTATTTGTCTTGAATTTGTATGAGTCTAAACTATGAAAAGAGTCGAAGACACGTAAAAGCAAAGTGTAGGCTATATCAAGTTATTGCTTTGTTAAAACTTTTGCAAACATTCTTAGTCTTTTAAAATATTGTCAGTATTCATTTTCCTTTCCTATGGATTTTGCATTGAATAAATATTAAAGAATTAATAAATAATCTAATAGCCTATGTCATCATTTGTAAATCCTCATGTTTGAAACCTGAACGCTTTAAAAAAAATGTTTTAACGCAAAATAGCAGATTTCAGGTGTGTTATTCACCTTATTCCCAACATAAGAGTGGGTGTGGCCATTGTAACTTCATGTCTCATCCGCTTCCATTTATTTTAGCTGTACAACAACTTTCCGTTATGTTTCTTGAAATTACAAACTTAATATCATAATTACTTTAGCATTTACAGCATTTTGTTATTTAATGTAGGCCTAATAGCGTCAAATGAAGCCCATTGTCACTCAATCAAATAAAATAGCTTACTTCCACGTTGGTACATAAGAACGTGAAAATGATATGAGTTTGGAACAAACATTTTTACTTAAACTATACTTTTAAGACTTTAAATTTGAATGATAGATGCATTGAAGTCAGCTCTTGAAAACACACCAGCATAGCTAAAGCTTTCTTTTGACCTGAACAGAGACAGGAGCCGCTTGATCTGGCAGTGGATGTGGGCTGTGGGTCAGGACAGGGAACTGAACATCTGGCTCCTCACTTTATGACTGTGGTCGGGACAGACATCAGTTCAGCTCAACTGGAGATAGCCTCTGCTAAAGATCACGCAGCAAATTTGTGTTACAGGTACAAAATAACTATAAACACCTGCAAGAAAATATAGTGTGTGTTTCTAAATTTTTTATATACATTTATGAAATTTTATAACATTTCTAGATATTTTACAATTATGTTTTTATCCACTTTTTAAACATTCCTTCCCTATGTTTCCCACTGTTTGCACACTATGTATCTGTGTATCCTGCTCCATTACTAGACAGAGTCCTGCAGAGGAGTTGCCCTTTGAGGACGACATTGCCGACTTAGTTATATCCATGTCAGCCGCTCACTGGTTTGACCATCCGCTCTTCCTGCGGGAGGCAGACAGGATTCTGAGGCCAGGAGGCTGTCTCGCGCTGCTCAGCTACACCATGGATTTTGAGCTGGAATATGGAGAAAGTACCTTGAAACTCAATCAAATCTGCCAAGAGGTTAAATAAACCATAAACAAAATGTTTCATGGGTTGTTGTTCAGGAAACCTATATTATAAATGTTTGATATGAGGCAGCCTATGATGCCGCATTTTAATTGATTGGCTTTCTAGCACTAGAGCTCTTCAGTGTTAAATCTATTTTTCAATTTACAGTTCTATGCAGCCCTGCACCCTTTTCGGAAAGCTTATATAGGATCCTGTTCCCTCCAAGTGTACAAGAAGATATATGACCTTGTTTCATACAATGACAAAGAGTGGTAAGTGTGCTTTTTATTACATAGCAGCTTCGTAAGGATCATGCCAATAAAATAGACACATACAAACTTTAAAGACTTTAAATATATCAGATTCACACATAAATGCCTGTATTTGTTTGCACAGGCATGAATGTCTGAAGGCTCGGATGATGATGCCACTGTCAAGGTTCATTGGCTTGGTTGAATCTTTCGCTACATATCAAGGATACCTGGAAAAGGATCCTGTTGAGGCCAAGAGACTGTCTCAGACAATCACAGACAGGTAACAGACAGCCTCGGCTCATAAGGAACATCGTACCGGATGCTCTGAAAGAAGATAGCCATTCAGTGTTTAATTAATGAATCCAATTATTTCTGAAATGTATAATATTTATTAAACTATATCATTAATAAAATGTTAATAGTTGTCATTATTTTATTTTCAGGTTGTTGGAAGCAATGGGGGCCACGTCGACTGACACTGAAGTAACAGTGGTAGTGAAATACTTCTATTTATTAGCCTCTAAACCTCAGAAATCCTAAAATGAGTCCTCTGTTTCAATTGTTTCTCAATGCTTTAAAGAACATTAAAGCGTTTGTGTTGAACAATAAACACTTAACTACTGGATTTATTATATCGCGTGTTTAATGTTTCTATCTAAAGTTCTCTGACTCAAAATCTCATTTGGCTTTTCAGGAAAAGGGTGGACAGTTTATTTGTGGCGTTTGATTCCACACGGACTTTTTTTTTAAATGAACGAAACAACTTCCGGCTTCTAAACCGCTCGGGCAGCGGAAATCATTAAACTCAACGGAAGGAACTAATCCGTGAAGTATTCAACTCAATTCTATTTCTTTTAACGACTTTCAACGTGATTTACATAAAAGTTGTTTGGGGGGAAACGGCGTGAAATTCATTTGGAATATCCTGATTATGGTGTAAACGGGACAGTTCGGTGACTCTGACAGCGGCAGGTAAGTGTAATATCGATTGCAGCCGAGTTATTGACATTTTTTTTGTTGCATTATGAATGTGAAGATATTTTACTCCCTACGTTTCTGGATATTACCAGATAGTCATCTCAAATCCAGGATAAACAATGCACTGTGTGATGGGGGTTAAAGTGTAGATGCGAATGAACATCATGTTAGCACAATAACGGCTCAAACCGAACCGGTACATGATTATTACCAAAGTTTATTTTGTTTAATTTCATAACATCTGCATCTGATACGCTTATTGTAGTCTCTACAATATATATGTTTTATGAGGTTTAATATTGCTTTATTATTTTAGGTATAGTATAAAGGTAACGTTACCAGACTAATGGTAACAGATGGTAATACCATGGTACTTTGATTTATTCATTAGCACTGTCAGAATACCCTATTCATGTACTAGGGTATTTACGTGATATTACCACAGTGCTTGTTTATAAAACATGGTATTGCTGATTTGTGGATTTTCTAGTAACGTTACATGTCAGTTGCATGATATTACCATGAAACCATGTCACCCAAAACATGGTACTTGATTCTTTCACACCAGAGTGTGTCCCTTTGTGTTTAATTTGTTTTATACATGTAATACAATATCTGTAGCAGATTATGTAGTAAAATACTTGGCTAGTCTGTTGTTTTTCTCACAGTATATATGTTTTTGTTGTTTAAAAATAGTAATGCTATATGATAGCCAGTATAATGTCAATACAAAACACATCTGTGATATCATATACTACTACATATGAACTCCAGTAAGTTCGGCAGTTGCTATAAAAACAATCTGTCCTAAAACAGTCAGAATCAGAAAGAGCTTTTTTTGCCAGGTATATTTTGCAACTACAAGGAATTTGTTTTGGTGACAGAAGCATCCACATCACAAACAGAATGACAGTGACAAGACAAACAATAAAGGACACACATATTATAGTAAATAGCAAATAACAATATATTGAAAAATACACAATATACTAAATAGACAATAGCATGTACAGTGCAATATAAGTACAGTAAGTATGTCCAAATGTAAATAAGAAGTAGCCTATGGTGTGTTAAATAAATAAATGTATAAAACAGTGTTGTTTTGCACATGTTTATTGCCAAGTGGGGGACATTAATTGTTCATGAGATGATTGCCTGGGGACAAAAAAGTGTCCTTAGCCTGACCGTTCTGGTCTTCACTTCAGTGCTCTGTAGTGCTCGACCGGACGGCAACAGTTAGCATAGCAAGGAAGTGATGGCATGTGGTTTACATTTGTACACTTATGCTAATTATAATAATAGTAATAATACTGTATAGAGTAGCTCCTTGTTTCAGAATACAAAAAAAAAACATGAATAAATTATGATTGATGCACTGCAGCACACTGTTGTTATTATTTTAAAATGTGTTATATTGTATCTACAATGAATTCTTGCTTTATACAAATAATTTGTGTTAATTTCAGTTAACGTTTATGTCAAGCGACATGTTTAGGTAAATAAAATAGCGTTGACCATCATCGTGTGTATTTGTGTTGGTCACAGGTGTGTGAGCGTGTGTATGTTGGTGTGCTGGTATGCTGACGTTAGCCAGTAAGCTGAAGAGGGAGGAAGGCATGAGGGCCGGTCGAACCTCTGCAGGCTCTAATGATGCCTCTCATAGAGTGTCCATCAGAGATCGACTGCTCATCAAAGGTACGAACCACTGACCAAACACTCCTTCTGCCGGCGGGCTTCGTGACACAAGAGCCTAGTGGTTCACAACCCAAATTTAGGTCTGGTCTGATAAGGTCACACACATATTAGGCAGTTACACATGAACAGGTCATACTAGTACATGAACACTGACTGAACAGGTCGAAACCCCCCAAAAAATAACACAAGGTAAAAGAAACCAGATTACATCGAATGAATTGGCATTTTGTTACACATTTGTACAGACAACAAAGTGTTTTGTGCATTGAATTATTGGTTTAAAAAAAAAAAGAAATATATATATATATATATATATATATATATATATAATTTTTAAACCAATAATGCAATGCTTTTTCTTTCATATATATATATATATATATGAAGAGTTCAGATGCAAAAGCCTCTAAATGCCATTTGAAATTTTCTTCTTTAATGATGATTTTTATCAAACTTGTATATTTAAGTTCAGTAATTTCACTTAAATAACAATTAATTGGTAATTATCATTGCCATTTAAGTGAAATCACTGAACTTAAATATACAAGTTTGATAAAAATTATCATTAAAGAAGAAAATTTCAAATGGCATTTAGAGGCTTTTGCATCTGAACTCTTCATATATATATATATATATATATATATATATATGTATATGTATATATGTTTAAGAATCATTTTGACACTTTTTGGTCTAGTATCTATCTGACTGTCTACATTTGAATCTCTAAGATTTTGTTGTTGTTGTCTCTGAAAATAAATGTATTCTATTTATCATGATTCAACACACATTATAATTGGATTATGAACAACACTCTGCCAAACTTTTTGAAAGAGAAGAGCAGGTCTGAATCCAGAGAGCATGTTGAGTCGAGTTGTGTTGTAGTGACAGTAAGGTGATGTGATGCAGGCCAGATCAGGAAAGCAGTAAACTCTATTTATATCAGACTGAGAGGAGGAGTCCATATGCCATTACCAGCAGCTTAAAAAAGCAGTTCCCGATCCGCCGGCAAACACTCAAGCTATTTTTTGAATCAGTGAGGCCATGAGATCCGCCCCAAACTGTACATTTAGAGATGGTATAGTGAGAATGAATTTGCCCATATAGCTGGTGGCCATATATGCTTTTTCTTTCATACATGTGTCTTGTATCAGTGCTTCATAAACAAACAACTAATTCAGGGAAGGATTCCTGTAACAAAGGAAATTTTAAAACTGTATATCGTTCTAAAACATCTGTTTATGTACTGGTTAGTAAAATCTGGTTTCATAAGTTCCATCAGTTTTAACCTCTGCTTTGATTTGTGTTTACAGAGGTTGCAGAACTTGAGACCAACCTTCCAAGTGAGTGTGTCTTATCTAGGACATTTTGTGCAGTATTTTGATACCATATCAGTTATTGCTATATATAATTCTAGATGTACAAACAATTTTTATATATATATCCAAAATAAAAGTCTGTGTTTGCATATTAGATGTGGGTGCACTGTGTATACATATTTTATATATATAAACACACACACATGCTTGTATATATTTAAGAAATATTTTCATGTATATACTGCATATAGATGTATATATAATTTATATTAAATATAAATATTATTTATAATAATAATATTTTTTCTTAAATATACTGTGCATGCGTGTGTGTGTTTATATATACAAAATAATTATACAAAGTGCACTCACATATATTATGTAAACACAAACTTTTTTTATATATATATATATATATTGTTTGTTTTTACATTTAGAATTATACATCTCTTTATTTTATTTTTAGATTGTTGCTGTTCTTTTCTTGTCATATAATCTTGAAAAGTATGAATAACTATTAAATATAATCTTTAAATAAATATAAATATTCACACCTATACATTATAATGTTGTTATGCTCTGTAGCATTTAAAATGATTGCTTTTCATTTTTTTGTGATTTTTTTTAATTTCTTTTGTCAAAATTATAGAGTCTAAATAGCATCCGTTTATTAGTTATTGCCCATAACATGATTTTTCTCTGATTTATTGTATGATTTCGGTGCATCCCTAATGCTGCTTCTTTCATACATTGTAGGAAACATTTTAAAATTATACAAAACAAAACTTTTTTTTTTTTTTCATGATACAAATCTGTCAGTTGTAATGCAGATGTTAATTTATATCTATTTGTGTGATTATGAACTATTATTTGAAATCTTGTTCTTTCTGCAGATACCTGTAAAGTTACATTTCCTGATGAAAACAAACTCCATCACTTCCAGTTGGCCATTTCTCCAGGTAATACTGACCTCTTTTAAAAAGGTTAAATTGTTAATATCCATTAAATGCAAACGCTGTTGAACAGTGTAAAAGAGTTCAGTTGACCTATCCATACCCAATATTAAGGCATTTTCTCACAGATCACAAGTATTTCAAATAAAACATTTATAATCTATTGTCTGTTGTTTCATGGGTTGTTTCAATACAGAAGAGCAAACAAAAAAACAAATATCATTTGCTAATTTTCAGATACGATTCACATTGTTTTTTTGTCACTCTTGGTGTGAATAGGCCTTTGCTCATCTGTTTTTTTATACATTGCTAGTATCTGTCAACTGTTTTGTATTGTGCTAGTGAAAATATAACCTTCCATTTCCACAAAACATCTCTTCAGATGAAGGCTATTACCTTGGTGGAAAGTTTCAGTTTGAGATTGAAGTTCTTGAAGCCTATAATATGGTGGTAAGTGCCTGTAACCTATCATGAAGTATTGAGGTAATGCCACACTTACTCACTTGCACTGCAATGATGATTTTAGTAGTCCATTTGTAAGCGGGGCCGTTAAATAGATGTTATTGCGGGCATTGCCGATGTTTTGCAGTGTCTGAATTCAATAAAATAGCAGCCTGAGTGTAAACACACATGTATAACACAACCCATCCTTGACCTCAGAGCACCTGAAATCAGTAAAAACTGTGCAGAGATCCAAACATGGACCTACAATCATGAAATATTAAGGAGGCGAAAGGCAATAAGCGGTAACACTTTACTTGAAGGGGTGTTCATAACCATGACATGACATATGTATTGAATATGAACTAGGGTTTATGCATGTTTGTGACAACTGTCATTCATAAGTGTCATTCGCTCAGTTAACGACATTTGTAATGCAAATATGACATTGTTTGAGATGTCTGTCATGACAACTTGACAAACCAATACATCATAACCTGTCAGTGTCTTTGTTGGACAACTTGACGTTACTAAGACAACACAACCTGTCATAAACATGACATAGCAGATTAATGATCAAACTTAAGAAACCACCTAGCTTTATTTGTTAACATTACATTAAACTGTCAGGTGGTTGGTTTTGACGTTGGCTGTCATGAGGCCTTTATAACAAATTAATGACAAATTAATTAGTACCACTGTAGATGAGGTCACAAACTCATGACAGCCAATGTTAAAGCCAACCACATGGCAGTTTAATGTAATGTTAACCCATAGAGCGAAGTCCTTTCTTAAGTTTGATAATTAATCTGCTATGTCGTGTTTATGACATATTTATGACAGGTTATATTGTCTTGGATAACAAAGACATCTCAAACAATGTCATATTTGCATTAAAAATTTCATAATTGAGCGAATGACACTTAATGACAGTTGTCTTAAACATGCATAAAACCTCCTTCATATTCATGACGTGTCATGTCATGATTATGAAGGTGTCATGTCAGTCTTATGTACACCCCTTCAAGTAAAGCGTTACCCATTAAGAGCAAACCTCCATTATTGCATAAAAACCTTGCTGCATTATAATGACTAGAAGACATTTATAGTAATTCATATTAAAGGATCATACAATGCTTTTTTAAAAGTTCTTTATTTTGTGTACTGGGTGTAAAAGAATAGGTTAATATGCTTTAATGTTCAAATACACACTGTTTTTCACATACTGTACATTATTGCTGCATCTGTATTTTCAGTCTGGATTATGTCAATTTTGAAAAGGTAGAATCGATTGCATATAGACTTGTTTACAATGATCTCTGTTAGACAGAATCAAATTCAGACATGCACCCAAGGTAGGGCTGTAATATTACAAACCATGTTCTGCTTTCCACAGCCTCCGAAAGTCAAGTGCATGACTAGAATATGGCACCCAAACATTGCAGAAACCGGAGAGATCTGCCTGAGGTATTTCTCTATGTCTGTTATGTATTCATGTCTTAATGTGTCAGACTCCACATTGGTTTGATTATTTTGATGTTCTTTAACTGATGTTGTATTCATGTATTCAAGTTTATTGCGAGAGCATTCAATTGATGGTACTGGATGGGCACCCACCCGTACACTAAAGGTAATTTCTGTTTTTGTAATGCATCTTGGGAAATTCATTAAAGTGTTTACCAAGTGGAACTGTATTGAAATGCTTCATTTTCTTTCTTTCTTCTGATATTTTCATAGTTTACAGATTTTAAATGCCATTGTATACATTTGCATCTCAAGCATTGTTTTTTTTTTTCTCAGAAAATGTGGTAACACTTTACATGAAGCGGTGTGTATAAAACTGACATGACACCTTCATAGCCATGACATGAGATATGTCTTAAATATGAAGTAGATTTATGCATGTTTATGACAGTGTCTTTCGCTCAATAATGACATTTTGAATGCAAATATGACATAATATTTGACATAAACCAATCATAACCTGTCAGTGTCTTTGTCATGACAACTTGACATTAATGAAGTTAAACTGTCACGTGGTTGGCTTTGACATTGGCTGTCATGAGGCATTATAACTGTGTCATGAATATTTTTCGTGACCTCAACTATAGTGGTACTAACTGAATTTGTCATTAATTTGTTATAATGGCTTCATGACAGCCAATGTCAAAACCAACCACCTGACACTTTAATGTAATGTTAACCAATAAAGCTAGGTGGTTTCTCAAGTTTGATAATTAATCTGCTATGTCATGTTTATGACAGGTTGTGTTGTCTTAGTAATGTCAAGTTGTCATAACAAAGACACTGACAGGTTATGATGTATTGGTTTATGTCAAGGTGTCATAACAAAGACATCTCAAACAATGTCATATTTGCATTAAAAATGTAATAATTGAGTGAATGACACTTAATGACTGTTGTCACAAACATGCATAAAAATGTATATATTCATATTTATAACATATGTCATGTCATGATTATGAAGGTGTCATGTCAGTCTTATGCACACCCCTTCAAGTAAAGTGTTACTGAAAATGCTTATCCCCCTGATAAATAATGTAAATATTAAACTAAGACTGTATATTTAAATACCTAATATTAGTTGGTTTATTTATTACAAAGAAAGTGATGTTTGTGTTTTTGCCGAAGTCAGAATGGCAAGTTTCTGTGTTGGCTAATCTGCATTATTTTTCCCACCCATGTTTATGTCTTCAGGATGTAGTGTGGGGACTGAATTCACTCTTTACTGTAAGTACACATGCAATCTTCAACAAAGAGCTTAGATAATCAGTTTTTAATAGGGCTGTCAAATGATTAATCGCATCCAAAATAAAAGTTTGTGTTTACATAATATATGTGGGTGCACTGTGTATAATTATTTTATATATATAAATACACACACATGCTTGTATTTATTTAATAAATATTTTAATGTATAAACTGTATATATATTTATATATAATTTATATTATATGTAAATATTTTATATATAAATCACATTTTTTATTAAATATGTGTGTGTATTAATATATATATACAAAATAATTATACACAGTGCACCCACATATATTATGTAAACACAAACTTTTATTTTGGATGCGATTAATCGTTTGACAGCCCTAGTTTTTAATTTTGACTTTGAAAACCAATAGTGTGGTTTCTCTCTCAGGATCTTCTTAACTTTGATGACCCACTGAATATAGATGCAGCAGAGCATCATTTACGGGACAAGGTAAAACACCATCACACATAACACGTCTACTGGCACAGTCTTTTGGAAACGTAACGGCTAAAGAAAAAAAATAAATACAGTGATATTTGCATAAGTATCCAAAGCCGTCAATCTCTCTAATGCTTCCTGTTTTAGGAGGATTTCAGGAACAAAGTTCAGGACTTCATCAAAAACTATGCAAGATGATGTCTCTGTTTGCCACGTGAGCCACTCTCACATGCATGTGACTTTGCAGATGTACGTCGATTCAGACTGGCAACAGAGACAAAATCGCAAGCTATTAAAACATACTTGGGGAAAGAAGAAAGTTAAAATGTGTAATGAATGAGTTCCCTGAGCAAGATTTGGGAGGGGGGATATGGGCCTTACTGTCCATTTCTATGGGATTTTTATTTCGAAGCGGACACTCTCGCTGGTTCTTCTCAATCAAGATTGCTTTTACTCCTCCCACACAAAAAAGAAAGTACAAAGATGGTGATCATGAAAATGAGGACGTGTAACCTCTCTGATGTCACCTCCTATGCTAGTGCCTCTGTGTTTTTGCCACATATAACTGAACATGCGTTGTAAGCCAACTTCTGCAGCCTGCTTCTTGAATTTG
This sequence comes from Pimephales promelas, assembly GCF_016745375.1. The sequence continues at coordinate 4,277,448 of NW_024121532.1, forward strand.
TTCATAAGTGATGTCATAGAAATCCCAAAGTTCCATTGGTTCGTTGGCTCTGGGGGGAGGAGTCCACCGTTGAGGAAATGCGCGAAAGCATAAAGCACTGATGTCCCGCTGAATACGCCGGTGGATTCGTGTAAAATCACTGCGGTTTTCAGACTACTCCGTATCACCCATGCAAATGACGAGTTATTAAACCGTTTCAGTTCAAATCTGTGAGATGTGTCCAATGTCCAGCTCACATTTTACACTTGAAATCAAAGGAGAAATCTATTTAAGATGTGCTGATAAAGCTTTTTTTTTTTTTTTTTTTTTTTTGATGATGATGATGAATTATGTATGGTTTCCTCGAAATTGCTCGAAATGAGGAAATTGTGCATAATGATCATTAAATGGAAAATATAACTTGTTATTGCTTGTGATTTTGGAGTGAAATATGACCCGGAATGTGCAGGTGAGATTCAGCCTTTGCTCTCGTATGCATTTTTTTGTCAGTGTATACACGTTCAGCTTTACCGATGTGTGCATGTACACAAGAATACCTGTATGCTAGTACTGTGTTTGTGTGAGAGTGTGTGTTTGAGCGAGAGAGAGACTGGGATTTTAACACATGTCTGATTTGGTAGCATGCACTGGGCTACTGAACTGCTCAGCCATAAAGCCTGTTCAATTAGTGAGGATTTACTTTATTTAATTTGATTTTTTTTCTCTTCAGGGGGTGTATATCCATTTGTAAAGTATATTAAAGAGAAATTCTACCACTAAGTAAAGAATTGTAGCAATTTGTGTGTAAACTTCTACAGTTAGCTATCATAAATTGTTCTCTTAAAGGAGTAGTTCACTTTTGCTGATAATTTACTCACCCCCATGTCGTCCAAGATGTCCACGTCTTTCTTTCTTCAGTCGAAAAGAAATGAAGGTTTTTGATGAAAACATTCCAGGATTTTTCTCCATATAATGGACTTCAATGGGAACCAAACGCTTCAAGGTCCAAATGAGAGTTTCAGTGCAGCTTCAAAGGTCTTTAAACGATTCCAGACGATGAATAAGGGTCTTATCTAGCGAAACAATCACTCATTTAATCAATAAATAAAAAAGTTTAAGTTTTATGAGCACAAATGCACGGCTTGCTCTGTTCTGTGATACGCGTTTGTGACTCTCCTGTTCGAGCTCGTTCATCAAAATGAACAAATCTTTTATCGAGTCATGACGTGAAGGGTCCTAAATAAGATTCATCGTCTGGCGTCGTACACTGAATCTCTCATTTGGACCTTGAACCGTTTGGTTCCCAATGAAAATCCTGGAATGTTTTCATCAAAACCTTAATTTCTTTTCGACTGAAGAAAGAAAGACGTGGACATCTTGGATGACATGAGTAAATTATCAGCAAAAGTTTTTTTTAAAAGTGAACTACTCCTTTAAGAGCTCTATGCATAGGCTATCACTGGCTTTGCACTAAAATCTAGTGAGCTGCCTACCTAGATAGCATTTTCAGGCATTATATAATGTGAATTTGCCCAAACCTTCTGTCTAGGTACTTGGCACACTAGAGCTATGATTGGAAAATAATATGCCGCTTGTCTGTTAACATTGGTTTTGGCTCAAAACATAGTGAGCTTCTTACCCGGATACATTCTTAGGCATTATATAATGCAAATTTGCCTATGATACCAAAAATAGGCAGCTTACTAAGGCTATGTTTGGAGAGGAATACTGCCTACTTCCTTATTTTGGTCCAATTGTGTGTAAAAATGTTTTAACTCTTTGCAGTCTGATCAAACAGTGAAAGAGTGAACTGAATGGTGTCCGGTTCTGTTGAAGACAATTGTAATCAAATTCTGTAGCAGTCTCTATGTATACTATGCACGATAGGTGTACTATATAGGGTGACTATTTGAAGTAGCTATTGCAATCCAGAATTCACCCTATAACAAAATTAGTATGAGTAGAATTCCGTACAAAACAAAGGTTTGTGGACACAGCCATTTTGTTTGTCTTCATCTTTGCACCAGATGGCGCTATTGTTTAAAAAAAAAATATTTAGGTTGTACATGTGTATTTCTAAAGGATTAGTGAAAGAACTCGTCACTTGGCTACACACATTCAAATTATAATGGCAAAAATAGATTTACCATAACCTTTAAAAGTACTGTAGTGTTAAGAAATAATCGTGTGCTAAAGCACGAATGCCACTAATCTGTATACTATGATATTTCATGATACTCGATGGAATACCAAGTCGTTCTCATACATGACCAAGAAACGTTATATTACCATGGTATCAAGTCTAAAAAGCATTGAGACATGGAAAATAATACATTAATTTCAAATATTTGATCTTATTGCAGTTACAAGGAACGTGGAATTAAATGTTAATTCCGTTCAAACTACGACTTGGAACACTGTAGTAAGAACCAAAACCCACACGCAAAAACAGATATGTGTTTGGGGGGCGTGCCTCACCTTAATTAATTCACACTTCTGTCCAATCAGTGCTTAAGAGGGCGGGGTTCAAGCGCTCAAGGCGCGCGCCCGAGCGCGCAGACAGTAACTCGGTCCGGAATTCAGCGTGGAGTGCTGACAGTCCAAACGCAGTCACATTTAGACCAGGAATAACTCACTTGTCATTTAAGGAACTGATCCAGTTTTACTTGCAGACTTAAAACAAGGCTGAACTCCAGATCATGCGCTCTATGTGAACAAGCTGCGCAAAGACGCACAGGCTGAAAGACAATTGACAGCTCGCCAACGGGACATTGGAGTGGACATGTGAAGAAATGGATATGCAGCCTCTTCATGTGATCAAAATGCGATCTGAAATCATCATCGTCCTCATCCTCACTGCTGTGATTGTTCCCCTTTGCACCTCGCAGTCAGGTGAGCGTCCAACTCCCGTGCGTAAAAGTGCTTATCCATCCTTCATATCAGTCTTATTGGATAGCTTTGTGTTCTGGTATGGCATTTTATTTAATATATGGGCACGTTTCAGTGCATTCAACATTTTTTTCAATCCGTAAACTCCCAGCGATTGTTTATTCTGACTTGGGCAGCACAAATACTTCAGTGCCAAACTCCAAGTGTCCACATAACACATCCGAGAGCAATTCGTGAAACTGTCGCTGCTTCATTTATATTTGTGATCCTCATCAATCAAAATATGTCAAAGCAGTCGTCAGAGATGTATTGAAAACTGACATCAGAAATCCAAGAAATCACTCTTTGCACCGCGTTTGAGCGCAGTTACGTGCTTGAATACGGATATGTTTCTTTCCGTCTTTTTAAATGATCGTGTTTCTTGGCTGATTCTTGATTTTTGAAGTGTAAACGAGCAGTTAAGTTATTCCATCCTCTCTCCACACGATGGTGGCAGTCAACCGATTAACGGCAGGGCAGCTGAAGCGCGGAGCCGTGCGTTTTTACGCATCTTTTTTCATGATGTGTAATGACTGCGGAAGCGCTCGGAACCTTAAGAATTAACTCATTATACATAGGCCTACATCGATATATCAATTTCCCCCTGAAAGAAATAAGCATTAGAATCGCGAAAGAAACCTCGACATTATTATTAAATAGGCTACATTGTTGTCATTATAGATTTTTTAAATAATTTATCTATTATTTGGATAATTTATAGATTTCCCACAAGTCATTATTTATAAATCTAATAAATTATGAAGTCTGGTGTCAGTTGAATTTATTAATGAATGCGATTTTGTATTCATTTTTTTTTGGGAGCGAATCTACTAACTGCTAGATATAATGCACTAATGGAAATGATGTTAGATGGTACGGGTCCACTGGTTTCTGCTCAAGGTTACTGCACTGCAAAAATTAGGCCATTGCATATTTATAAGTTATAAGTTAATTTAAGTGTTTTTCCAAACAATTTGAGCTATGACTAGCGAATTTTATTTTATTAAAACACTCTGCAATGTGACTTGGTCTCATTTAAAATAAATGTGCATGCAAATTTGTTCAACATCAATTTTGAATTGTTTCGTTGGCCTGGTTTTGTGGTAAATCGTTTTGAAAACGTGTCCTTTAAATGGTTCTCATTATGCACCAGCTCACACCTCTGTCGAGAACCATATGGCACCGTATTTGACCCAGGCTTCCATCTGACATTTAAGTTTGATAGAAAATTACTGCTGGTAGACCTGAGAATATGATCAAATTATTAATCATCTTCAAGCCAAATTAAGTTTGGTTGGAGAGTTCATGCGAGCTTAGGGAGTGAGAATATTTCCTGTTAATTAATGTCGTCACTGCTCTGATGTCTAGATGTGAACTTTCTTCTGAACAGAAAAAAAAGTGTCTTGCTTGGTGGAATATTGTAATATAAAGGCAATGATTGTTTATAGCAGCCTCTAATTGGATAGCATCAGGTTGCAGAATTCAGCAGCGTTTTCATCTGGTCTTTTGATCATATAGGTATCAACATGTTTATATATACTGCTACTCTTAATGTAGGGACACAGTTCACCCAGTTTACTCATATTATATTGTTCAAACCCCATATGACTGGTTGAACACAAAAGGAGATGAGCACTTTATTTCGATAGTCCACTTTAGACAATGCACTAACTATAAGACATTTTACTACGAATATCACTTTATTTTGATGCTCCCCGACAGATATTCTAGTACTGACTATAAGTAACTTTGCAAATACCAACCAACTTATTCTACTGACTCTAATTAACCCTTACCTAACAGCCTACTAATGCTCTACTGAGAGTTAGCTGACATAGTTGTCAGCTAAGCGACAGTACTTTCACTGTAAAAATGAATGTGGTTTATTTAATAAAAAAAAAATTGTGGCAACAGATTACAAGCATCATTAGAATTGAGTAATAATTAATCAAATTAATTCCATTTAAAATGAGTAAAACTTTTTTGTTCAAAGTAAATTTAAGTCACCATTATGGTGATCAATGTTTGTTTTAAAATCACGGTTTTCTCCTTCAATGATTCTGCTTGTTAACATCAGGTGTCTTCAGTGTTGGCAATATACAATATAGAGTTCTTATTTAATCTGTGACGTCTGTCACTTATTCAGATATTTTTGTTTAATTTTTTGGTGTAAACTTTACTCATTTTAAATGGTTAACTTTTAAGGAATAATTTGATTCATTATTACTCAATTCTAATTTGTTAAATGTAATCTTTTGCCACTCTTTTCTTGATTAGATAGCATATTCATTTTTCCTGTGTATATTTGGTATATCTGAAGTGGACTATCGAAATGAAGTGTAAAATGCAGATGTTTGGGATAATAGGCTGAATGCAGCAGGGTTTCAACATACACTAGTACTGTAAAAGTACTGTATAATAATGTCCTTACAACGATAGAAGAAGTTCTGGAGAGTTAACACCACTGTACCATGCAAAAGTTATATATATACACACCGCCCTTCAAAATTTTGGGATTGGTACGATTTTTAAAGTCTCTTCTGCTCACCAATTTACTGCACCAAAAATACAGTATTGTTTAAATGTATATTTGAGTGTATTTTAGCATCATTACTGCAGTCTTCAGTGTCACATGGCACTTCAGAAATCATTCTAATATGCTGATTTGCTGCTCAAGAAACATTTCTGATTATTATCAATGTTGAAAATAGTTGTGCTGCTTCATATTTGTGTGGAAACCATGATACATTTTTTTCTCAGGATTCTTTGATGAAAGGTTAAAAAAACAGTATTTATTTGAAACAGAAATCTTTTGAAACATTCTAAATCATTTGATGATCTTTGCTGAATGAAAGTATTCATTTCTTTTTGAACAGTATAATATTTAAAAAAAAAAACAACAACAACTTGTGGCCACCCCTTCAGAAACAAAGTGCTTTTTAATGTTTCTTGCCTCATAGACTTTTAAAGTGTGTTTCTTTGCTTTCATAAAAAACAAGAAGATTCGACTTGAACTGTTTGCTGTATCTTCTTTAGATTATCTGTTTATCTTTTCATCAGTATTTGACTGTGGTGCCGTTTTGGCCCTTGACCCATGTGTGCAAAACGGTGAGAAAACCTCTTTCTCTATTCAATTGAGCTCATGCCGAGCTCAGACTCTCCGCCAAAGCAAATGGTTGACTTCGTTTTCAGCATCCTCTTATTGTCCCCAGCTCTTAAGAGGGAATGACATCTTCAATTTCCCGATTCTCAATACGAAGTAAACCAATAAAGCCTGTTGTAATCCACAGACTCCCCACTTTTTTAAAGAATGGCAGAAAGGCAAAAAAAAAAAAGCTGAGAGGATTTTCTTTTCAGTGGCTGTAGGGTTTGTTTCTCTTCCACTTGTAATTCCTCTCAGAAAACAAATGCCCGCGGGCCTCGCTCTGTAGGACAGGGCTGCCAATACCCTCCTCCTCCTCCTCTTCTCTCTCTCTCTCTCTCTACGAGTCTTTCAGGCTTGCTTTCACCCTCCCTATCCGCTTCCCCATCTTCTGGCTCCGTGCCCCTCACAGTCAGCTGGAATGCTAGTCTTCTCCTCATCCTGTGTGTGATGCAGCCCTGCATTTCTTATTGAGCTTTAGCTTGGTTTATACAGGTGTTTAAGCCCAATAAGCAGGTTCATCATTGTCTTTTTGAGCATCAGGCATTACAAAGACTCTTGGGAATCTCTAAACAGAGATGAAATGTGTCCCATCACGGCCACCTGCGGTGATGCCTCGTGCCTAACTGTGATTTTTGCAAAGGAATTACTTTGAAGAATTATAGTTTGCTTTTATTAACATTCTATGCGATGCATGATGACGCTTTGCTTTAATTAGGTCTTGCTGCTCAAGAAACATTTCTTATTATTATTAATGTTGAAAACAGTATTTTTCCTAAACACCATTGATTAATTTTCAGGATTCTTTGATTAATAGAAAGTTCAAAAGAATAGAATTTATTGGAAACAGATTTTTTGGGGGAACATTGTAAATCAATTCACTGTCATTTTTTAGTGTATATGGTTGTGATTCCTTTTGTCATGTATTTTTTTTCTTTTGCTCTGTTAAAAAAAGAAAGAAAAGACAATTGTGTCCAATCGATAAAAAAGTTTTATCATCATTCACATCTTTTAAGTCAGGACATTTCTATGCAGCCCGTTCTCATCCCAACTGACGCTTTTTGACCATGCGTCAACATTGACTCTTTGGTTGATTTTAAAGTCCTGAAAAATATTGTTAATTACGAAAAATGGCGAGTTCAGTCGCCGCAGGTCGTTTCCAAGACCTTGTGAACATAGTTTTGTTCTGTTGTTCTGTTCTGTGATGTGCGTTCGTGACTCTCCTATTCAAACTCGTTCATTAAAATGAATGAATCTTTTATAGAGTCAACTCTTTCATTTCGTTTGTTGAATGAACCAAATGAAACGAAGGAAGATTCGTTCATTTTGATAAATGAGTTCGAACAGGAAAGTCATGAACGCGCATCACAGAACAGAACAAGGCGAACATTTGAGCTTATAAAGCTCATGGAATCGTTTAAAGCCCTTTGAACAGTTTGCACTGAAACTGTCTTTTGGACCTTGAACCGTTTGGTTCCCATTGAAGTCCATTATATGGAGAAAAATCCTGGAATGTTTTCATCAAAAACCTTAATTTCTTTACAACGGAAGAAAGAACGACATGGGTATTTTGGATGACATGGGGGTGAGTAAATTCTCAGCAAAAGTTTTTTTTTAAAAGTGAACTACTCCTTTAAATACTTTTAGGTTTTGTTAGGGATCAGCTACTATTACTCACTCAATGAGTAATAGCAAAGCTAAGGATAGCATCATTAATTCATGAGCATATTGTATGTCCAAATCATGAGAGACACATCAGTAATGTGGAGAAAAAATATGCCAAGGTGAGCCTGAATAATATTGCTTATCCCAGTTGCACAGGCTGGTAATTTTCATGCATTTTTGTAGTTTTCAACCTTTATGGTGTTGGTCTGATCCGTCATGTGGGTGAGGTGGACGGGGTTGCTGTTACCCTGACCTTGACTCTGTGTTTCTAGAAAACCGTGAGACATTATGTTCTCAGCGGAGGGCTGCTGTACATCTCCACTGATCCATCACTCGTTCCAGCAGTAAATATCGCAGTCTTATTCAAGACGAGCGTGACTGTAATTTAAAGCTACAGCGTCTTAGAACAATAAAGCAAGACAAAAGCAGACGTCGGCCATTTTAATTTGATGAGCAGGCGATGACGGCGAGAGATCATTGGTTCTGGTTGTGTTCCACAGATAATTATTAGGCTCAAGTCATCAATTAAAAGTTTTCTAAGAGCCTGTCATACTTTGTTTTACTTTTTTTTTAGTGAATGGCTAATAATGATAATCCGAGATATACACTCAACCGTTCAAAAGTTTGGGATCTGTATGAGATTTTTGTAATGTTTTGAAGTCTCTTACGCTCAGCTCACCAAGGCTGCATCTATTTGATCAAACGTACAGAAATCTGGAATATTGTGAAATATAATTATAATATAAAATAACTGTTTTTTTTGTAATGTATTCTAAAATGTAATTTATTCCTGTGATATAAAGCTGAATTTTTAGCATCATTACTCCAGTCTTCAGTCACATGATCCTTCAGAAACTTTATTCCTATACAACTTTATTATGATGATTTGCTGCTCAAGAAAAATTTCCTATTATTACCTTTTTATGTTTTTTTTCAACGCATTCTCACCCCAAGGCGTCACCTTTGACCATGCTTCAATATTTGACGTTTTAGGCGCCCTTTAGCGTCACTTACATGACGCGATCCTACGGCGTCATCTAACTGACGCTAAAGGAAAGCTTCTGCTAAAGGACGCGGTTAGGTTTAGGTGTGGGGTGGGGGTAGGGTACACGCGATCCTAGGGCGTCATATAACTGACGCTAAAGGGCGCCTAAAGCGTCAGATATTGAAGCATGTCCAAATGCTTCCCAAGGCGTCAGTTAGGTGACGCCTTGGGAGTGAGAATGGGCTGTTTTTTTGTAAAAAAAAAAAAATGGTTCGCAAGTTCAAAACAACAGCATTTATCAAAAAAATAAATAAATAACGTCAGTTTTGATCAATCAATTTATCAATGCATTCTACTATGGAAGCTTGTTTCTGCCACTGAATAAAAAATGAAAAATAAATAATTCCAACTTTTTATCTCATAATTGCGAGATGAAGTCAGAATTGTGAGAAATAACGTCGCAATTGCAAGATATAAAGTCAGATTTGTGTGATACAAAGTCAGAATTGCGTGATATAAAGTCGCAATTGCGTGGAATAAAGTCAAAATTGCGAGATATATAGTCAGAATCGCGTGATATAAAGTCGCAATTCTGACAAAAAAAGACAGAATTGCGACTTTTTATCTCACAATTCTGACTTTTTTTCTCACAATTGCGAGTTTACATCCAGCAATTCTGATTTTATAACACATAATTGCGAGTTTATATGTCGAAATTCTGACATCTTTTTTCCCCCTCAGAACAGTTTATATCTCACAATTCTGACTTTATATCATGCATTTCTGACTTTTTAAACACAATTGCGACTTTATATCTCGCAATTCTGACATTGTCACGCAATTCTGACTTTATAACACGCAATTGCGACTTAATATCTCTAAACTTTGACTTTACATCTCGCATTTCTGACTTTATAACACGCAATTGTGACTTTATATCTCTAAACTCTGACTTTACATCTTGCAATTCTGACTTTATATCTCACAATTCTGACTTTATATTTCGCAATTCTGACTTTAGATCACGCAATTGTGAGAAAAAAGTCAGAATTGTGAGATAAAATGTCGCAATTACCTTTTTTTATTTTTCACTCTGTGGCGGAAACAAGCTTCCTTATTCTACTGAAAAAAATAATCAATTTATTTTAAAACAAAGGAACATTTCACTTTTCTTGTGTTGTATCATAAATGTTAGTATGCTTGCAGTGCATTGTTAGCACATTAAGTTCAAGTCATTTTAACATTTGACAATGCTGTTGTAGCTTCTGCTTTCTTCAGATATGTGATAAAATCCAACAATATAAGCGAGGCTCGTGGAATCCTTTGAAATGAAGTTAAAAACTAGCTACGAGAGACATGCTCTCTCTCTCTCTTATACACACACACACACACACACAGTGCTGAAGGAATCAAAGGTTTGTCGCAGCTGTGTTGTGGCTTTGCGGCTTGTCTGAGCTCATGGATTCCCCAGGCAAAGATCCTAAATAAAGACATCCTCTTGGACATCTCAAACTTTTGGCAGAGTCGCAATAGAAAACCTTTTAGTATAGCATCTGTCCATAGGTGCATTCAGTGTGTTGGCTGAAACCCATCATCAAGTCTCAGCTGGGTGTCAGGGCTCTCTGCATCTCACTCAGACACGACGAAAAGTGTTCCTCTTCTTCTGTTCACTGTCAGCCGCAACCTTTCCTCATGGCTGAATACACGTTACAGTCCTTTTTTTCCTCCTGCTGGGAATGTCAGTGACTAAATCAGACATTCATACAGAAATGATATTAGATTATTGCTGAAATCTTGCATACTAGAGAGCTTGGTTGTGAACGTCTCTCTGTGTTTCTGTGTTTGGTTGTGTTGTGAGTATTTGGAGCACATTTGTTGTGAAACTGATGAAGATGTTTTATGGTGGGAACAAACTATTCGTCATATAAAACATTCCACACAGTATTAAACTAACACTAAAAATATGAATGTCATGTCTAATGGAGTATTCCCGCAGTCCAGCCGTGTTATTATGCGTGATATTAATAGGCTGTTGAATGGTTTACTCTTCCATCTCTGTGCCCACAGCCCGAGTTAAAAAGTGAAATAAACAGCTAGGGTTAAAATGAAGTCGAAGGTTAATGTGGGGACAAAGAACTGGATCTGTCTATAAACTTTCTAAAACGTTATGTGAATATCTTAATGATCGAGTGACTGGATCATCATTGATCTACTCATTTATTTCCTCAATCATGCATGCAATATTGATGTGCAGCTCTTTCTTCAAAGCTGAATCCTACGCAGGGGAAAGTCACTTGCTCTCCAACTGCACAAGTGTCAAGTTGAAAGAAAGTCAAATAAGGCTGGACTTATTAGTCGTAAGACCTGATCAAAATCCAGCCTTTATTTGAAGTCCTACGTCTAACGGTCTTGGATTTTGAATATACTTTGGGGTTAAGAGTTTGTTCAAATCTGACTGGCACAGTTTATTATTATTATTTTTTCCCATTCAAATGTTTCAAAAAGTAAAGGACAATGCATTGAAGCAACTGCCATGTGATTGGTTGATTAGATAATTGCATTAATGAGAAATTGAACAGGCGTTCCTAATCCTTTTGGTGAGTGTTTATATCCTATATTTAACAAAGCAGTATTGTATCAAAAATAGTTGAATTTGAATTCTAAAAACAGACATTCTTTTGTTTTTCATAAATATTTGAACATATAATTTATTCCTGTGATCAAAGCTGAATTTTCAGCATCATTACTCCAGTCTTCAGTGTCACATGATCCTTCAGAAATCATTCCAATATGCTGATTTGCTGCTCCAGAAACATTTCTTTTTATCAATGTTGAAATCATTTTAAGATAATTTGTTAACATTTTTGCAGGAAACATGATGAGTATTATTTGATGAACATAAAGTTCAAAAGAACATCAGTGCGGTAGAAGTCTTTACTGTCACTTTTGAGCAATTGAATGCATCCTTCCCGAATATTAATTTTGTTTTAAGTATTATTAAAAGGATATGTAGATACCAGAGTGTCACATGCTTTAGGTGGGCTCTTGACTTGACCCCCAAAGAACCAGGCTAAACCACGTAGTGACACCTTAGCAACCACCTAGTACACTCTACACCAACTTTTCACAGGGAAATATCACTTCCCTTTCAGAAAATGCGCACATCTAGTTATACGTTATTGAAAAATAGGGTTTCTATAATCTATTTTTGCTCTCTTTCCTTTTTAGCACTTCTACATTGCTGTACACACACACATGCACAGCATGTCCTCCGAGACAGGGTGATTAATCGGCCTGACTAGGGCTTGTGAAAGTTGCGATGGTGCAGCTGTACTCGAGGGAAACCAACCATTGCCCTGTCAACTCAACCACACAGACACCATATTCCACGTCTCCTGAACCTGACAGCTAGAATTAGTCTTTGAGCTCTTTCTCCCCCCGTTTCTCCTTTGTAACCGATCCGCCATTGTTTCACCTCGCCCCGAGGGATAGTTTTTCATCCCTGCATGAGTTATTAAAATAAGAAGAGAGGGTTTTGATTTAATGGGCGTAATTATGAGAGAGTTTGAGTGTTTGTTTCCTCTTGAACGTTTTCTCATTAAAATACAGCTAAATGTAGTGCCTGAAGATCTGAAGATAAGTAATGCATCCTCCAAAACAGCCATGTTTTACAGTGCTTCTAAACACAGTTTGAGACACTTCTCTTAAATGTGGAACAGGAACAGAACAAGGCCTCAAATGGTTTTGTTTTTAACAAATGGTCAGTGAAAGAGGCTAACTAACTATTATATTGGCTATCATTTCTGTTCATTTTTATTCATATTATTCTGTATTAGTTTTCTATTCATATGAAGTTTGGAAGTACTAAACCTGTAATATTTCTTTAAAGGGGTGACGAATTGAGAAATCAACTTTTCCTTGAGCTTTTGACATCTAAAAGGTCATATTATAAAAATATCCTGTAAGTTTCAGAAGTGAAAACGTCCTTGTTAGTCCAAGAAAAGCTTTTATTGACACCAGGCTCAGCAAACGACTCGTTTTTTTAAAGTGGGGAACTATGACGTCAAAGAGGATAAAACACCACCCCCGCAGAAAAAGATCAACGCCTACTTTAACACGGCCGGTTTAGCCCCGACCACTGATTCATGCATTACACGCATAGCTAAATAACATAGATGCCTACCTCGTGATGACAAACCGGATCGAGCTACCGAGCAATAAATATGCACTGACGAGTGAAACTAATTATAATATTCGTAACTCTTATCCACTCACAGCAGTGGGCGTTTACTTCTAAGTCTTCAGTGCGAGACACCCATAAAAACCCAGCGTTTTTGAGCTAGGCTCAACACTAGGGTAGAAAATAGCCTATTACTCATCCATTTTCATATTTTTTAATGTAAAAACCAAGTGAAATTAAAAAAAAAGTTGACCTCAGATAACAATATTAAAAATTTAAAAAGCCAGTTCATTGCCCCTTTAAATCAGATTTATTTGGTTTTGTTATTTTTTTTTTTAATTATTAGGTATATAGAAATGCAAGTAGTACTGTCTCAAGATTATCTGACTCTTTTTTGGGAAATTTTAGGTTTAAGTTGAATTTTAAACAAAATAAATCTAGCAATAATTGCATTGGGTTGCAAAGGTCAGCTGTAGGTGGCGCTACATGGACTCCAAATTTGGTCCTGTGATTTTTCAGAATATTGTCCTGTAACTCTTGACAAATTTTATAAGTTTTCTGAGCTGCCACCAAATTCAACAGCAGAGGAAGCCAAAGAATAAGTAGTTCACTTTAAAAAAAAAACAAATCTTTTTCCGAGTCAATTCGTTGAATGAACCAAATGACACGAAAAAAGATTTGTTCATTTTGATGAATGAGTTTGAACAGGAGAGTCATGAATGCGCATCACAGAACAGAGCAAGGTGACCACTTGAACATTTTTTTTTTTGAACGTTTCGCTTGATAAGACCCTTATTCATTGTCTGGAATCGTTTAAAGCCTTTTGAACAGTTTGTACTGAAACTGTCTTTTGGACCTTGAACCGTTTGGTTCCCAATGAAGTCCATTATATGGAGAACAATCCTGGAATGTTTTCATCAAAAACCTTAACTTCTTTTCGAATGAAGAAAGAAAGACATGGACATCTTGGATGACATGGGGGTGAGTAAATTATCAGCAAAAGTTTTTTTTTTTTTTTTTTTTTTTTTTAGTGAACTACTCCTTTAATAACAGAGACAGTATAGCAGCCCATTGCACTCTGTAATTTGTCTCAATGTGGCGGGATGTATTTTCAACCAGATTCAAGCGAACCGAGCACAAGCTTTTCTTCTACTTTCATCAGCTCATCCACAATACTTAGCCTGCTTAGATTCATTTGAAGAGGCATACAATTTAAACCCTTACCGGGGTGCTGGGATATTCACTGTAATGGTTCTGTTCAAGAGCTTTTCCAGGTCATTTATCAGGTCTAGCTGGGCAGGATCAAATGAATCACAGACACTTTCATGGAGGTGGTCTTCTGTGAGACATTTGCACGGACTGAGCAGCTGAGCTTGACGGATCGGAGGAAGGTCATGAAATGGTTGAATGCCCCATCACACTAGACAACCTCTAACGCTTAAGGTCATTAATCCCATTAATATTAATTGTTGAATTAGATTTTAATTATACCAGCCATTCTCATCATTTTTTGAGGGTAAATCTTATGAAAAACATGTCCAGGACACAGAAATAAAAATTTGCTTCAACACACGAGACCTCATTTTTTGGATTGAGGTTCAGTGTGAGGCTGTAGTTAACACGATTAAGGGAGAAACTACATAATTCAAATACCACACGGAACCAACTAACATTAGTAAAAACGACAACAACAGAATTCCATGTTATGCCTCCATTTGACTAAGTATACAAAAAGTGTGTGAGTGTGTGGATCGAAGGAAACTGGGAAAATCCGGTGTGCCACAGCAGCAATCCAACAGAGAATTTAATTACATTCTTAATTAAGTTGTAATTCAAAGGCATATCCAGTGTGTTTCTACGTATTTTCTCAAATAATAAACATGATTAAAATAAAAAAATAAAAATAATGTAAATAAAAACAAATAAAAGCATGTTTGATGTGCCTGCAAACTATTTGCGTTTTCATTATCAGTGCAGGTTTCGCATGCAGGGCCTGAACCTCCGGCGATAGAGACGCGGGGTGAACACAGCTGGGCTTTGCAGCTTTCATAAAACCGGCCAGTCAACATGAGCAATCTGTCAGATAAGCCGTCATATTTTTAATACCACCTATAATAAACCAGCGCGTTGCCACCAGCGAGAACCGTCACGCCACATTAGACCGTCTCCTTATTGTTTTGTGTTGTTCCCCGGTAATTCACCTAACTAATTAGCCAAATTCTTTCAGAGACACTTTTTTTCCTTCCTTCTTCTTTTTTTTTTTTTTTTTTTTTTTTTTTTTTTACCTCTAAGCAATCCACGTTCTGTTATGCACACAGAAATATTGCACATTGAGAAGATATTATTTGTACATTAGTGGAAAGACAAATACCTGAAATAATAGTTCTCAAAATTATACTAGTGTCAAGGTATTGCAGGTTGAAGACGAGGAGGCAGGATTTCAATAGGCTACCTCTGGTTTATTCACAAACTCAGATTATACTTACTTCAGAAACACAGGAATACTTTTACTCACAACTGACCTTGACAATACAACGACAGACCAAGACTTAACTGAACAGAGCAAACTAAGGCTATGTTTACACGGAAACGATTCTGAAGAGAAAACGCAAAAGTGGCGTTGCGTCATCTTTTTTTATTCTGCGTTTAGAGCGTTTTGTGTGGGGAAATCCGCGTGCAAATGGAGACACGAAAGTGTGTGAAATTCAATGTAGTATGCACTTCAGGCGGCTAGGAGTGCATACTACAACAACCCCAAGTCCACGCGCCTGCGTACAACTTTCACCGTCAAGCAGACTTTTGCGTTTTTACCGTTTACACGGGAACGCGGCGGTGGAGCGTTTTTAAGATTTCCACTCTGGAGGGTGGTTTCACTTTTTTGCGCTTTTGAGCCTCAAAAACGCGGTTGCCGTGTAAACGAATGGCACATCCGCTAAAATATTTTTATGTTTTCACCCGCGAGCGTTCTCGTGTAAACAGGGCCTGAATACACTACGAACAGACTAGGGGAACAAGGCACAGCTGGGGCAAATTAACCTAAAACAGTTGAAGGGACTGAACACAAACGAGGAGCGGGAAAAACTAACAGGACTAAACCAAAAGTCACAATGTCAGGGGGAAACAAGATCTCAAAACTGAACTCAAACACATAGAATCGTGACAACTAGCCCAGTCTCATGGGAAAAAGCATTGCTATGTTTAGATATCACTGCAACACCAACTGCATCGCTGAGGTAATCCGCAAGGATGGATTACATTGATCTAAATTGACAGTAAGGACTTTTACATTGTTACTAAAAATGTGTGTTTCAATTTCTATTTATCAAAAATCATGGTTTCCACCTTTAAACAACGTTTAAAAACCAAAAAAACCTTTAAAAAACCAAGGGTTTTGCAGGTATATTAGACTTTTGTTGTCATTTTATGATGCTTTCATTTCATATTATAGATGATATTTTGTTTAGCTGTACTGAAACTGTTAAACACAGAGACTGCAGCATCTTTTTATGATTGATTTTATAAGCATATGCAAATCACTTAGCAGTGTTTAGTTCCTGTGCAAACGTCTAAATCTGAAGCCACATTGATCTTTACTTTTAATCTGGTGCCCAGTGTGAAACTGCAAGTTCTTCAAAAGTGCTCTGATTTTTGCACAGCATGAGACAACCAGTAAATAGTCAATTGCAGTTCATTTGAACTTATTTAGATTTGTGCAGTGTCTCGACTGTTTTATCAAAAATACTTAGTATTTCTCATTCAAAGCTTAGTGGAGCTGAAATGGTTTTATACAATTGCAACTCCATTAAAAGACTGATTTCAGTAAACGCAATAAACACATTTAAAAAAGAAGACCTGTGTGTCCTATCCGTCTCACATCATCAGCCAGAAGACTTTTTTTAGACAAAGGTGACCTTTGCTTTTATGTACTTTTGCACATTGTTCAGACATCATCTGTCCATTTTATTGAAGTAAGTCTTTCAAAATAGCAGTTTCGCTTGTCACCAGAGGGGGCATAGTTCTGCAAAAACTCAGAGACTTGTGCAATTCACCTTTAAAGGTAGGGCCTATGTATTTTTAAATGTGCAACAGCATATCTTAGTTACTTTTTCAAATAAGTAATGCAAGTTACTTTTTCTACCGTAGACTGACTGACAGAAACCGAGGGTAGGCATTGTGTTCCCTGTGTAAACATGAACAAGGACTTTAGTGAGATCATAACTCTGGTGATGTGCCGGAATTTTTAAACAACAAAAAAGTGTTGTTCAGAATATTGATTCACATGGATCTGCATCATTTTCTTCATTGAATTTATTGAAGCAAACCATCCGATCAAACTGATTTGCTAATACGAATGAGACTTCCAGCTTGCTTTGTGCCGTTTCATCAGTTCTCCTTGTTCTCTTAATATTTTGACCCTGGAGGTTTTCTCTTACTGTGTGCTAGGTCTATGCTACTTGAGTCTAAAATCTTCTAGTAAGAGTCGAGCCCCAGCAGACGTCACCTCCATTCCGCTTAATTGGAAGTGTGTGTGTGTGTCCAGAGGGGAGTTATTGATTGTGTAGCGACCTGCAGGGAGAAGATTAGAGGCTTTCGGGATTTTCCCTCATTACCACTGAACCGGAGGAGGTTTCTGTGTTCAACTAGATTGCTTAAGGCAGCCAGCCATGTCTTTTAAAAAACAAACAAATTATATAGCAATATGGATATCTTAATTGCCTTGAGTGCATTGCTATGATCACTGCCCATAATGCACATTTGCATTTCCTCCAAGGGAAATTCCATTAACAGCATTTCTTTATTTCTAATCATGCTTGATCCATACTCATTATACTTATTGTTGGAACTTTTTATCATATGCCACTGTACCTTAATTAAGCTTCATTGGGTGTCAGAATCCGGTTGCCTTCATGTTTTCATTTTCATTTTTATCTTGAAGGAACAGTTTCTTACACGTTGCGAACCCATATGACTTTATTTCTTGTGTTGAACACAGATATTTTATATTTGTAATCTGTCAGTATACTGTAAAAATGAATATGCTTTATCTAATCAATAAAATTGTGGCAACAGATTACAAGCAATATTATTTATTAAATTGAACAAATTAGAATTGAGTAATAGTTAATCAAATTAATATTCTAATTAATTCTAATTTGTACAATTTAATTAATAATATTGCTTGTAATATGTTGCCACAATTTTATTGATTAGATAAAGCATATTATCTGTAAAAAAATATTTTCAAGATTTGTTATCACAACATATTTTCTTTTGTTAAATCAACTTTATAATAATTTATTTAGTTGAGATAACTTATTATTTTGAGTTTCTGATGATTAAATTAATCTCCATTATATTAACTCACTTTTTCCAGTTCAATCAACTTAAAATTTTAAGGCAACCAGGTTACTTACTTTTTTAAGTTAAACCAACAATATTTTTTTACAGTGTGGTAATCACAACATTTTTCTTTAGTCAAATCAACTTAAATAATTTATTTAGTTCAGATAACATATAATTTGAGTTTCTGATGATTAAATCATTCTCCTTCATTGTATTAACTCACTTTTTCCAGTTAAGTGAACTTAAAATTTGAAGGCAACCAGGTTACTTACTTTTTTAAGTTAAACCAACAATATTTTTTTACAGTGTGGTAATCACAACATTTTTCTTTAGTCAAATCAACTTAAATAATTTATTTAGTTCAGATAACATATAATTTGGAGTTTCTGATGATTAAATCATTCTCCTTCATTGTATTAACTCACTTTTTCTAGTTAAGTGAACTTAAAATTTTAAGGCAACCAGGTTACTTACTTTTTCAAGTTAAACCATCAATATTTTTTTTACAGTGTACAAATGAATAAATCAAAGTACCATGGTATTACCATTAGTCTGGTACCTATGTATGGGTTTTTCAAAAACCCCCAAAGCGTCAATGATATTTTTTGGGTTGCATGTGCATTGCATTAGCAGAAAGCACTAATATTGATATCATGTTATGCTAATAACATTTTGACGTATGTTCATCACAAAGAAGTTTGCATCATCCTGGAAGCATTGTGCTCTATTTTTACGAGGCACTTATTAACTTATTAGCGTTAGCATTTAGCTAAAGAATTTCCCAATGTTTCTATTTCTTACTGATGCTAATTTTAGCTCTAGCACATACCCACACTTCAGCACACTCTGAGCAGACTCTCTTTCTAGTGTCATTGTATTCCCTGAACTCTAGGAAACTTGTTCTTAGCAGCAGAGAAGCTCAATGCTGTTGGCGTTAAACAGGCTCCTAATTGGACCTGTGTCGGCTAATTGTGTCCGTGACGTACTGTCCCCTGGGCTGCAGGGCTGCTCATTTCAATAGGGGTAAACAAGCACTAGCTCTTTACTGACGGCTACGTTTTAATTAGAGGCAGGACCAACAAATGTGCTGACATAGTGCTGCAGAGAGGGACAGGAAATCAACATTGTTAGCATGCTATCTGTTTCTGCCAAGCAGTCACAAGAGTCGTCCTATCCCCCTTTATCATGTCATTTCACAGTCGCGCCGTCTATTGAACGAAACATTGCCGTTTCAATTTCGCCCGCTATTTGTCTAGCGTCCTCATGGGGCTGCATTGCACTTTCAAAAGGGCAGCTAAACAGAACATGCTCTCTATCATTGTGATACATTGCTAACAGGAGGAGAATAAGGCATAACAGGATCTACGTTTTGGGTTAATCTGACAGAACCACGTACGGAGCGTGTGTAACCTCAAATTAACAAACAGAAAAATTGGTTTGTGTGTAGAGAAAAGGCTGCCATGTGCGTTGGATTTAGACGAAATGTCAAAAGCGTCACTATATGATGCCCTAGGATGAGAATGCATTGATCATACTGGCCCTGTGTTCATTACAGCCTGAAATAAAGAGAGTTGTATGTACAAAAAGGGTACTTCTTTGAGCTTTGATAAAAATGTATTGTAAGTAGAGGCCCATTTTTCCAATGAGCCTAGGAAGCATTTAATTAAAGTGGAGAGCATAATTTCTTTATTGTGCTATGCCGGTGTTCAGTCCGCCTGACACTGAATTGGCCATTAACCACGATGACAACCGCTCAGAGACTCGTATATCTTTTTTAAATTCCCAGAGGAGATACTTTTATCCCCTTTAAGATGAATAGAGTTATAGGGTAGCAATGCACAAGTGGCTTTTGCCCTCCCAAAATTGCGATTTGAAGCTTTGGGAGCCAAAAGGTGAATACAAATGGTTTACTCTAGCACTCAACAAGTTAACGAATGGCCTCATGTGTTCAGAGAAATATTGTACAGTGTTTTCCTGATATTTCGAGGCTGTATTAAACACCTGAGCTCCGCACGAAAAGAAAGGGGCACAATAAAAGCCGGCACACAAGCGTGCTCATCACAGATACGGCTCAAGATTTATTGGCGTAATAATCGAGGCTCAGTGGGTTCATTGCAACACATCGACACACTCTCTCTGTCATCTGACATACTTTATGTGTCAAAGCCGGAGAGGGAGGAGAAAGAGACTGTATGTGTGTTTACACCAACTGTGTACTGTCACTTCTTCCATCCATCAATGTAACGTTCTCTCAGCTTGCGTTTTGCATCTGCTATGCCACGGCTAATGCTCCCTTCGCGTCGTCACACCTTTTGAGATGAACATCAAATGACCGAGGCTGTGATTGAAGAGAACTGATGTTTGTTTTCTACTGCTTTGCCTCGTTCAATTTTTAACTCTTGAATTGAACTTGTCTAAGTGTATTTTTCCACACCAAGCAAAAGTTTATGGTTGGTGAGGGTTGTTTTGAACTTTCTGTTTATCTAAGAATCCTAAATCTGGTCTCCTGTGGTGAAAATCAAGCTTTTAATGTTGTTTATATGTCTATGTGGTGTTTTTAATATGCTTTAAGACAAACCATTTGCGAATTCATAAGTCAACACCATTGCTGAGGACTTTTTTTCTTAAAACGGCAGTGAACCAAAAACAGTCTCAAAAATGTGGTTTGATATCGCCTTTGTACTCTAGACGTGCTGGCCGGCTTTAGCATATCTTTCTCTGCTGCAAAGCAGGGGAGTCTCAAGAGAAGCCAGGTTATCCTGCTATATTTTTCTGTTGATATGAAAATCGGGTACATTTTGCAATATAGCCTGTTATGATTAACTACACTGCACCTAAAGGATTATTAGGAACACCTGTTCAATTTCTCATTAATGCAATTATCTAATCAACCAATCACATGGCAGTTGCTTCAATGGATTTAGTAGTGTGGTCCTGGTCAAGACAATCTCCTGAACTCCAAACTGAACGCCAGAATGGGAAAGAAAGGTGATTTAAGCAATTTTGAGCGTGGCATGGTTGTTGGTGCCAGACGGGACGGTCTGAGTATTTCACAATCTGATCTCAGTTACTGGGATTTTCACGCACAACCATTTCTAGGGTTTACAAAGAATGGTGTGAAAAGGGAAAAACATCCAGTATGCGGCAGTCCTGTGGGCGAAAATGCCTTGTTGATGCTAGAGAATGGGCCGACTGATTCAAGCTGATAGAAGAGCAACTTTGACTGAAATATCCACTCGTTACAACCGAGGTATGCAGCAAAGCATTGGTGAAGCCACAACACACACAACCTTGAGGCGGATGGGCTACAACAGCAGAAGACCCCACTGGGTACCACTCATCTCCACTACAAATGGGAAAAAGAGGCTACAAATTGCAAGATCTCACCAAAATTGGACAGTTGAAGACTGGAATAATGTTGCCTGGTCTGATGAGTCTCGATTTCTGTTGAGACATTCAGATGGTTGAGTCCGAATTTGGCGTAAACAGAATGAGAAAATGGATCCATCATGCCTTGTTACCACTGTGCAGACTGGTGGTGGTGGTGTAATGGTGTGGGGGATGTTTTCTTGGCACACTTTAAGCCAATTGAGCATCGTTTAAAAGCTACGGCCTACCTCAGCATTGTTTCGGACCAAGTCAAACCCTTTATGGCCACCATGTGCCCATCCTCTGATGGCTACTTTCACAGTATTAGTATGGTGTTCCTAATAATCCTTTAGGTGAGCGTATACGCTATGTCTTTCTCCGCTGATGTACCAAGTTGTTCAAAGCATTTCTTAGGATTGTGATTTTTAGAAGGCTGACTGAGATGGTGAATGGGAAAATGGTTTGTGTAACATTAGCAACATGTAACGGGTCGGTAATTATCATGATTAGCCTTTTGCTTGACTACTTTATCGAACAGCTATAGTAATACTGTGTTGCTAAAGTTACACAAACGTATCGCGCTATAACATCAGACACGATACATTAAATGCATTACTATTCTGACACATCGACTTGTAGATGACCCGGTATAATTCGCTTCCTCTTCTTCTGAATCAGTTTCTGGAAACGTATATGGATGAATTAAACCAGTATTTTCCACTTGCCATTTACTACAGTAAAGTGGACAGAGTGCATCAGGTATCCTGAGGTCGTGTGATTTAGTGGATGTGGCCTAATTTGCATATTTATGGTTTCACATTATAAATGAAGCAATGGTTTAAAGTGACATTCAAGCTATTTTAAGATATGAAGATTTTTTTTTTCTCAGGAAAAAACGTTTAAATGTCATTTTGGTGATTATAGATGAGTTTTAAGGGATACAATTATTGACAACAGGGTGACTAAGTCTAGCAGGTTGTTTAACTGATCCCGTCATGTTGAGATTTCTGAATACCACTAACTTTATCTTGGTAATTATTTGCTTTATGATTCAGTATTTCAGTAATTTTTAGCAAATCATTTGCTTTTCATTGAAGTGAACTATGTTGTTATTCCCTGAAAATGATACTACATATTACATGTATAGTCTATAAAGATATATACGCTGGCATCAGTGATTCGGGAAGCCTTTGGTTTAGCCAGAATCTTCTACTGTTGCTGACCCTGAGGAGTGAATCTTGAGTGAATTATGCAGGGTTTTCTCAGCTAATCACGTCTCTTAAGGAGCCATGCAGTCTCACACTTCCTTCTGAATGATGCCACATTCAATATTGTCAAGAAAAAGAACTGTAACTGACAGCACAGAGGTTTTTGTCTGCAATGGTACCAACAGACTATAATGTACATCGCATTTCCTCAAATGTTTTCATTTGCCTTTCAGGAAGTTTTGCTAGCTAATTTTGCTTATTCAGCTCAGACTCATTTATGTAACTCAATACACAGCCTAGTTAGGCAAATCAGACTGCAATAATCCCAGCATGCGTTTTCATTCTCCTTTAATCATCTTGTATTCGGTGACTCAACAATTTCATAACACCCTAGAAATTTGTTATGATACAGATGCTTCCCTTCCTACAGCTCTGACGCACCAACATTAAGCTAAAACGCTTACGTTACAAATGATGGATTTGCTGTCAGTTGCAATTTGCAGGACTGCCTAATACAGGGTTCTTGAACTCAAATCCCCCGTGTGCCGCTAGCTAGGTGGTGTTCTCCGTCAAGGGGCAGTTCAACATTGTATTCACTACCATGGATTTGAACTATATACAGTTACTAGGGCAGTTATACAGTTATTGGCACTTGGAAAGAGCTTTTCAAGCAGAGTTGAACACCTCATCACTCCCTCATACTGCATTCTGCTCCTTGTTCATTGAATTAAAGGTACAATATGCAGGATTTTTCGCCACCAGGGGTCGCTAACCTCTTACAATAACAAAGCCGTATATTGATGACGTATATTCCACATTAAGCTGAGTTATGGATCTTGTCGTCAAGCTGATGGATCTTTTATGGATGAGTGAATACATTGATGTTTTTAACATGACTGTGGTCTGAAGCAGGTCAGAATTGCTAGATGTATAGCAGCGCCACACTCAACACGAGTCCCACGGATATAAAGGAATAAGGACATTTAATTCTACCGAACTACATGCAAGTGCTGTATTAATACTCACACAGGTCAGGTTATTAGACGAATGAAACTTGAGGTAACACAGCGCTGTTTCACTTGCTCTAACAGTTACACTATCACACTAAAGTGTGTTGAATGTTGTAGATAGGTTGTGTGTTGGCTGTATGAGACTTGGCTAGATCAATATTAGAATAACATGCAGATCATATTCTAACATTTCATCATGTTGAACTAAATAACATTGATTAGTTTTATGTACATTTGCTCACCTGTCTAATAAAGTACATGCAACACTCGCATCTCTGTCAAGTCGAAGTTAGTCGCGGACGTGGAGCTCTCGGGATATCGAAAGATGTTGATCTTCGTTTTAGTCCTTTTTTTGTCTCAAAGTCTGTTTGCCATGGTCCATAATGTATGAACAAAACAACAACAGCGTGGACAACCATGTTTTTTTGCCATGGTTACTGTGGCAGTACGAGGTTAAACCTGGCGGAAACCGAGGGTTACACGGACGTCATTGACTGGCGACTCCTCACCCCTGCTCACCAACCCCGTTTCCTTGGTTAAAATCGCAGTTTTATCACGATTTACAAATAGTTGGAAACATTTGGGATGATATAAGTAATCAACTAAACAAAATATATAACGTTGGCCGAGTGGTTTTTGAATATTTTACTGCACAAATCCTACATATTGTGCCTTTAATGGCAGCTGTCATCGTTTCCTTTAGATTTGCAATTTTAGACACAGTACATGTTTGATCATACTTTTTTAATGCGATTGTAGTATGAAGGATTGTTTCTTGGCTACCAGTGCATGTATAAATTGGTGTGTATATGTATGTATATATGAAGAGTTCAGATGCAAAAGCCTCTAAATGCCATTTGAAATTTTCTTCTTTAATGATGATTTTTATCAAACTTCTATATTTAAGTTCAGTAATTTCACTTAAATTACAATTAATAGGTAATTATCATTGCAATTTAAGTGAAATCACTGAACTTATTGTAACTTAGTGAAATATATAAGCTTGATAAAAATGATCATTCTAGAAGAAAATTTCAAATGGCACTTAGAGGCTTTTGCATCTGAACTCTTCATATATATATACATATATATATATATATAACATTGAAAGAATCCTATACTCCAAACTTTGAACAGTTTACAACCGGGTTCATTTTTTTTTGTGTGTCTTTGTTTTCAACAGAAGAAATTAAGGCATATTTCTATATCTCTATTCTGGGGTATTAAAAGCTGGATTTATCTGGCTGACGTTGGATTCACTTGAACATTCTGACCTCCCGATGACTTGCAAAAATATAGAATGCTGTTTGATTATCCCATCAAAGTCTTTCAACTTTTCATCATAAGAGGAACGGCATTGTTTGCTCTCAATTCCTTGGAGTGTTTTTGGAAGGTTTTCCGTTTTAATAAAAGCAGATTAATTTAATTAGGTAGAGCTGCAGTCCACCAAGTGAGGTTTGTTCTGTTTCACCTCGAGAATTTGCTGAATTAGCGTTTAGCAGTTTATTGAGGAAACTTGGTAAGCATCCATGAAAATTTGCTCCTTTGTAGGGATTCCTGTTTGTGATGCTCTGGTAGTAATTAATTCTAAAGTTAATTATTTCAGCAAGAAACCATGGTACTTTGTTGTAAGAGACCGTGTGGTGTGGTCAGCTCAACTGATCTTACATTATCCACATGGGTGCATTCAAACTGTTTCTACAGTCTCTTAAGCCTTAAAATAGAGAAAAAATGGTACAAAACAAACACCAGTAGCTGTGTTTTCTCATAGGTGCTTAAGTGTAAGATGTTTGTGTGTAGTATTGATCGGTCAGTGACCTTTTGAGCTTTTCTCCTGAGTAACAAAATTACCTCCCATGTGCTGTTGGAAATGTCCACACATGCCCTGTATCGCCTGACAATCGATTCCCAGGTCCCCCTCACCCTCTCCACAGAAGTAGAAAAGAGTAAAGCTTAAAAATATTACACAGCTTTAAAATTGGTCTATGAAGTTGAGAACGTGTGTGGTAAAAATAGTTTTTGTTGGGTTATTAGTCTTGGTCTTTCTTTTTGTTAGAGGAAACACTACAGCTCATTTCCACCTCAGAGTAAAACAAGTTGAGTTCATGAGAAATTAAGTCATATTGTTAGATAAAAAGTGGCAATTGTGAGAAATGAGTTTTACTCTAAAGTGGAAAAAAGGCATCCATATTATTCGCCTCTGTTTGTTAACTGTTCACTTCTTTGACTTGATTCATAATTTTTGAATATTTACTGCTCTTTATTCCGTAAAAAGTAAATGAGAGGAAAGTGAGAGGATTGTAAGAGGTGAGGGAATATTTATCGTGGGGTGCGTTTCTCGAAAGCATCGTTAGCCAACTATGGTCGCAAGGTCCGTCGCTATCAGCATAGTTTAACGAGTCGCTAAACTTTCCCGAAACAATAGTTCCAACGAACATTCGCAAACAGCGTCGCAAAGTTGTGTGGTTTGAACGCCAGCTCTCGACCTGTGCTTAGAGGCATAGTTTCTATATTGCGTCACATTTTGGATGTATTAAATCCTTACCTTGAGCAAAATAAGTAAGCTGACATTCAGTACAACTGGTGCCTTTTATTTAGAATACATACAAATGTAATTTACGTCTTTTAGTTTGTCAAAAGATTTAAAGTACCGATTTTGAAGAGTGCGCATGTGCAAACGTGCTCTACTATGTAAGAACGAGACAAATATTGAGTCTGGTAATAAAGCAAAATAACTGAGAACAAATTGAAATGGTCCTCAGATGACATGTCTGTAATTTATATTAATAAATCTAGCGTTAATTGGATCGCAAACAGTTTCGCAAGTAGTTATTATTCCACCATGTGCGCAACCAACGTGGTTGAACGATACTTTGCGACAATGGGTTTCGGGAAACAGTCGTGACTAGCTGATTTCTCCAACGATGCATCGTACTTTGGTAGTGAAGCAGCGAGTTACATTGTTGTACACTCTCAGAAAAAAAAAGGTACAAAAGCTGTCACTGGGGCTGTACCTTTTCAAAAGGTATGCTTTTGTACCTAAAGGGTGTATATTGGTACCTTAATGGTACATATTAGCACCTAAAATGTACATCTTAGAACCTAAATGTCCATATTAGTACCTAAAATGTACATATTAGCACCTAAATGTACATGAAGAGTTCAGATGCAAAAGCCTCTAAATGCCAATTGAAATTTTCTTCTAAAATGACCATTTTTATCAAGCTTGTATATTTAAGTTCAGTAATTTCACTTAAATGACAATTAATAGGTAATCTTCATTGCCATTTAAGTGAAATTACTGAACTTAAATATAGATAAAAATGATCATTTTAGAAGAAAATTTCAAATGGCACTTAGAGGCTTTTGCATCTGAACTCTTCACATATTAGAACCTAAATGTCCATATTAGCACCTACACTGTACATATTAGCACCGAAATGTACATATTATCACCTAAAATGTACATATTAGAACCTAAATGTCCATATTAACACCTACAATGTACATACAAGCACCTAAAATGGAAAAAAAGTTTACCTTTTGAAAAGGTACGTCCCAGCTTTTGTACCTTTTTTTCTGAGATACGGGAAACTGCCTCATGTCTGTTTTTGTGTCTGTCACAACGTTGTAAAAAATCTTAAAATCTGAATCCCGAGTTATGTCATTTAATTTTTATTTCACATAAAGTACATTAAAAAAGTGAGTGTTCGCCAAGCCTGCAATCCTACAAATGGTTTTAGGTTCAATTTGGCGAGAACTTTCATGCTTCAGTCTGTCATTGTTTATTCATTGTTTACCTGTAACTGTAGCCTATCAACCACAGATTTTACTACAGAATTCCCTAATGTTTCTATTAAATGTTTGTTACATGTATTCATGTAGATGGATCCCTTTGGCCGCAACATTGCCTCTTGCAGGAAAAGCCTTTATTACAGTATATTTACGGATGAGATACATTTTTTTATTATGATAATAGTGTTGCATTAACAACACAATAAAGTGCCCAAAACTAAATCACTTTGGAAATTTTTGTCAAAGTCAAAGCTGATGGCACTAACTGTCCCTCATGGCCATCATAATGTTTCATTTCAATCTGTCTGCTGCCATTTTGGCTCAATTCTGCGCAGTATTTTATTTTACGTGTTTGTGCTTGGTGAATGTTTCCTTGTGAGGTCTGAATGAGATATTTCCTCTCAGTCACAATAACTGTGACTAATACCTGTGTCCTTTTGCAAAATGTATCTGATAATTTGATGCAGCTGTTACATATTCAGTGTGCCTTTTTGTAGCAGTTCCCATTTCCCCAGAGTGAATCATATTCATAATCTGATATTAGTCATGCGGCACGCGAAGATAGGTTACCCCTGAATAAACAGATGTGCTCCATCATTGAATAAATACCTTGTAGAATAAAGAATAAACAGTGAAGTTGATAAAAAAAAAATGTTTAAAGATAAGAAAAAGATTGGCTTGTCTTTGTGTCTTTATGTGTTTATGCAAAAGGTGCTTTTTGCAGTGTAAAGATTTGTGCTCATACATATGCAAACACCAGTAAGTCTTAAGATGTGCTTTACAGTTACAAAGATTTTTAGACGAGTGGTATGTGAACATCCTCTTTAAATAGCATCTGTCTTCTCACTTCTCCAGAGAGCGCTAACAGCAAAAGCTACATTAAAGTTAAATGCTTTATTGTCATTGTACTGCTGTGCAAAACAATGGATTTTTTTTTACAAAATATTCTCATATTAGATTATTAAACCATTTGTGGTTCTGAGGAAGCTGTATTTTTCATTTAAACGAGCAATTCTC
Organism: Pimephales promelas; assembly: GCF_016745375.1. The sequence continues at coordinate 4,306,069 of NW_024121532.1, forward strand.
ACAAACAAACAAAGAAATCAAAATGGACAAATCTTATTTTACATATCCAAAGCCCTGCTCCCATATTTAATTTGCAGATTCAAATAATTAGAATGAAAATAATTCCAAAATAGAATTCCAGACTTTTGTGGGTGAAATGATATAAGAATATCAGTAACACTTTACAATACGGGTGCACTAATAATGCACTAATAACTATGCACAGATAATACTGAATTAATGTGTAACTAATGATTATTTAAGCTATTCATTAATGATTGCCACATTAGGAACTAATTAAGAGTCTGTAGGGTTAATTTATTAGTTCATACAGTAATTGTTATTAATTAAATATGTAATTGTGGATTAATTCCATAATAACTATTTTTTTAACTAATAGTGCTAATTAATATGTTAATTAACAGAATGAGCCAATTAAAGCCTTGTATTTCAACTTCCATATAATATGACAGGTACACTAATATGAATTGATACATGATTAATTGCGTCATTGTTGGTGCAAAATTCATGTGCAAATTACTAAGATTACTAAATGACTAGTTAATAATGATATGCCCCAACAAGTGAAGTCATAACATAATGATACCTTTGCAAATCATTAGCTACTGATTAATTAAAGCAGACAACTGGACGTTGAAGTGCACAGCTTTGACTAATTGTGGCTATTAGTTAATAAAATATGTTATTAGGGAATTAATACAATGACACATTGAATTATTAGCAATTCATGTATTACTTAATCTATTAATCATATAGACTCTTTATTAGTTGCTGATGCAGTAATCATTAATTAATGGTTTAGTTCTTCATGAGTTATATATTAACTCATGATTATGTGCAGTTAAGCATTAATTAATGCATATTAGTGCACCCGTATTGGAAAGTGTTACCAGAATATCTTTTTATTTTTACTTATTTCAAAGCTTGTTTTGACTAATTTGTCTCCTCATTGTGAACCACTGTTTATTTATCCATGCACATTATCATTTTTTAATATCCTTGTAATCTAAGTTGGCTTCTAAGGAAGTTGTGATAGTCTTTTTGGTGTATATCGAAGTAAAATAGCTTCTCGAACAAAAAACAGCTTCTCTGCTGGTTTCGGTCCAGTCGATGTACAACATCCAGAGGATTATATACGTCAGTAGGTTATAAAAATGTGTAAAAAGGTGTAAAAAGCGATTGCTTGCCTACACGATGCAAACGTTTGTTAGGAATTACAGTATCATGCAAAGGATGTGATGTTGGTAAAACAGTTTAATCTTACTTTAAAGACATTGGAAATAGATCCATTTTTGTTTGTCTCCTTATTGTCTTGCTGGCAGATGCTTTCTCACTAAGGCATCTTATACATTTTCAAATTTAGCATCAATGCATGCCAGAAGGGAAATAAAAAAGGATATTGTCTTTGTAGTATCATCAAAAGCTCAGTGGATGCTCTCTTTAGCAGATGACAAGGATAAATGTGTTTATGAAGGTTGATGAAATATCAAATTACTCTTTTTGTAAACTAAGTACAAATATCTATTAGCACAGATTGTAGCAAGCAGGGTGAGTCCTTCCAGCATGACTACTTCCACTGAGATGACTGGGAATTCGAACAAATCGCTATTGTAGAAATTGGTTGGGTGATGCTTGTGGCACAGAAACATTGATCAAGACACAAAAGATTCATTGTCACTCTCTGCCGAGCTGTGTATCTTTCTCTTCGGTGAACATTGCAAGTGAGACAGAGGTCATGACCACAACAAACCTCTTGATATTGTGTTGTGGCCTCTGTCACACCTGAGGCCTCATTTATAACCGTTGCGAATGTTCAAAACAGCCCTGAAAGAGGCGTACGTACTCCACTTCAGACGAATAAGTTGTGATTTATAAAAACCAAGTTTATGGGAAAATTTGTGCACCTACACTGTAAAAAAAAAAAAAAAAAATCCTGGAAAAAAAACGGTAAACTACTGGAAGTTGTGGTTGCCAGCATCATACCGTACCTATACAGTGTGTTACTGTTTTTGTGTTAGAGCTGTTGAATTAAAGTGTTATACTGTAGCTGGCAATACGGTATTTAGCTGTAAATTTCAAAAACAGTAACACACTGTAATTTTACAGGATGATGCTGGCAACCACAGCTGCCAGTAGTTTACCGTTTTTTTAGATGAAATAAACTCTGACCCATGCGTACGGACACTCTGGAGACGGAGCAGTTTGGCGACACTGATTGAGCTGGAGTTAAATGTATTTTTGGTCACTTTTAGGCAGAACATTTAAAGAAAATGATACATATACAGAAAGATAATACAAATATAATTTGGGCCGTTTAGTGAAACTGAAAACCATAAATCTTCATTATGAGTCATAAATGCGTACATGTTCACATAATAAAAAGTTTAAATAAATAAAGTAATGATTTAAACTAAGTTTTACTCCTGATATGAACATTTAGATTAAATATGCCATTTTCATTAATGGAGTTAAACACTTAAAGGGATACTGCACTTTGCACTTTTTTGTGCAAATAATAATTTAATTTTAAATTAATTTAAAATTAATAATTTTACAACTCCCCCAGAATTAAACAGTTGAGTTTTTACCATTTTCAAATCCATTCAGCCGATTTTCTGATATTTAGAAGAATATCAGTAACCAGACAGTTTCTGGTCTCATTGACTTCCATAGTAGGAAAAAAATATACCATTTTTTTGGTTACTGTCTGGTTACTGATATTCTTGTATATATATATATATATATATATATATATATATATATATATATCGGCTGAATGCATTCGAAAACGGTAAAACCCCGCTGTTTAACTCTGGGGGAGTGGTAAAATGAGCCTGTTTCCAAAAAAAGTGGAGTATCCCTTTAAATTACATGAAATCATTACTGAGAAGTTACAACATTGTTTATATACATTACAAATATTATATACATATTTTGCAGTGGATGTGATGCTTTTCAACACTTTTCCTGTGACATGCTGTGTTTTAATATTTTAACTACAGATAATTGCTCATGATAATAGCAGATAATATGGAAAACAGTCTCGATAAGTCGAAACCACGAACGTCGTGCTGAGTGAGCTGAACTGTATGAACGGTGTTCGTGGTTCGATTTGTCGAGACTGTTTTCCAAAGATGGCTCCTGTCTTTATACACGAAGTGAACAGTCTTTATAAAGTATCTTCTTATTAAACGGTCTGTACACTTACAAAGTTCTCAATGCTTCGTTTTGCATGTATGGACCCTCATTATGTTACTGTGTTAGTGTGAGTTTATTTTGAGCCTTGTTAGTGGTATAAACTAGCGATTTTTATTTTTCATTACTCTATGCCCTATATACTACCGTTATACGCTAATGAGTTTTTAGAGATGAAACTCTTTATATTCAATTATCATGAAAACAAATCTCAGAGAACGGTCTGCTTGGTAGCAATGTGTTATTAGACCAAAGGTTCGTTTTGCGCCAGAGTTCTCCTTTAATATATGGCATATATTATATGCTGTATATAGATTTTTGCTTTTCCCCTATCCTGGATGTATTCCTCTTTGCAGTGCATCATAGAACTACTGTATGCTGCATACTGTTTTTATGTCATTAACTCACTAAATATTGAAAGAGATATTTTTTTTTGTACACATCCTGTAGATGATGATTAATTAATAGTTTCATAAGACAATAGCAAGCAAAATGTTTTGTATTATTATTACTATTTTTAATAGCTATCTTTCAAAGCTTCTCCCTTTATTCTCGACTAATTAATTAGCAAATAATTCTGCTTTTCATGCTTGAAGTTTCTAAATTGCCCCTAACTACTCAGCAGAGAGTGTTTGCTGAAGATATTGACTAACTTAACCTCCTGCTGCGTGCTAATGAACCACAAACCAGCACAATAGGAGTAAATCAATACAGGCAAGTATATGATTTTAAGAAACAAGGCCTTTTGATATTTGAGTAATGAAGTTAAATCCTACATGCAACATGAGAGCAAGTCTTGTGATGTCTTAAGAGGTTTTGCATGCTTTTAACAAACGGCGTTGCTACGCACTAGGGTTTTCATGGACGAAAACAGCATTCATTGCTAATGCAGCACAGCTTTCCCATGTAACCCCTTGAGCGCGAGAGCAACTTATTGTCCCATGACAACCGCAACAACACCTCAACACAAACAAGATATTTGATATGCCATTGAGAGAGGATATTTAGATCTAGCACGATAGCGTACAATAAATAGCCTGTCCTGAAGATGAGGTATGATTGTCAAAGCAATAACTTGGAGAAGCCAGGAATGTGTGATTTGCTTCACAGCGGGCCATGAATATACATCATTCCTCAATAAATTATACTCTAACATGCCAGTATTACCAGCAGCAAATTACTCTCAACTCCATATTATGGCATGAAATGAGTAAATCACTAGGACTTCATGTTGGTGAAGAAAGTGTTTATGTGTTGAGCAAACTTTAGAGGAAACGAATGCATTCGTTTTTCACGTTTGTCTCAGTAGCATTTTAGTTGCATGTTTTAGAGGGCCTGTACCTCTAACTATGCGTTCTTTTAAAGTTCTTAAGGCCAGAGACAACGTTCTCTAATGCCTTTTTAGGGTATGAAGTTTCTAACAAAATTCGTCCCTGTTCTCCATGTGTCAGCTGCTTTGTCAGGCGCTCGTTGTAAATATATTAGGCTTGGTTAAGTATAGTTCACTCCTGATGCCACTTTTACTGTATCCTTGGTTAGCTATCATGTGACATTCTTACAACTCCTGGCAACCATGTTTGTGTTTATGGACGGCTCTATGCCCCTTTAAAAGGGCCACCATCTAATGTTTCCACGAAATCTCAAACCTTTATCTTAGAGATTTTTTTTTGGAAGTAGTTGCTGTATATCCCATGAAACATTGAAAAAGGTTACAATTCGGAGTCGTCGTGTGAAATAGAAGTGGCAGTTTTTTTTCTGAAGTAAAACACTTTTTCATGTTGATTTTGAGATGTATAGTTCCTTGCACAATACTATGTTACATCGTTTTTACCATAGTGCTTAAACACATTCTGACGTTTGCATCACATTATCAGCTCCATTTGGCTTTAATGATGTTGTAAACTTGTTTGGTAGCTCACCTGGTATCTGCATTTTACATACATTGCATTTTTTTCAATGAGCCTGAGTTGGTGAAATGAGTATAATGCATGTTAAGTAGGCTAAAATGAATGTTGAATTTTTGGTTAAACAGTTCAATATTTGTTTAAACAGCTCCAGCAATAGTCCTTATTCCTCTTCCTCTGTGTAAATAGATGAATTATCTCTTGGTGCAGACTAAGGAGGTGAAGCTGTAATAGGGGTTAAGTGTCCTCACCGCTAGCAACCATCTAGTAATGAAGTTAAATAGCTGCAGACACACAGAACCAGGCATCACAGGGTTTGCATTGCTTTGCTAATGAGGGACCTGAATGTGGCGAATTTGACGGGGAAATGGGCTTCATCATTGCCTTGCTGTTGTGGGCTGATCTTTGTGTTGTTTAGTCGGTGGGGAAAGAAAAAGAAGGACTGTTTTGGAGAGAAAACTGTTGCACTTTTGATTTTGGAAATAAATTCCCATCAGTTGTCTTTGATAAACTTTCGAAATGCAGATTTTGTTGAATAAACAAAACATTTAATTTAATTCTAAACATGCTCTGTTTGCCTCCAGTAATTTGTAAGTTATGCTAGCTCATTTAAATGCTTTCTTGCATCTTGACAACACAATTCATAACTCAAAATGCAAGATTTTCAGTGTTTCCACAATGGACAGTATAGCGACATTAGCATTGAAGTTCGAAGCATGGAATTTTTTTAAAGGAACACTTCGACTTTTTGGGACTTTGGCTTATTCACCAAAACCCCAGAGTTAGATAAGTCCACACATACCTTTTTCATATCCGTGCGTGCTGTAAGTCTGTCTGACGCACCCACCGCTAGCCTAGCTTAGCACAAAGACTGGATGTAAATGCATACAGCTAGCATACTAATCCCAAATAAGTGACAAAATAATGCAAACATATACAAATATAAATCACAACATGTAAATAGGAAAATGTTTGCATAATTTTGTCACTTATTTGGAATTAGTATGCTAGCTGTATCCATTGACGCACCCACCGTTAGCCTAGCTTAGCTCAAAGACTGGATGTAAATGGATACAGCTAGCATACTAATCCCAAATAAGTGACAAAATAACGCAAAAATATACAAATACAAATCACAACATGTAAATAGAAAAATGTTTGTGTAATTGTCACTTATTTGGGATTAGTATGCTAGCTGTATCCATTTACATTTAGTCTTTGTGCTAAGCTAGGCTAGCGGTTGTGCGTCAGACAGAGTTACAGCAAACTACCTCTGGGGGATATGGTATAAGCTAAAGTCCCCAAAAGTCAGAGTGTTCCTTTAAAAATGATTTATCTGTGCACATCTTTATTTGATTTTTTTTATTCATATGCCCTCTTAATCTTTAATTTCAAAAAAACTCCCCCTTCTCTGATGATGTGTTTACTGGAGTAAGGGCGGTACAACCTGTCAATCACACGAGATCGACCAATTGCAACCCACAACCATCCAATGATCCAATCAATCCCCAATGGACAAAATCAAGTCCCGTCCTACAATTTTTTTTTTTCGTTTTGTTTCAGTTCAGAAGCTATTTCACTTAGATTTACGTCACTGATGTGATGTTGATGATATGAAGAAGAAGAACATTTCTGAAATCTGTCATTAAGTGCTCTTTATTAACTAAATGTAATTGTAGTGGTGCTTCATTTAGGAATTATTATGTTTTTGGACTAATCTTTTAACAAATTGTTTTGATAGACCTGCTTTCTTATGACGCTTAGACACTCTTGCAAATTGTAATGAAGAATAATAAGACTTAGGAATTATTTGAGTAAAAGATTCAGTGATTCACACAAAGAGACACTGAATTGTTGCCAATGCCAACTGTCACATTGATGTAAACTGCACAAATAGTCACTGAATAAGTTAGTGAATGATTCCGATTTTTTTTTTAAATGAATAGACTCAAAAAGATTCAAGTTAGTGGGCTTAATCGAAATCTACCCTATAATTTGGATATGATCGTGACATGAAGGGAATGCTCATAGAATTTTAAAGGCTTTTTGTATTTTTCTATGCGAATATAAATAATATACATAGTTAGAGATTTTACAGAAGAAAAAAGCTCTGTTCTCTATGTAACCCTCCTCCGCATCAGTGGATCATAGTTTTATATTACCGTTCAGACTTGGCCTGGGATCAAAACTGCAGCATCGTGTTTAATTTCATGCCTCTGAGCTCTTATGCCATGCTGGAGAGCTGAGCAATGCGTGGGAGAGACCGAGGGGCTGCTGGTCACTGACGCACCGTGTGTTTGTACGCTAGTGCATTGTGGATGGTGACCACCAGTGTGCAGCATCCCATGAGTGCGTGGACCAGTGGTGTAAAGGCCTGGACATTGGTATTCTGTTGGGACTGAACTGTAACTAATGGGTTTCTAGACTCAATGGGACATAAAACTGAAGTGAGGTGTAGGAAAATATCATCATGGCTTTTTGTAGTGCAGTACCATCTGTTTAAAGGTGAATTGTGCTGTTTTTTTACTGTGCACAACAACCCTCAAAGTAAAATAATAGCAGACAGATTTCACATGCTTGTTTAAAACCTTACACACAATGTGTAATTTAAACTTCATCTTTTTTTTTTTTTGGTTTGCTTTAATTTTACCTCCATTTTTGAGTCTGCCGTTGAACCGCACTGCAAAAAGTTGCATATACTATAAATGTCAGTAAAAAATAATATTTTCAAGATTTTTTTCTTTTGTCAAATCAACTTAAATAATTTATTTAGTTCAGATAACTTATTTTGAGTTTCTGATGATTAAATCAATCTCCTCACATTTTCCATTTCAATCAACTAAAATTTTTTACAGTGTACTTACCAACATATACTTCTCTTTAGCTTATACTATTAGATCCATGCAATATTTTTTTTAAATGACACATTTACATAACATAGCATTTTTTTTTTTTAATTTAGTAGCAGCAATTTAATGCTGCTACTGTCACAGAAATGGCATCCTTCACCTTATTCGCATCTTCTTTTGTTGAGTTTTGTACTATTGTAAAAGGCCAGATGCTGAAAAAGATGCCGTCTGAGCGATTCGCCCTGTCTATTTTGGAAACGATGCATTTTTATCAATCTCCGACCATGATGAGATGGGTTTTCCTCTTTGTGTATACCATGTCTGTCCACCACACGAACTGCTCCGCTGCCCTGCGTAGCCCATCAAGACAGAGTAATTCAGTGCTGTCTGTCATTCAGTGGCTATTTCACCCCTCTCTCTTCAGCTGTCATCTGTTATATCCCCCCACCTCCTGCTTCACCTCTATGATCCGTACTATTCTCACTGGGATTTTCAGATGTACTCTTACACAATCCAGTGGACAGGTTAACTGACATGCCCTTTAATATGGCCTCTCGGTACCAGGGGAACTTGGCTTTTCTATGTCGTTCTGCGAAAGCAGGTGATGAGCTGAGCTGTAACTCACCGATCAGGGTTCGCTGTCGTCAGTGGCGTGAAATAGAAATGTTTTGATTAACAGGTCTTATGGCATGTGTTCTTTACACTTTAGATATACTGATTGAATTCGCTGTTGTCAGATGATGGTATTTTGATATAGAATATACACTGATATAAATTTGGTGTAGAGACAAGTTTCACTCAGAAATTGCTAGTATTTTTCAAAAGCAATTAATGAATTACAAAGAAGCATTGAATATTTAGAAATTTTGAAGTTGAAAAACTGAAAAAGCATTTTCTTGTAAAACATGCTCCAATAATCTTAAAAAAAAAATCAATTTTTTTTAATTTGTATTGTAACAATGTATTTATTATATATTCGCTAGAATTTATATATATATATATACACTGTATATACAAGTTGGCACAGCAAAATTGGTCTAATATATATATATATATATATATATATATATATATATATATAGCTGCCTATATGTGTGTGTGTGTGTGTATGTGTGTGTGTGTATATATATATATATATATATATGTATGTATGCATGTATGTATATATATATATACATATATATATATATATATATATATATATGTGTAATATTGTGTTATCCACTTTATGGCACATGCATTTTCTGCAAAAATGTTGAAAAGTAAGATGCTTTTTCATTATTCATCATATACATGCATTATTCACATTTTTTATTCAAACACCATGTTTTTTTTAAATTTTACAAATAATCTGCATGTTCAACACTATATACATGAATGTAAATACAGTGCATTTTCTAAAAGACATGACACTGTCGAAACAAATGTCTTGAAAGCATAAAAATGCATTAGTTTCGAAGAATAAAAAGCCTTTTAATGACTTAAAAGGAAGCTGTTGGGTTTTGTCTGAAAAGTTGGTTTGAATGTGCATTGTCACCATAGAGATATAGTTGTAGGCAGTATAATTTTTAAGGTCGATAACACAAGCATTGAACATAAAAGAGTTTTGGGACAGCTGTGAGATTGGTAGATGTTTTTTTTTTTCCTCCCCTGAAAATCTCATTGCAAATGGCCCTCAGCATTGACACAGATGCGCTTACCAGTTGGTTTTCACCCCTCGACAGCTGCCTTCCATCTTACATGTCCCAGTAAGACCCTTTTTCTTGTATTCCGGCACTATGGTCCATTAGAAGACCAGAAAGTCTTGCTCAGCTTGGGTCTGGATAAATGATCAAATGACTGGTAGACTTTTCCATTACCTGGCAATGGCACAGAGTTTACACAATGGAGCCCATGCCAGGGCTACAGTGTCCATGCCAGTTACCTTAGTTTTAGAAAGGTCAGGACAACAGTTGCATGGAGAGTTCTGAGTCTGTGAGAGGGATAAAGAGATAATGTTGCAGGTCTCTCTTACTCTTTTTCCTTTACACCTTTGACTCTCTCTGTGGCTTTACGGGCAGGGAAAGGTAAGCTACGGTGACCGTTTCACTCGAGCCTTGAGTTTTGGAGTCATGGGTTCCCTCTGGGTGGAATTGGGAAACTGGTCTCGAAATTGGGAGCATTGTCCCTCGTCCTGCAAGACATAAGCAATATGACAAGAATAAAAGAAATGATGAAGAGTGGGGAAAATAACCAACCAATGCAATCGTAGAGAGGGATTTTTTGCACTGATCACGACAAGGCAAAGGAACCAACATGGACCTCTCACCAGCCAGGACTTCATACTCATCAAACCTGCTAAACCCAACAAAAAATACAAGGGATTTAAAGGGATAGTTTATCCAAAAATTCTGTCATTAATTACTCACCCTCATGTCGTCCCAAACCTGTGAGACTTTTGACCATCTCCGGAACACAAATGAAGATCTTTTTGAGAGATTTCTGTCCCTCCATTGACTGCTACGCAACTACCACTTTGACGCTTCAAAAAGATCATAGAGATTGTAAAACTAATCCATGAATTGAGTGGTTTATTCCAGATTTTCTGAAGAGACTTGATCAATAAGCCTAAATTAAATCTGTTAAATCATATAAAGAGTTTGTCTCTTTGTGAGAAGTATTTGATATTAGAAAAATGATGACACACACACGCACAAAAAAGAAAAGATAGAGGAAGCAAAGCAGGTTTCAAAGACTGTGTAAATGAAAACTCTTGTCTGACTCACTGAAATTCCCCAAATACACTGTGCTCCTGGATTCAGAAACTAGTTTTGCTTTTAATGATGCCTTGAGAGTTGTGTAAGTGTGTGTGTGTGTTTGTGACTTGAAGGCGGTGAAGTGCACCTTTCAGGCTGGTCAAACAGCAACAGCCTCCTCCATTTGTTCAGCGTGAGTGTGTTTGATCCTGTTCTCCCAGACTTCTATTCTGATGGTTCTTTTGATTCAGCTCTTTCAGCGCTCCTTTGAGACGCAGCAAAGATTTGAGAGTATCCTTGTCTGATCTCAACCTTTATCATGGGCCAAGCCAACTGATGTACTCATTGGTTTGAAAAATGGAGCGGCTAAACCTGAGGCTTTACCTTAAAGTGCATCTGGACTCCAAATAGATATGGATATAGCTTGATATTGAACAGAATCCCAGTCTTTTGTTGTCTCTTGTTCTATCTCTGTACTCTTCTTTTTTCTTTTGTCTATTGTATTCCCATCTCTTTCGTTTGCCTTTCTTGGCTTCTTGTTCGTTTATCCTCCTTTAGTGCTTTCTCTCGTACAGACTCTTTTCTTAAACTTGTCTGGTTGTCAGTATACATGATGCCCAGTGGTGTGGGCGCCAATCATTGTACGTTTGCCTCATAGGCTTCCATTGTAACCGTGTAGCTGTCGACAATTTCTTTTTACAAACTGCAAATTTGCATATTTGACTGCTGTTTTACCAAATCTTTTGAGTTTTGAATTTGCATGGTTCATTCAATCAGGTTTTAGTTTTACAAAATGTATTATGTCAGAATTATATGAATACACTATCATTCAAAAGTTTGGAGTCGGTAAGATTTATAAATGTTTTTGAAGGAAGTCTCAACAGGGCTATATTAAAATGACCCATAAAATGGGAAGGAGTTTCGATTATTTTAGATGTTATTTGAAAGTTTGGTAGATGCTGTGGAAAGTTAAAACCATCACTTTAATCTGTAGTGCATTAAAGTCAGATCTTAATTTGGGAGGCTTTGTTAGACGGATGCTCATCAACACCACAATGACCTCTGGACTTCTGTTTTTTCGTCCTTTGAGCCAAAGGTGTTCAACAGTTTTGTCCCTGGAGCACTGTAAAAAGCAAAACCAACAAACCACTTGGTTGAAGGTCGTGTGTGGGACTGTCGACTATGTCGAGAGAGTAATTCTCTTTAATGATCAGCTACGAACGGATCACTGGAAGAAACCGCATTGATATGGTGAATGTCTCAACTCGTGAGCGTTACTGCGACATTGTGTGGGCTGTGAATCTATACAATGAGTGAAAGTGAGGGATTATGCTGATGAACAAACATCATAGTGATGTTCTCTTGCAGTTACAAATGCTATAGAGGGAATCAGTCTCAAGATCTTGTGGAAAAAATAAAACTGTTGTGCACCATTCAGAATTGAATTCCTGTTAAATTTCAAATCAGTTCTCGGTTTTGATTCAGGTTGCAACAAAGAGAACTGAAGTGGCTAAGAATTACAGAATTGAAATTAGAATTTGAATGTAGAATTTTTAAAATTAATTGTTTTAAAAAATACTAGAAAAGTAAAGACCAACTTGATGGCTGAAAACTTGTTTTAAAATTATTTTAAATATTTTAAAAGAACAATGGATGGATTTATGGATGGATAGAATTGATGGAGACAATTGATGTATACAATTGGATGGATGGATGGATGGAAACCATTGATGGATTGTTTGATTGATGGATGGATGGATACAATTGATGGATTGATGGATGGATGGATGGATGGATGGATACAATTGGTTTATTGATTGATTGATGGATGGATACAATTTGATGGATGGATGGATGGATACAATTTATGGATTGATTGATTAATTGATGGATGGATGGATGCGATGGATGGATACAATTGATGGATTGATTGATTGATTAATTGATGGATGGATGGATGGATGGATGGATACAATTGATAGAAGGATGGATGGATGGATGGATACAATTGATGGATTGACTGATTGATGGATGGATGGACGGATGGATACAATTGATGAATGGTGACAATTGATGGATGGATGGATAGATGGATGGATGGACACAATTGATGGATGGATGGACACAATTGATGGAAAGATAGATAGATGGATGATGGATGGATGGATGGATTGATGAATGGTGACAATTGATGGATGGATGGATAGATAGATGGATGGATGGACACAATTGATGGATAGATAGGTGGATGGATGGATGGATAGACACAATTGATGGATGGATGGACACAATTGATGGATGGATAGATAGATAGATAGATGGATAGATAGATAGATAGATAGACGTGAAGTTAACAGTAGTTCATCTTTGTATGTGGTCCATCAGTAAAGGCTCATGATCTCCTCCTGCTGTGCTCTTCAGCAGCTTCCACTGACCAGAAGGAGTTCAAATAGCCAAGTGTGACATTTCAGTGCAGCCATAGATCTCTTCGCCGGTAGCTTAATGAAGCGCAGCGAGGAAACTCGGCCTGAGTCATACGCAAGCACAGACACACAGCTTCCAGCCACACACACGCATACACATACACACAACCACAAACAAACTGACCTTTCGAGCCTGAAACTGAAGCACTTGATATAAGAGCGGGCCATCAAATATCACACAGCCAACATCTGCACTGACTGAATGTGCAGTTGTGAACCGAAGCCTGACGCTGATGTAGTTTGCAGCGGAGTGTGTTTTAGAGGACATTGCTCTTGCTAGTGTGAGCATATCCCTTGTGAAGATGCTATCTTTAAATTGCTATTGTCTTCTGTATCAGGACCTCTGCCGGTGAGAATGGATGACAGAGGTTTTCACCCACATGGTTAGTCATCTCTGCGGAGACAGGAGGAACCTCCACAGAACTATACGCCAGCCTTGACAGCTTTAGGCCGAGCAACAAAAGGAGTCTGTTACCTCTCTTCAATCCAACAATACATGTCAAAGAACACTGATAGAGATCTTAATGTTCTTCTTTCATCCCAGGCTTTTTTGTACAAAAGCGTCGCCTGTTAATCAGTGTCGCATATACATTTATTATGTCGCTATGCACTAAGGTTAGCATCACTGTTACTATTGCTCATGGAGAACAAACCTTTAACCCAAAGTATGACATTTTGGTGCATAACTTATGCAAGCCATATCTGGAGAGCAGAATATCATAAACCTTTTTTATCAGAGTATCAAGGCTGGGCCGGTTCGGAGCAACAAGAGTCGTTTGGATTGGCTAGACAGTTAGTTATTTTGACTTGAGCCAAACTATAACCTAGCAACCACATAATCATGAGATGGCAACTGTACATGTCGATAAGTCAGTCTTTGATTGGACTAGTCATCAATATGATTTGAACCTTTTGCTTCACTTTCATATCATCACTGATGCGCAGTGAAAGATTTGGTGATTATGAAAAACTCAAAATACTTATTTGAATTTTTTATCTGTTTTATTATATTTTTATTAATCATTTTTCATGTTAATTTTAGTTTAGTATTTAGTAATTTCGTTATGTAATTATAATTTTTTTCAAGATTTTAATTGTAGGTAAATTATTTTATTTCCGTTTTAATTTTAGTTGTTGGTTTCTTTTTATTTCTATTTTTATTGTAATTTATTCTGTTCATTTATTTATTTTAGTGCCTTTTATTTTAGTTCAGCTTTATTTCAATTAAAGAAAATGTTTTTAATAGTTATCAATTATAATAAAGATCTTTAGTTATCAATAATAATGAGAGTAAAATAATAATGCGAGTTACAAGATGGTGTATATTTTATTAAATACCTTCCAAACAAACAGATGATAATAATACATTTGTTTATTTTTGAGATCCTGATCAGAGCACCCCTATTTTATTTATTTATTTATTTAATAATAATAATAATTTTATTTTATTATTTTGTTTTATATTTTATTTTATTTATTGTTTTATTATTTTGTTTTATAAATTTGTTTTATAATTATTTATTATAAAAAAATAATAATTATTTTATTATTTTATTTTATTTATTATTTTATTAATGTATTTTATTCTATTATTTTGTTTTATTTTATTTATTATTGTATTATTGTGTTTTATTTTATTATTTTGTTTTATTTTTTATTTTATCCAAACTAAATGACAACAAGCTAAAAAAAAAAAAAGCAATCTTCTTGAGTCCTGACACTGCACCATTATGAAAGGAGACGGACAAGGATGTTTTTCATTTTCACGCTTGTCCAAAATAAGGGTTATCTTTTCCAAAATGCTAATATTTCTTTTGTCACTGTCACACGGGTAGTATTTTGTCATAAACAAAGCTCTCAGTCTCTTTAGTTGAGAAAACAGGCCTTTTCTCAGTCAATTTAATTTTCGATCTTCTGCTTATCTGTTTAATAAAACACAGCACCGTTTCTTTTTTCCGTTGTCGAGAGGCTCGCTTGGTGGCTTTTGTATGACTGCATAGTTTCCCCCACTGTTTCTCGGCATGTGGAGGTTTTGATGAGCCATTGACATTGATTTCTGGCAATAACGCATCTCCCATTGTCAAGGCCAAGAAAGTAATCATGAACGGATGCGCCGGTTCTTTTCCGTTGAAATTCAGATCCACTCAGAGGACTGGCAGTTAGCTGTATTCCAAGCTTCATTGACTTGACTGGATATTATTGACTGATCAGTGTTCTGTAATGAACTTCTTTAAGCTGCTTAAATATTGAAGAGGGCCAAACCCCCAGAGTGATGTGCCCTCCGGGGCTTTAGTATAGGGCTAAAAACGACGGCCATTCCCGAGATTTATTTACACACTGGGTGGCTGCCAGGCTCTGCAGTAAATTCTTTTATAGGTGGGTGTTCAACTAAAGCCTCTGGTAATTCAGCCTCAGTCCATCACACCAATGGGAAGCATGTTGAAATGTGATTTAGTACACTAATTAGAGATGCTAATTGTTTTCGTCCCTCAGGCTTTGCTGATGGGTGTCTGTGGAGTTCTCAGAGGATACTATTGGCTCCAGGAGAAAGAGAGAGTTAATAGTGAGAATAGGAGAATTTACCGACTTTTTTGTCTTAAATGTGGCAGAAATAAATTAGTTATCTTTTCAAAGTTTACTAAGAAAAAAAAATCCATCTTTCCACAACAATTTTAAGCAGCATAACTATTTTCAACATTGATTATACAAATAATTGTTATTTGATCGTAAACTCAGCATTTTAGATATGTTTTCTGAGAAGTGGCTGCTGAAAATTCATCACATGAATTAATTACATTATATGTCAAATTGTCAAGTTCACATAACTTAATTATTTCAATTACGCATGAAGTTTAATACTTAATGTTAAGTTTATTGACTTGTTAAGTCAACTGATCACTTTTTACAGTGTATTTTCTGCCAGTAAAACTTCAAATTAATCAGAGATTTCCTTATATTGTGTCTTTCTTTTGTCTGTCCCTCTTTTGTCTCTCTTAACTCCAAGTCCAGTTGGCATGATTTCTCCACATGACTCCCAAATTGCTTAATTATTAATTTAGCCCTCATCAATCATTTGCAGAGCCGAAATCTTTATGTATTAACAAAAATGAAATTGAATAATTTATTCAAGGCTGAACACAAGCTATTTCAGGAATGATTTTACTGAAAGTTAGCCAAGACATGGGCTAAGTTAAATGGTCTGGAGAAGTTTATCATTTAGTTCTATGTTTTAAGTCTATTATATGTGTTCGGCTTGTTTGCCATTCGTCTGTGGGAATTGTGGCATTTGAGCAAAAGCCTTGGTTTTCCTTTGAGGTTTCTCTTAAAGAATCCAGTTTCTAATGGGAATTCTGGGAACATCATGAATATGCAAATATCCACTGACATGTTTGTCTTTTAATCAATCTTTAACAGCACTCTAAAATAACTAAAAGAATATCTAAACGCATATCATGCCAGATAAATTGACCTGAGAAGCAAACTTATGTTCAATCCTTATATTTTCATCAAATTGGGAGTTTTGACAGAAAAATGACTTTGGAAATGACAGTCTGTGAGATTCCTTACACACACTGTACAGATTAATAGGACTTTGTCATCACTTGGGTTCAATGTCACTCTCATTCAAGGCACCAAACCATGAAATGGGCCCTTCCTGGCCTTTCTCAGTGTTATTAAACAATAAAGAGCTCAATTTCAACATGAACTCTGAGTGCCGGTTCCATTTCATTCACTATTGTTTGCTGACATAAAGGCCAATATAGGTCAGCCATACAGGTAAAGGAAGTCAAGAACCCATTTTTTATTTTTATTATTATTATTTTTTTTAAGAATACACTCACAAACACACTCACACACACAAAGGAGTTCACCAAGGCTGCATTTATTGCATAAAATAAAGTATTGTGAAATGTAAAATGTTTTCTAATTGAATATACTATAAAACTTTATTATTGCATAAAAACATCTCAAATTTTGGAAAAAATAGTTTGTAGAATTTAATGTTTTACTCTGTACAATGTAAGATCTGTTATGTGTTTTCCCCATTATGTGTTTGTCTTTTGTTGTAAAATGTCATTATAAGCTTTTGTAAAAGTTTAATAAAAAATAAATAAATAAATAAATAAATAAAACTTTATTATTTTTTTTATTTATGTATGACGTTTATTTACTTTTTGAATTTTAAGGCAATTGGTTTCCTCAATTTTTATGGAAGCGTATTGCATGCACTTGAAAAAGTGCAAAAAATCTATTCTTAATTTCTGAATTAACGCGTTCATTATCTCAGAATTACGAGATTGTTTTTTTACTGAAAAAAGCTTTTGCACTGTTTTTCTGTATTGATTGAATGAATTGACTGAATTGATTCTAAATTGATGAATGACTTGATTATCTAAAAAAAATCACACAAACTCAATTCACACAGAGTGAAAAAATGTTTTTCAAGAAAAATATATCTCATAATTCTGAGAAAATCAAGTTATTAATTCAGAAAAACAGAGCAAAAACTTTTTTCCATAAACTATCTCATAATTCTGAGATAATTAACTTAAAAAATAGTGTAGATTTAAGTCAAGATTAAGTCAACTGATAACTTTTTAACAGTGTAGGATTTTTTATTTTTTTCGGGACACAAACTTAGATTTTTGTGGTTGCTTGACAGCCCTGCCCGAATGGCTGACCTATTGGCCTTTTTACAGCACGCAATAATCAATGAAATGTATATAATGTATGTTGGTAAACGTGGTCAAAAAATTTACCATATATATATGTAGTTTATGTATTTTGGTGCTTTTTTATCACTTTTACCTTTAGGAGATAAAAGTGTCACACAACAGCATAAAGCTAAGCTCAGTATAATCAACTGAGATCTGATCAGCATAATTGTATTTAAAGCATTAAGTCTGGAAAGGAAATCTATGGCACCCTCTATAATGAATGCCTAACGAGTCTCAATGGCTCATTCATAATTTCCTTTTCTCATTCAACAATTATCCTCGATGACATAAGATATAGGCCCATACTGTTTGTTTCTGTCTATGCTAACTGCTTAAAATTCAAGCAAATGGAGAGTAACTCAACTGTAGCTGAGTCTCTGCATATAGCCCAGATGATTTTTCACGTGGTTTACCACATCTACAGTATCCATTAATATTTCATCTTACGCACTTTAGATTCACTGCATGGGTAAAGCAAATCGTATGCTCTCATCCCACTGTCATGGTGTTGAAGCCGAGGACCAATCTGGTCCCATTTGAGAAAAACTACTGGTCTTGAATCAGCAGAATTGTCAGTTGAATTTTTACTTGAATTGTCGTTCAATCCTGAATCAATAGAATCGTCAGATGAATTTTAATTTAACTAATTGCATGAAATGCTTATCAGTTACTCAATATCTTTATTGGATATATTAATATATGCAATGCTTTGTGGTTAATTTAAGACTTTAAGACATTATTGTGTCAGTTTGTTTAATAAAAACCGTCAATCTATTGTTTAGTTCCACATCACTGCACTGTAAAAAAAAATATTGATGGTTTAACTTAAAAAAGTAAGTAACCTGGTTGCTTTAAAATTTTAAGTTCATTGAACTGGAAAAAGTGAGTTAATACAATGAAGGAGAATGTTTTATTCATCAGAAACTCAAAATTATGTTATCTGAACTAAATAAATTATTTAAGTTGATTTGACAAAAGAAAAAAAATGTTGTGATTACTACACTGTAAAAAAATATTGTTGGTTTAATTTAAAAAAGTAAGTAACCTGGGTTGCCTTAAAATTTTAAGTTGATTGAACTGGAAAAAGTGAGTTAACATAATGAAGGAGATTAATTTAATCATCAGAAACTCAAAATAATAAGTTATCTCAACTAAATAAATTATTATAAAGTTGATTTGACAAAAGAAAATATGTTGTGACAACAAATCTTGAAAATATTTTTTTACAGTCATTGAAGTTGAAATTCAGTACTGAATATACAGATGGGTCAAGGGGCTTGATTGTTTTTTTTTTATATACAATTGAAGAGTTCAGATGCAAAAGCCTCTAAGTGCCATTTGAAATTTTCTTCTAAAATGATCATTTTTATCAATCTTGTATATGTAAGTTCAGTAATTTCACTTTAATGGCAATGAAGATTACCCATTAATTGTCATTTAAGTGAAATTACTGAACTTAAATATACAAGCTTGATAAAAATGGTCATTTTAGAAGAAAATTTCAAATGGCATTTAGAGGCTTTTGCATCTGAACTCTTCAATTCTACTTAATTCATATGTAACAATCAAGTTATTTTCAATTTAACATGTTAAATTGCTGAAAATATGTTTTAACCACAAGTAAAACTAAACGTTTGTCATGTTTCATGTTAGGTTATCATAGTTGGAACATAGGAAACACAAATGTGCTGTGAGTTCCCTCATCATTGCCAGTAGTATTTCAATGAAAAAGCAGTATCAGATCTTTATATTCTTGTTTAGAGGAGAAAACCCTTGAGATGAAATATCTATGTCATATTTATAGTCCATTTAGCACCGAGTTAATAACTATCATTTGTCTAGCTAAGCAGCAATAGATCTGGGAGTATTGGTGTGTAACAGCAGTGTGTGCAAACTGGTTTATAGACCCATGAACACCTGTATTTTCCCATAGATTTGTGCGTGGGTTTGTGTTTGAAGTATAATCGCTGCACTTTTTAGATACGGAAACCCTGACTGTGTTAATCACAGAGGCTCAGAGCTGACATCAAACATTTTCATCAGTTCACCTGCTGGGCCCCTGCAGACCGAAGCCCATTGTGAGGGCCTGTGGACACACACACACACACACACACACGACGGACTTCCCAAGGGCACTTTCACCAGCGTCTTCGCTCAAAACTCCTACACTTGCTGTAGCATGTATAAACAGAGCACAATAAGGCAGTGTACAGTAGACTGCAAGTACCTTTCTATAGTCATTCTTGGAAGGAAACACAATTTGTGTCAACATTTTATGTACTGTACTAAAAAAGACTTTCATAACTAAGACCAACTAACAGTTTTCTCTAATTTTGCTTGAAAAAATGTAGTAATTAAAAAACCCGATCTCACGGAATTCGTACGAATTTTACGAGGTGGCTAATTCATAACAATTCGTACGACCTCACTCGTACGAATTACTACGATTTTGCTAAATCGTACATATTTTACGAATTAGCCAATTCGTATGAATTCGTACGAATGACCTACCCCTGACCCCGCCCCTAAACATAACCGTCACGTGGGTTTAGACAAATCGTACGAATTCGTACGAGTGAGGTCGTATGAATTAGTACGAATTAGCCACTTTTGAATCACTCGTACGAATTTGTGCGAATTGGTCGTGAGATAGCGTAGACTAGTTTTAAAACGAGACCATTCTCAGTTGTAACTGAGTTTTGGTCTGGCAAAGCGTCATAGACAAATCATTTCCAGAGGGGCGTCACCAACAGACGTCGCGGGTAAACCTAAAACCAATCAGAGCGATGAAGGAGATGACGTATGCATAGCGGCAGCGAGTGTTGTTCTTTGCTCGTTTTTTAACTAAAAGGAAACGTTCAAATCGCTTAAAACATACGCGATAGCTGATTCAAACGAGTGATGTTCGACGCGGCATCCATCCTTGTAATGTAGGGTACAAAATCTGCTTCAAACTATGAGCGCTGTCGTCATCGTGTAAAACCCGCCCCAACGTGTCTGATTGGTGCCGCGATTTTGCCGGATTAGAAATGGGCTTTAATGAGCTCTTTGCCTAACACAGTCTCATCCCAAATCGTCATATAACTGACGTTTTGGGACGTATTTTGACCATACGTCAATATCCGCCTTTTTAGGGCCCCCTTAAACGTCGGTAGATGGCGATCCCGGGCCGTCATACAAGTGACGCTTTACCTTTAACGTCAGTTAGGTGACGGGTTAGGTTTAGGGTTAGGTTTAGGTATGGGGTAGAGTTAGGATCCCATAACCTCATCTACCGACGTTTAAGGGGGCCCTAAAAAGGCGAATATTGACGTATGGTCAAAAGACGTCCCAAAACGTCAGTTATATGACGATTTGGGATGAGACCGGGTTGCTTTGCCAGACTAACTTTCAGAGCAAATCTAAATTTGCCGGAAGTTGTATGGGTTTTCCCAGGCTACGCCATTGGTGGAATTTTCCGTTTTCACTGTTATACGCTTGGAGGCGCTATGAGGCCCTGTTCCCACCAGGACAAATTTCGAGACGATGTTTAACTCCTCGTGACTAAACAAAGGGCGCCAATGTGTGTGTGCACACCGACGCATAAAAGCATCATTTAAAAAACTAAAAAAGCTTCGAGGTCGTTTTTTTTTTTTAATTTGACGCACTGCGTCAAAAACTATCCGACCAATGAAATTGGCTCTTTTGCTCGCGTTTTTGGAGCTTCTGAAGTTACAGTAAAACACAACTTGGGGGCGCTCAAACACAAAACGGTCTTGTCGAGCACACACACGCAGCGGAGAAGAAGATATTTACGCCAATTAGCGTCACCGTCTACACAGCCAGGAAGAAATAAGACGAGGAAGATGCGATGCAAGATGAATGTTGAGCTGCTGTTCTCGTTGGTGCTAGAATATAAAGAACTATATGACAAACGCGACAGTGACTGCAAACATCTTTATAAAAGAAAACTGATATGGACTGGAGCAAATTGGACGCCATCTATTGTCAGGGAATGAATTTGCATGTTCTTTTGTTAATCGTCAGCGAAAATCGCTCGGGTGTGAACACAAAAAACGCGTTGAAAAATGCTGCCGAATAATGCGCGCTGATGAGCTATAGGACTGTGCAGGCATTAGTTTGTTTTGTAATAGCAAAAAGACCTTCTTTTTCTGAAACAATGTTTAAAATGACAGAAAGTTAATTCATTTTTTGTTAAGGTGATTTCTCGTTTCATAGAATGACCAAAATATAGCGCTAGCACTTGCCCCCTACTGCTTCCTTATGACTGTAACGAAAAGCTAGGCCGCACTGAGTTCTCTTTTAACCATTTTCCCAGAGCTCTATCTGAATACCATCACCCCATAATACAGATATCCAGCAGTGAACTCTTAAAAGCTCTTACCCAGCTTGCACTTCGTTCTCATATGAATATGTCCATTATGCTAATAATGCCCCTTAGCTATGCACACAGAGAACTTGGCTCACATTTCTTTTATTCCTCTTCCCTACAGTTCTGGCTTATCACAGCTCTCACAATTACGACTAATTCAGCGATAAGGCTTGCCACTGAGATCCACAGTAATTATGCTTGGAGGGCATTTCTCAACTCTTCTTAGTAATGACGCTAGCCTGAGTCTGCGCTCCGCTGGGAGGAGGGAAAAGGCTCTCGGGTGGCGGCTGACACCCCTGAGGGAGCGGTTTGGAGGACAGAAATGCATCCTCACTGGTGGAGCTGAACTGGATAAAAGGGTCTCGAGGGTGTTCGTTGGGCTAGCAAGGTTAAAGCGAGGCGTTAGCTTTGCCAAAATGCCGTTGATTTTTTGCACCACACAGCGCTAATCCTAAAAAGATAGCTTAATTCTACACAGACGAACCCACGTTTGAACCGTTTTCATCTTCGTACAGGTTTTCCGCGCGGCCAATGTACAAAGTATCGCTGCCAAGATCAAAGTCTATATCTGTGTTGTTTCGTACAGTTTGGCCACAGTGTGTCTGTTTATTCATTACGACCTGACATTTTCTCTTTGTTTTTGAAAAAAACGTAATCTCTCAAAGCGCTCAAGCTCATCTCCATCTGCTCAGCACCATTATGCATGCACCATCACTATTGTGTTTTTTAAGATGCAAATGCGCCTGGCTTTTCGTAAGACGACACTCTCTGGTTTCGCTCTCATATCTTGGGTCTTAATGCACACGCACACTGAGCTGGAAATGGCTGAAGGTTGTGGCTCAATCTACACATCCTAACCTAGTCACATTTGCGACGGCTGGCCTTTGACTAACCTGATCACACGCATACTTCATTAAGACATCAATTGGATGTGTGCCTTTTCATAATTTCACCTCATTTTTAGATTGTGAATCTTAAAATTGTTTCTAAAGTGTTACTTTTTGAATATGAGAATGGAAATCTTTTTATAAATTTCTGGAGAAATGTATCATTTGAATATATTTTAGCGTTTTGAATTTTTTTGGGTAAACTTATTTGAGTAATTTTTAACCCTCTTCAAACTTGAAACACATTCTAATTGTGTTGTTATAGTACTATTATGGTATTTATTTATATTTTGAATTCACTTTTCTTATATTTTCTTATTTGTTTTACTAATTTTGTAATGTATTTTGCCATTTTTTTTATTAGTTGAACAATATTTGATATAGCTTTAACTTATTTTTATTTCAGTTATAAGTTTAGTGAATTTCGTACTTATTAGAAATTTTTGCTAGTTTGAAAGTCAACTATTTTTTGAATTTATGTTTACATTTTTAAATTTATTTCAGCTTTATTTCAATTACTAAAAATAGTATAGTTTTAAATAAATATAATATTTTTTTTTAATATTCAGTGTTAGTTATAAATAATAACCCTGACACACAATCCATTGTTTTTGTATTTTTTTTCCAAATTAATATTTTTCATAGTCTAAATTAATATTTTTTTTAGAATTTGTTTTGTTATTTTTATTAAAAAAACATTTCTATATATCTTTAATTTGCTTATTTCAGTTTTAGTTTAATTTCTTCAACTTATCTCTTTCAGTTAGTTGCCAAGGCAAAATCAGTAATTTTGTCAGGTGTAATTTATTTCTGTTTTATTTCAATTAATGACGATTATTTTTTATAGTTTTAGTTGAAAATTACAACATTGCACAATTGGTTATTCCAAATTAGTATTTTTCATCATCTCATTTTATCAAAAAATTTTACATTTTCATAATTATGAAAATGTAACATTCGTCTTACTTTTTCAACAGCTTTTTGAAAAAGTGATGAAAGTGATAATCAAATTCCACTGCTTTCAATCTGAAATACATTACGTAAATTAATTTGGTTACAGAAGATGTTTCATTTTAACTTTAGTGTAGAATGCAATGATCTCCATTTTCATTTTTATTGGAAAGCTGCAATCTTAAACATTACATTGCCAGAAAATGAGCCTGAGCTCCGATCATTGGCTAAAGGCAGTTTCTGTGAATGCTGGCCGGCTCTTGGCTTGAGCATAGTCAGTTTGGCTCATGAATGCCACATCTATTTCTGTAGGTGGGTCTTGGCAGCTGTGTATCACTCCCATTTGCATCCATAATTCCCTGGCAGGATGGCGCATCACTCTTCACTGTGGTTGTCCCCTTTATGCTTTCCAGCCAGATCCCAGATGTAGCAATTCCTAAGCAGTCATTTGTTTGGGAAAGGGAGTTAATTAGTCTTGGTCTGCAAGTCATGTTGCCCTTGTGTGTCATTTGTTTATCTGTGTGTGTCTGTGTTTGTGAGATGTTGCAAACAACCATCGGGGAGAAAAGTGAAAATTGAGTCAAAGTCTTGCATAAACTTCTAAACCAAATATTATAAATATACTTTTTTATATACTTTTTTTTTTGGATCTGCAGCACGTTTGTCCCCCTTCGGATGTTTTTAATGATCATTATGTTTAGATATCAGGTGGGAGTGCTAGCAGCTGCGTAGGGATCTGGTTGCAAAGCAATGGAAGTCTTTAATTATAATCCAAAGAGGTTAAAGTATTGCAGCTTATAAAACTTGTCATACTATATGTAAGAAAACAGGGCATTAACATCCATCCATCCATCCATCCATCCATCCATCCATCCATCCATCCATCCAAAGATACATACAATTTACCTAAACAAATGAAGATCTTATAGGTACATTTTAATTAGACAAAGGAAGGAATGTCCTTAGAAAAAGGACATAACTTAAAAAAAGTCAGTCCAAGCTATCTACTCATCTGTGGTGGTATGTCTTAAGCAAAAATATGACTACTCATGATTCATGTTATTTCAGGCAAAACAAAGTTTTTCCACTTCTCCATCATTTAGGTTGTCTAGGTTAAGAACTAGCTATATGAGTGGCCAGACAATATTTATGCTGCGAGTGACGGCGGGAGAACTGTACATCTCGAAAACGTCTGAATAAGAGGCTTCTTCACTGGAGAGGTGTATTTAAAATGGACCTTTGTTTCCCCAGAGTCCCATCTGAATTAATCACAGGGTGAAACACTGTAACCTCATCTCTCTCTCTCTCTCTCTCTCTCTCTCTCTCTCTCTCTCTCTCTCTCTCTCTCTCTCTCTCTCTCTCTCTCTCTCTCTCTCTCTCTCTCTCTCTCTCTCTCTCTCTCTCTCTCACTCTCTCTCTCTCACTCTCTCTCTCTGTCTTGCTGGATTAATCAACTAATTATGAAATCATCTGAATTGCATGGAAATGGAGGAGTTCGTACTGTGTGACGTTAGTGGAGGCGGTTGCTAAAAATTAAAATTTTCTGACATCGTAGAGAGTAGGATTTAGGGTTAGAGTGAGATGACCCGGGTAAACAGAGGTCAAAGCAAAACCTCGAACATTTTAAGGACATTGTGACATTTAGATTTTCCCTCAAAACTCTCTAAACCAAAAGCTCAATCTGCTCTTCGTCAGTGCTCAGTATCATAAAGCTCCTCACCTCACTTCTGTTTGAATTATCTGCGGTGATATTACATATAAATGTCAACACATCTTTGGGCTTTATTCGGTCCCTGAGGGGGAGAGATCCATTGAGCTCCAGAATTGCTGTCTTTTGCCTCTTGTGATGTGGATTTAGACTGGTTTTATTGAATAGAGCTGTATTAAATAGCTCACATTCTCATCTACATCATTGTCTTGACTTTTAGACTGGAATGGCATAATGGGATGGCTGTGGAAATCAGCTATAACTACAGCAGGACACAATGGCTCTGATCCAAAACCTAGTGAGCTGCCTTCATAGACAGCAAGGCATCACTGGGGGCGCTCTTGAGTCTCAGCGTGGCCGTGTACCATTGTGTAAAAATTGGTTGCAATCTGAAACATCACCGATAGAGGTCGCTAAAAAATACATATAGCACCTTTAAATGTTATATTTTGTGTAATCTTATGAGCCTTTCCTCTTAATTGTTTTTTAGCTACCATAGATCTGTAACAACACACCATGAACAATTAAACACAATCTGCAGCAAGTCTCAAGAAACCCCATGAAAAAGTTTGTAGTGCTTTAGTACTGAAAGGTATTTTACATTATGCAGTGCAAGTGTTACTGAGTTTAATTTGATTTGAGTGGGCGTTTATATATTTATTTCCCCGTATGTTTGTGCCCGTGGGGAGGAGAGTCAGATAATGAAAAAGAACTGTGGTCTTTTTGTAACCCAGAGGCACAAGTGTATCAGGGCCACCTCGTCTTCAGCCCAACTGCTGATGCCTTAAAAGCTAATGCTCCGGAGACTCGGTCTTCCTTTAGTCAGCAATCTATAATAACATGACTTCATTTAACAGCACTAGGGCAACATCTCTGTGGATTCACCTATTCATATGTAAATCAGGGGGAAAAAAGTTCTTGCGTTGTTTGATGGAGTCTGATTTAAATGGGCTCTACTATGCAGATTTTTTAAAATTACCATTAATTAATTAATTCATTAATTATATTGTCAATGTTATCACTTCACTCTAAAAAAACGCTGGGTTGTTTTAACCCAATTTTGGGTAAAATATGGACAAACCCAGCCATTGGGTGACATTTTTAAGTTACATTTTTAACCCAATGGCTGGTTTTGTCCATATTTTACCGAAAATTGGGTTAAAACAACCCAGCATTTTTTAGAGTGTTTAATCAGGCATTTTTATTTTCTACTTATTTTACACATTCATACCTTGAATATATAAATATTTATATATATACTTTTAATTCTATGGTTTTGAAGAGTGTGCACTCTAAAAATTGCTGGGTTGTTTTAACCCAAATGTGGGTTAAATATGGACAAAAACAACCATGTGTTTAACAATTGCATTTGAAAATATAATCCAATGCCTGAGTTTGTCCATATTTGACCCAAAATTGGGTTAAAAAGACCCTGCCTTTGTGTTTAATCAGGCATTTTTATTTTCTACTTATTTTACACATTCCATAATACCTTGAATATATATATATATATATATGTGTGTGTGTATGTGTGTGTGTGTGTGTGTGTATATATATATATATATATATATTTTATATATTTCATTTATATTTTTAAACTATGCTTTGAAATCTATGGTTTTGAAGAGTGTGTACTCTAAAAATTGCTGGGTTGTTTTAACCCAAATTTGGGTTAAATATGGACAAAAACAACCATTAAAAAGACCCTGCCTTTTTTAGAGTGTGTGGAAACTATACCCACCATATATATATATTCAATATTTATATATCAATATATCAATATTTCTAATGATGTATTCACATTTTATGTGTGTATATATATATATATATATATATGAAGAGTTCAGATGCAAAAGCCTCTAAGTCATTTTTATTCTAAGTCATGATCATTTTTTATCAAGCTCGAATATTTAAGTTCAGTAATTTCACTTAAATGACAATTCATAGGTAATCTTCATTGCCATTTAAGTGGAATTACTGAACTTAAATATACGAGCTTAATAAAAATGATTATTCTAGAAGAAAATTTCAAATGTCACTTAGAGGCTTTTGCATCTGAACTCTTCATATATATATATATTAAATGAAAAAAAAAAATTGGGTCAAATATGGACAAACCCAAACATTGGGTTAAAAATGCAATTTAAAAATGTAACCCAATGGCTGGGTTTGTCCATATTTGACCCAAAATTGGGTAAAACCAACCCACAGCATTTTTAGAGTACACAAAATATTTACAGCATCCTGTTTTGTCGGGTGTGAAGGTCACAGTGACTAATTAACACTACTTCATTCACAGCTCAACCCCATATGCCTGTTCTTTCATCTCCCTACTGCTTTTGGCAGATTTTACTCACACCCGTCTCAATATGTTTGTCTAATGTATGTTGTGAAAGAGATTCCGCTGTGAAAGGCCTCTGTCCTCGCACATAACAGATGCATGTATCATTAAATGCTGCTTTCTGTTTGTGACAGAAAGAAAAACGCTGAGATGAACACGGAAATCTCCCCTCTGTAGTTCCCCATTATGAAGCATGTCCTCTAAGCGCTTTATGGATTTCACACTATAGAGTTTGCTCAATGTTTTGGCTCATCCGTCTGATGTCTGTGAGCTTGTGTGCTGCTGATGGGGAAGAAGGTTTTATTCGGCATCATTTGTACTGCATGCTAGCAGCGTAAACCCGCTTTCTATTTGTGTGTGTTTGTGTGTGTGTGTGTGGCGAATGGTGATTAGAATGAAATGGATTCATAATATGGGTGGGCCTTTGTCTCTAATTGGTTAGGGAAAATATTTAACTTATGCATTTCAAGTCAAGCTAAGTGTGCAATATTTCTGTTGATATCTCAGACTTGCAATAATAAATGTGCTCTAATTATGATGTATAAGAAACAAAATGCTTTTAACAAAGTAATATATGTGTGTGTATATATATATATATATATATATACAAAATAATTATACACAGTGCACCCACATATATTATGTAAACACAGACTTTTATTTTGCGATTAATCGCAATTAATCATTTGACAGCCCTAAAATGTATCAAAAAAGATATTTATTGTCCAGAGATTTGAATGCTGATAAATGAAGCACACAGATATTATTTAGCAACACTGGCCACCTAATGGAGAATATGCTGAAGACATAAATAAGTTAACTTTGAGCTCTGTATCATGAGAGAAACAGATGACTAATGTGTAATGGTCAAGAAGCCATAATTTGACTGACAGTAACACCCTTATGGACCGGATATGAATCTCCGAGCAGCCATGCGTCTCTTGACCAGAAGCGATCGGGATGATTGACAGCTTCTAGGGTGACACAGTGAGAGCTCATGCACGTGTCACTTCCTTCATTAGCGAGTTCCTCCGAGAGAAACCACCAGCACACACAATCCCTAATTAGCACAAAGCTATCGCTGCTCTGACTGACAGAATAATGTGTGGTCGTTCTCGGGTTTCCTCTTTAAAACCTTGTTTTTTTTTAGGTACTTTGAATCATTTAACTCCTCATTGATCTCAGGAGACGAGGCTCCAAACTCTAGTTTACTGTCTGTATGGGAAACCCATTTCTAATGTAGCATAACGGAAATAAATAACTGATTTGGAACAGACTTCTTGAGTTGCAAACATCGAGTGAATAGATAAGTGTTTTCTGTTCAGTTGGAGCCACAAGCCATGGGAGTGATTTTATTCAGAGGGAACACGGTGAATCTGACTGAAGTAGATATGAATAAAAATGATGTTTATTCAGCCAGCTCACACACATGTATTTACTTCCTGTTTTCGTTCGGTCGAAGTCCACAGTCGAGTTTGCGCGTGCGATCATTGGTAATTAAGCAATCAATGGTAACTCGACCATTTTTTTATTTTACAAAAAAAAGATGATAACGGTGCAGGAAACACATTTTTGTCGTCGTTCTCTTTACTGACAGCACTCCAAATTTACGAAAAAAAAATAAAAATAGTTCAATGTTAAAATTGACGAAGTCCTCCTTTTATGTCCTTTTGTTTAAAGACAAAAGGATATATAATTAACTTTGTTAATTAACAGATACTTTCTGTAGCTTGAGCGGTGGTGCTTGACACTAGTAAGAACAAGGTCATACGTTTAGTTTCCGGGGAACACACATTGCTAAATGTATTCTTTGCAAAGTCACTTTGGGAGTGAGAAAAAGTCTGCCAGGGAGTAAATATATGACACATTCTCATCCAGTGATGTCAAATAGTGACACATCGCACCCTTTAGCGTCAATATAACATGTTTCGATTATGGGTAGGTTTAGGTCTGGGGTAGGGTTAGGGTTAGACCACTAGGAGGCGCCTTCTGGCCCATATATATCTGCGTCTCATATTGACGCTAAAGGGCGCCATGTGCGTTGGATGTACTGTAGACGCATTGTCAAACGCGTCAGCATATGACGCCTTGGGATGAGAACGGGCTGAAATATAATGGCGATATCTTATGTAGCATCCCTAATGTTTGCCATAAAGACAGCATTGTTGATGAGCAATTTAGCGGTTTGTTATTTTCCAACACACACATGTGATTAATCGGGTTGCATCAGTGATTCAGTCACACATTGGGCAGGGATATCCTAGACTCTGCCCACATTCATAGTGAGAAGACAGCATGGCGCTGGGTAACGGGGTCTGGCAGGGCTGGATGCAATTTGGGCATGAAGTGCACCTACAGATGGTTGGACAGCACAAGCCCCACAGAGCTGGCACGCATGAGATCTCCATGTTTTCAGGCTTGTCAGAAGACAATAACAAACCCAGTCTCCTCTTGTTTTAAGTATTGCATCCTCTTAACATTACGCTTTTTCCAGGTATAGCATGATTGTTAATTTGTCCGAAAGTCAGTTGTCCCAAAAGAAGACAGCATTATTTATTAGCATTTTAGGACAAGGTTTTTAGGAATATTCTGTATAGGGATCCATAAATTAGGCACACTTTAGACAACATGACCTTGACTGCCATTTGGGAAAGAGAGGTTGTTTCCAGCTCAGATTAACGTACCTTTGCACTTATTCTTCATTACACAGTCAGGGTTATGAATTATTATAATATAGGAGACTTCACATTTTTCATGAAAAGGATCCCTAGAGAGATGGAAAAGTGTCATATTGTGTACAATTAAGTGTTGCATTTTAAAACTGGCCTATAATGTGTGTACATGTGTACTGTATATTGGCATATTAATGTTGTTGGATACTTTACTATGACACTTATGTCGCAAAGGTTGATGTCAAATACATTTATATATATATATATATCTTTGACAGTAAAAATTTAACTTTTTTTTTGTAAAATTTGTGAGGATGTTGATTCTAGTTTCACCGAAGCTTACTCCTTTTCAAAATTGCACCAATTTCCAAGCTCAACAAGTGGTGTGTAGCATGATCAAACTCTACACCATTGTTTTAATGCAGAGTGAGCTGAGCGAATAATCAAATAGTCTGCCGTACAGCATTGAACATGTTTGTTTCATGTGCAAAATACTTTATTTAGAGACACACTACATATTCATGTTGTAATTGATGTACTATACCACTTAAGCACTACACTCTTAGAAGAAAAGGTTCTATATAGAACCTTAAAAGGTTCTGTCAGCGCTATGTATTTGGAACCCCTAAAATGTTCTATACACTCTTAAAAAAAGCGTTCCCCTGGGTTCTATATAGAACCCTGAGGTTCCATACTTGGCCAATAGAACCTTTTACCAAAAAAAAAAATGGTTCTATATAGAACCATTTTGGAGTTCCATATATGAAGCGGGGGATGGAACCATTTCTGGTTCTAAATAGAACCATTTCTTCTAAGAGTGTATCACTGGGTCAATGCGGTTCATGCTTGTGGCTGGCATAACTGTAATATAACCCAGCCTGTTGTGCTCACTAATGCGTCACTATCAGTTGTATTGTGGCAAGTGATCTGGTAGGTTCTGTGTTGGCTTTGCCCACACTGGCTGTGTATAGCTGAGACTCAGCCGTGTGCCAGCCGTGCTCAGAGAGAGGAGAAATGAATGGCAGGTGGACACGTTTACTCCCAGCATGCCTGTTGCTGGCAAAGGATTGACACAGTCTCCCTACTGTTGCCCAAGCTGCTCTTGTTATTCAAACATGGTCTATCTGAACGTTTTTTATACCCTAAGTGAAAGAATCAAGAATAGCATTCACCTTTAATCATTTATTCATTACCATACCTTACATTTAATTTCAAAAGCGCTGTAAAACCAACACATTCTCATCCCAAGACATCATTTAACTGACGCTTTTGACCATACGTCAACATCCAACGTTTTAGGGTACCCTTTAATGTCGATCCTCAGCTAACTGACGCTTTACCTTTAACGTCAGTTAGGTTTAGGTCTGGGGTAGGATTAGATAGCGTCATCTAACTGACGTTAAAGGGTACCCTAAAACGTTGGATGTTGACGTATGGTCAAAAGCGTCAGTTAGATGACGTCTTGGGATGAGAACGGGCTGGTAAAACTCACAAGAATCAATGAAATATCATTTTGCTGAAATGTTACATCTTAAATCTCACAGAAGAATAAATGAGTGGCGTTTGCCTGTTTAAAAGTGGCTATCATAATACTAGATTGTTGGTTGCCAGAGTATTGCAAAAAGACCCGTGCTAAGTTGCTATGTGGTTGCGGGGGTGCTGTGGGTGGTTTCTTACTTCAAAACGTGTGTTCTATTGGCTCTGCTGGAGATGAACGGTCAGATAGGGATTTTTTTTCAAGGACTGTTGGATGATTCTATATCATTCACCAGGTGACTGAATATTTGCACCTGTTTATCCCTTGGTAGAAGTCAAGGGAGGTCTCAGCTTAGCTCTGGCTTAGTAAGATTATCTGAAGCTTACTCCTTCTCGCTGCGTTCTATTGCTTGATTGGTCAACATATCGCTGTGTTTTGGGTTGATATGCTGAAATATGCTGATTCCCTGGTGTGCAAGTCTTCATGCACAAACTTGCTTTGGGGAACGTTTCCAAGCAAAGGCTTTGCATTCACTTTGGCTTGAAGCTCACGCAGATAGATCTGCACAAATACTTTTAGACTTGGTGGTTCTCAGCCAGAATGTAATACGAGTTAAGCTCAATTTGAAAAACAGTTTTTGTGGCATATTGTTTATCACTGCAGAAAATAATGACTTGTCACTTTAAAATCAACCAACCAACCAACCGACCAACCAACCGACCGACCGACCAACCGACCGACCAACCAACCAACCGACCAACCGACCGACCAACCGACCAACCAACCGACCGACCGACCGACCGACTAACTAACCGACCGACCAACCGACCAACCAACCGACCGACCAACCGACCGACCAACCGACCGACCGACTAACCAACCGACAGACCAACCAACCAACCGACTAACCAACCAACCGACCAACTGACCGACTGACCGACCGACCAACCGACCGACCAACCAACCAACCGACTAACCAACCAACCGACCGACCAACCGACTAACCAACCAACCGACCAACCAACCGACCGACCAACCGACCGACCGACCAACCGACCAACCGACCAACCTACCAACCAACAGACCAACCAACCACCCAGTCAATCAATCAATCAATCAAATTTGTGTTTTGTGGAATCATGTCTTTTCTCCTGTTGCTTTCGCTAACAAAAACAAAACTATACCAATTAATTTTGGTAATTGAACTAAAATACTAATACAAATAATAAATAGATAAATTATTTTAGATAAAGCTAAAATAAAATAAAATATAAATATAAGATGAAAAACGTAACCTTAAACACTTGTTGCCTTGATATATAACATAAGTTTGGGTTGAAGTACTAAAAAGACTAAAACTAAAATAAAATAAATTGAAGCTATTTATAAATATTTAAAGACAATAACATGAAATTAAATGAAAACTAAAAAGAAAATAGTATTTAAATAATGCTAAAATAACACTGCTGTTTGCAAGTAATCATGAAACCTCTAACAACATTATAGAGGAAGTAGCAAATGGTGAGCAAACTAAACACTATCGGCTAATTAAAAAGGGCTCATCAAGTACTTCTTACTTCAATAGGAAATACGTTAACATACTTGTCAGTCTATTTCAGGGAGTGATGATGCTTAAAAGCTCTTATTTAATAATGTGAAGTGGTTTGTAATTGTCAACTGGCAAGATTGTGCCAGCAAATTACAGAAATGGAGAGATCAGTTCAACACCATACAATCTGAGTTAATGCTTTGCAAACAATGGGCTGATGATGTTGGCCAGCGCAGGCTTGTCCTGCTGTGCCGATGCCTTGACAAGCTATTGCTGTGTTTGGTTGTAAGGCTCATTATTCTGGTGAGAGACCACTTTATTCTCCATTCAGAGCTCGGCTCTTCTTCTAATGCTGAGCTTTGACAGGGAAGGGACTCAAAAGTCCTCATGAAAACAAAATGAGACTTTTCTGGATTTGTCTGTTACAGTAGCTTTGAGACTGTCTATACGCAAGTGTACTCTTAAGTACAGTAGCAAATCTTATATCAAATTTTGCTGATAATTTACTCACCCTCATGTCATTAAAGATGTCCATGTCTTTCTTTCTTGAGTCGAAAAGAAATTAAGGTTATTAATTAATTTGATGAAAACAAATTAATTCGTTCCTTTCGTTCCTAAATGACTCGGGAAAAGATTCGTTCATTTTGATGAGTCACAAACGTGCGTCACAGAACAGAGCAAGGTGACCATTTGAGCTTATAAAACTTAAACTTTGTTATTTATTTATTAAATGAGCGATCGTTTCGCTTGATAAGACCCTTATTCATCGTCTGGAATCGTTTAAAGCCCTTTGAACAGTTTGCAGTTTGCACTTTGGACCTTGAATCATTTGGTTCCCATGCACTGAAGTGCATTATATGGAGAAAAATGCTGGAATGTTTTCATCAAATTAATTAATAACTTTAATTTTTTTTTTCGACTGAAGAAAGAAAGACATGGACATTTTGAATGATAGTGGAGTGAGTAAATTATCAGTAAAAGTTTTTTCAAAAGTGAACTGCTCCTTTAAGATTGTGTAAGCTTATGTGAAAGTGGCATGAGCGGATGGATCGGGGTCTGATAGCTGGATCAGGTATAGATGTGATGGATGGCTGCATTATCTTTCTGACACTACAGATGGCCTACATATTCTGCCTGTACACACTTTTCCTCAGCTGTTAATTAGCTGTTTAATTACGAGAGATGTGAAATACAGAGTAAATTAAAACGTAATGTATTCAGTGTCATAAAATATTCACTGAGCTAATAAAAAAATAAACACAAACAGGAGGCTATTCATGCTAATCGGCTAAATTATGATCTCTAAGCATACCACACATAAACATTTACACACATATCTAGCAAATGACACGTTTGCACAAACATGCAAATTACATTCCCCTCAAGCCTTTCAGCGCAAATGATGTTATCATGGAAACCCTTTCAGAATGATAATTCAAAATAGGTAATTGTGACTTTGCTTCATTGCTTATTTGTCAAAATGTATGTTTAACAATGCAAAAAGTGTTACTTGACATGTTTTTGTATGACTTTGAGTGATCAGGCTTCAATGTCACCGTTTTAGTCTCGGCTCTCGCCCAAGAGCCAAACCGCCATTAGTTCAGGTAATAATGGAATCAGGAGAGGAAAGTAAAATGGTGTGATACGGGATGACACAATGCATGATGTGCGTCCTAATTTAAATCATTAATGCATGGATGCATCTAGAGCCAGAAGGGAGAAGGACACGGGAAAATCTTTTGACAGGTTCTGGCAACAAAATGCATGGCTCACCTTCTCAGAGTCATATGGGATTTGCTATTCACTTCCTATATAGTAGGTAGGACTTTATGATGGGATCTGCCCATGACGCTGCCTTTATTGATTTGTAATCGGATCTTGTAATGTATTAATGTAGTTTATTCACAATACAAAGCTGATCTTTCAGCATTTTACTCAAATCTTCAGTGTCACACGAACCTTCAGAAATCATGCTAATATGCTGGTTTGCAGTTTTTATTATCAATGCTGAAAAAGTTTTTTTTTGTGATGATTTTATATGATTCTTTAGCGAAAATCCACCGTAGTGGCAACCCACACCGAGTTCACATTTTGATTTTAATGATGCAATAAACCTATTTTTCACGAAATAGCCACATGCATCGGCCATTCATTCATACTGGCTGGTCGGCAGCCTTTTGGGGTGAATCCAAGTTGAATATGTCTATTAATCCTAATCTGTTTTGACAGGTGTGTTCAGTCGGTTGGCCTCTTGTTCTAGCTTTGCCAGCCTCTCAACTGTGGCTGCCACATGCTGCATATGGGGCTTTAACTGTGCCAAGTTTGTTGTTGAACCTAACATGGATCTAAAACAAAACCCAGGTTGAAAGGTCAACATGATACTTTAATGGCCTTATTGTTGAAAAATAAGCTATTTACAGAAGACCATGGCAGGGTTCATACTTATGGATGTAAGAATTGTCATTCTAGTGCTATAGTATATTGTTCATTGAGTGTGATGGTGACCTGTGTTCAAACAGGTGACCTCATTTCTAAAAAAAAACTCAAAAAAAGCTCAAATGGAGTTTAAACATACAATTTAAACATGGTTTTGTCTGTCATTAGAACGCCCACATCTAAGTGCATTGCATTATGTTTTCATTAACTCACAGGTTATGAGGTTTATTTTATCTATGTGTGCGCTCATTCATTTGGCCAAAATTTCATTTTATTAAAGACGGAAATGTTACACACATGCTATTTAAGACTAGCTATGGCTCAACGACAAATGCTAGACTTTTAAGACGCTCTTCTCCACTCCACATCTTTTACATAGTGTTTCTTAAGTAAAGAAAACACTATGTAAAGTTTACTTCCAAGTCTTCAGTGCGAGACGCCCATACAAACTGAGCGTTTTTGAGCTGGGCTCAAAATATAGGGTAGAAAATCGCCTATTACTTATTCATTTTGATTTTTTTTTTTTATGTAAAAACCAAGCAAACGTCATAAGTTGACCTCGGACAACAATATATAAAAAATTAAAAAGCCAGTTCATGACCCCTTTAAGACATGAAGAGTTTTTTCAAGGAAAAAAAAAACACGTTTAAATATGCAATTTTGGTGATGAAAGATGAATTTTAAGGGATAAAATGATTGACTCCAGGGGGACTTTAATACTTTTCATTGGTTAAATGTTTGCAAATCCCACAGACAGATGTAAAGGGTGACCACTAGTAATGATTTATGAAAAAAAAGATCCATATATATATATATATATATATATATATATATATATATGAAGAGTTCAGATGCAAAAGCCTCTAAATGCCATTTGAAATTTTCTTCTTTAATGATGATTTTTATCAACCTTGTATATTTAAGTTCAGTAATTTCACTTAAATGGCAATGATAATTACCTATTAATTGTTATTTAAGTGAAATTACTGAACTTAAATATACAAGTTTGATAAAAATCATCATTAAAGAAGAAAATTTCAAATGGCATTTAGAGGCTTTTGCATCTGAACTCTTCATATATATACCTGTATATATAAACAGAATTTCATCTGATAGATAGATAGATAGATAGATAGATAGATAGATAGATAGATAGATAGATAGATAGATAGATAGATGGATAGATACTGTACATAGGTAGATCATTTATAAAATTCAATAT
The DNA here is from genome assembly GCF_016745375.1 of Pimephales promelas. The sequence continues at coordinate 4,343,568 of NW_024121532.1, forward strand.
AACAATATTCCACTATAGACATGCAAAGACACCTCTTGAACAACAAAAACACTACTCTTCCACGAACGTATTTGTGACTGTTTTCTGAACTTTTTTGACTTCTGCTAATTATTTGCCTTCCCCCTTGCACTGAACAGCCCTCAGGTGGGAAATTACTACGTTCACGTAGTCAATTAGCCATTTTCATCCCATTAAACAGATTATTTAAGGATGCTGTCTTTGAAGACTCTTTCAAGGTAATGTCTCACATTTGCAGACCTCACAGCCCCTCTTTGATGTTTGCTCCTCCTCACTGGAAAAAGGGGGCGCATCAAATAGTCCCTAAGTATCGGGACCCAGCCTTGATCTTGTTTGTCGAGTATTCTGTCAGGGATTTCTCTACGGATAAGGAGAGGGTTGCTATGTCAACAACCACTAGCTGGTTTTCAGCCTCTCTACAAAACTTCCCAATTTTAAGCCTCATTTTTCAAACGCTAGTCTTTGTAGCAGCTATCAAAACAAGTGTTTCTTCTTTCTTGGCAGTCGGAACATTTGAAGATTTAAATCAAACACATTCTGATAAATTAAATGAGAAATTAAGTCTCTAAGCCGCTGTCACACACTCGACGTGTGTTGATTTGCTAGCAGTTTTTTTTTTCTCTGCCACTGTCAAAGAGAAATTTTAGGATCCTCTCTGGTTCTTTATTGCATCAGTATGCTATCTTATCAGAGTTATTTTCATATTATTTATATACTAGTTTTAGTAAGTTTATGCGCTTTTGCCATTTTTTAAATCCTATTTTGCATTAATTTATTTTTATATTTATTAACTTATTTTGTTACAGTTAAAGGCACTAATTTAAGGGGTTTTATAGCGTACATTTTCAACTAAAATGTATAATTTGTTTTATTTAATCTTTATTTCAATTAATGGAAATTAATTTGTATAGTTTTAGCTTTAGTTAAAGGGATAGTTCACTTCAAAATAATTTTTTGATATGTTTTAGTTTACCTCAAGGGCATCCAAGATGTAGGTGTCTTTGTTTCCACAGTATTTTCAATTTTGATATTTTTAGGTCAAACCGTTCTTGTCTGTCAGTCATATAATAGAGGTCTATGGTCACTTGGACGTGGCTGTGGTTACAGGAGGTAAAAACTATATAAATAATGTTCGTTTTCTCACACAAACCGCTCGTTTCGTGTCTTAGGCCATCAACGTGTTACATTTACAAGTCAATAAATCATGTTTAATTTGGACTTCTCTGTGCATGCTCTTTGAGGTGGTGACCATAGACTGCATTATATGACTGACAGAGAAAAACGGTTTGACCTAAAAATATCAAAATTTAAACTACTGCGGAAACAAAGACACCTACATCTTGGATGCCCTTGAGAGCGTCAAAACAATGGCCAATCAGAGACATATAAGTTGAGCAAGTTAACACAATAGCCAATCAGAGGTGTTTAAGAATCCGCTCAACAGCGCTAAAAATTCTAGAGGGAAATGCTGGTATCACATTTTTACATTTCAGCACCATCTTGCTACCAAAGTCAGTACTTTTTGACAACTTTAAAAGACTATATATACTCCTTTTAATATATTGTGTGTTACTGACTGTATTGACGATGCCGAATCAGCATCTCATAACCAAAGACTTGCACCTAAACTTGCCTTAAACTTTCACAGTATTCTTGCACTGCCTTGCGCATGCTGCTATTCCTTCCAGCAAATGCAAATCTGTCTTATATATGTGATCCTTCCACACAAGGACTGCAAGTACACATTTCCCTCATTCACAGGAGTATGGTAACAACAGCCTTGACATGGTTATTCTCTCAGCCCCAACCCTGTTTAGTGATTCTCTCTACTAAATCATTAATATTAACACTTTTTGGATGTGTTGGCAGAGGTTTCTCAGAATGAGCAAAACAAACAACAACTGCAGCAACAACGACAATAACGTTATTTCTGTTTCCGAAGGTTTCCCTTTTTTCTGGCAAACCCACACACGCTACTGTACTGTAGGTAGGTAGTCCCCGAGGGAGTGCCGTACTGCTTTGGCAGTAGATGTGTATTCAAGGTCAGAGTCAGAGTCGTGTTCTCCAGGGAGTCATTACTGCAGCCTGTCTGCTGTGGGGCAAGATGAATGAAGCTGAGCTCAGTGTACTCATCCTCGGCTTCATCACCACCACATCAAGGCCTTCTCTATCAGCGCTCATCTGTGTTTCTCAACGCATATCTCCCTTACGGACCCCTTTTGTTTATGCAGCCTTTTCAGGAATTGCACCTGGGAAGGTGGCAGGTTTTCTAGACTATTTCTACACTTCTTATCAGATAAAAATATAGATGTAATTGACACTGCAGGCAATGTGACCTTCACTGCAAGATGTTTGAGTTCCTGGGTGGAAGAACCTTTCTTGAGTACAACTTTCCAGATAACTGAAATACGTTCTAAAAATGTTCTGCTAATATTCCCATTAAGTTATGAAACTCGAATGTTCTCTGAGTGGTCAAAACTTTTGGATCCCAGAAAAAGTTGTTGAAAAAATATACTGTAGAATTCCTAATAATCCTTTCACCTAGGATTATTAGGAACACCTGTTCAGTTTCTCATTAATGCCAATCTAATCAACTAATCACATGGCAGTTACTTCAATGCGTTTAGGGGTGTGGTCCTGGTCAAGACAATCTCCTGAACTCCAAACTGAATGTCAGAATGGGAAAGAAAGGTGATTTAAGCAATTTTGAGTGTGGCATGGTTGTTGGTGCCAGACGGGCTGGTCTGAGTATTTCACAATCTGCTCAGTTACTGGGATTTTCATGAATAACTATTTCTTGGGTTTACAAAGAATGGTGTGAAAAGGGAAAAACATCCAGTATGCGGCAGTCCTGTGGGCGAAAATGCCTTGTTGATGCTAGAGGTCAGAGGAGAATGGGCCGACTGATTCAAGCTGATAGAAGAGCAACTTTGACTGAAATACTACACTACAAATAGGAAAAAGAAGTAAAATTGAACAGTTGAAGACTGGAAAAATGTTGCCTAGTCAGATGAGTCTCGATTTCTGTTGAGACATTCAGATGGTTGAGTCAGAATTTGGCGTAAACAGAATGAGAACATGGATCCATCATGCCTTGTTACCACTGTGCAGGCTGGTGGTGGTGGTGTAATGGAGTGGGGGATGTTTTCTTGGCACACTTTAGGCCCCTTAGTGCCAATTGGGCATCGTTTAAATGCCACGGCCTACTTGAGCATTGTTTCTGACCATGTCCATCCCTTTATGGCCACCATGTGCCCATCCATGATGGCTACTTCCAACAGGATAATGCACCATGTCACAAAGCTCGAATCATTTCAAATTGGTTTCTTGAACATGACAATGAGTTCACTGTACTAAAATGGCCCCCACAGTCACCAGATCTCAACCCAATAGAGCATCTTTGGGATGTGGTGGAACGGGAGCTTCGTGCCCTGGATGTGCATCCCACAAATCTCCATCAACAGCAAGATGCTATCCTATCAATATGGGCCAACATTTCTAAAGTATGCTTTCAGCACCTTGTTGAATCAATACCATGAAGAATTAAGGCAGTTCTGAAGACAATTCATTAATCTGCTTCTTCGTTTTAGTAAAGAAATGCCACATTGAACTAATTGTTTCCCTCATTTTGATTTAACTAAAACAAGGGATCTAATTATTACAACGGGGCCATGATTTAATAAATCAAGGAATAATTATATTGTGTTTTTTACTTTAAAAAACATTCAGAAAGCTTTAGCACAAGAGCTTAAGTGTTTCTTCATTCTTTTAGCCCTTCATTACTGCGAGCAGAATGATTATAACAATGGAAGACAAGAAGAGTGATGAGCTGCCATGGAGTCAGACTGTGGGTGGCAAAGACTGGTCACTACGCTTCTGTTATCTCATATAAATGATTACCCTTCTATTTTCATCACTGCTGCCATTTATCTGAGAGATGAGAGATGTTTTTGAGAGCTTATCTTTCTAGGGAGCACAGCATGATAGGCAAATTTAGACTGACAAAGTGTAAAACACAACAGGACTTAATAGTGTCAGATGATCCGATGTTGTGTTTTACCCAAATCATCATGTGAGGTTAATACATGCACCTGAGCAAACAAACCAGGAATGTCCAATCCAAAAAACATAAAATCATTTTTATTTTGGCTGACCTCTGTTCCGGACTTAACTGCATACTGAACAGTTCGAAATATTGGAAACTATCAATATTCCTACGCTATCTCACGACCAATTCGTACGAATTCGTACGAGTGATTAAAAAGTGGCTAATTCGTACTAATTCATACGACCTCACTCGTACGAATTCGCACGATTTGTCCAAACCCACGTGATGGGTAGGTTTAGGGGCGGGGTCAGGGGTAGGTCATTCGTATGAAATCATACGAATTGGCCAATTCGTAAAATATGTACGATTTAGCAAAAACGTATTAATTCGTATGAATGAGGTCGTACGAATTGTTACGAATTAGCCACCTCGTAAAATTCTTACAAATTCTCGTGAGATCGGGTTGAATATTCAAATGGGGTGGGGGTTTATATGAATCTATCAGCGAAGGGAACTGATTGTCTTCAGAAAAGTTTCGAAGACATTTTCTTTTCCTCCGTATAGGCCAATTCACATTGCACTGACAGACGGCAACAGACACTTCGCAGTGTTTTGTCGGATCAGTGTGTTACCCCTGTCTGAGTCTGTTGGCATCTATTGGAGCTTGTTTTCACTGATTGAACATGCTAAATCAGTATTAACATGTCTGAGAAGGGAAAGTGCTGTAAGCTGGTGACTGTCGATGTTGGTTTGTGTCTGGTGGAGTGTGAACTGGCCTTTATCCCTATCTGTGTCTAAGGCTTTTTTTTCTTCTTTTTTTCGCCTATTGAATACGTTTATTTGGAGTTAGAATATCTGAGAAGTCGTAGCATCTGTCGGTGCACTGTGAATTGGCTTTATAAATGTGTATTAAAGTTCATAAGTGCAGCATTGCTTTGCGTACAACAGTAAACAAGCGCCATGTTTCATAAGCGCCACCTACTGACAGAGAGTGAACTTGCATTTTCATTCAGTTCGTCTTTTGTGCAGTTGTTTTAGCATAATTTCATAAAGCCAAAGTCACAATCATTTTGTTTTCTGTTATCTATTTTAAACAAAAAAACAATTGCTTATGCTACATGTCTGTAGCATCTTTGTTTAGATATATTTTGTTAGATATGTTTGGCTTTGTTCACCTAACGAAGACACTTAATTAGAATATCTGAGAAGTCATGGCATCTGTTGATGCACTGTGAATTGGCTTTATAAATGTGTATTAAAGTTCATAAGTGCAGCATTGCTTTGCGTACAACAGTAAACAAGAAAACGTTATATCGCTACTGTTCCATAAGCGCCACCTACTGACAGAGAGTGAACTTGCATTTTCATTCAGTTCGTCTTTTGTGCAGTTGTTTTAGCATAATTTCATAAAGCCGAAGTCAGATCATTTTGCTTTCTGTTATCTATTTTAAATTTAAAAAACAATTGCTTATGCTACATGTCTGTAGCAACTTTGTTTGGATATGTTTTGTTAAAGGCCAGTTTGGCCTGTAATAGGGCAAATAAAGAAAGAAAAACATAATTAAAGAAAAAAAAATAAGCTATTGGTATCAGAATCAGCCCATTTGCTTGGAAAAATCGTCAATCGTAATTGCTCATGAAACTTTTGCCTATACTTTTGACATAATTGTTCCACAGGGTTCAGCATGGAAATCAGCCAGATTTAGCTACTTGGAAAGTTCAATAAAAGGCACAGTTTGGGTCTGTTTAAAACTGTAGTCTTTGAGATTCCCGCTTTGCAACACCCTTGGGCAGATATTTTCTAGACATGCAAGTACAGCTCCTCTCTATTTGAATGGGACATGAAATTCACTAATTATCTAATTAAATATCAAATCACTAATTAAATATGAGAGCATATTTGACCTTTAGCACAAATTTAACTAAATTCAAATTATTTTTGGGAGGGGTTTGCAAATGTGTTCAGACAAATATTAGATAGAAAAATGCATGCTTTGAACCACAACAGATGCTCTTTTCCCCTTGAAATTGAACTGGCAAGAATAACTCATCTGAGCTCACACTTCAGGCATCACCTCCATTCATTCCCCACACAACATTATGGATGATGGCCCTCAGAACATCCATTAAGCAATACCCATCCAGTTCCTTGAATCCTCAAGCATAGAGACACAGGGAAAGTTTGATCAGAGCAGAATAGTAATATGTTTTTTGACATGATGTGGAGTTGATTCTGACTGTGAAATTTTTAGATGGGAAAGGGTCTGTAAGGGACTAACAAGGCACTGAAACACAATGCATGATCCCTTTATACTCAATGTGTTTGTGAGAAGATCTTGGATTCTAGTCATGTGAAGCCATTGCACCTTGACATATGCTATTATAAAATAAGATTACAGATGTGCAATGAAATTACCCACATATGGCACGAAGGGAAATACAAACACATGATGACATGGAGTCTCGAGAGGGAGTGCAGAAATAATTCTTATGACGGTTTAATGCATGCATACATCTGTTAGTGCCACATCTGGAACAGGTGGCTTTACCCAGTTCAGATTCAGGATTTTTTTTTTTTTTTTTTTTACTTTGAAAAACACTGTGACCAGTTGAATTTGTTTATTTTTTGTTTTATGCATGAGAGCTTAGAAATATAGGCAGAATCAGTTTTCTCTAAGCCAGACCCAAACAGCAAAGACATTCAGACGTCTTCTATTCTGAGCATGACCTTTAAAGTCTCCATGAAATCAGAATAGATTTTTTTTTGTGGTCCATTTCTGTTAGCTTCAATGTCTTTGTTATGCTAGTGCACAGTTCACAAAATCATCCTTTAGCAGTTTTATTTTTGGAGTTTTAGTAAACAAAAATACAGTAAACAAAAATACAAACAGTAACCAAAAATACAAATATAATAGTTCATCTGTGCGTCCGTCCGTCCACCTCATCCATCCATCCATCCATCCATCCATCCATCCATCCATCCATCCATCCATCCAATCCGCCTACCTTCAAACTTAAAGGCTTTTAAAACTTTTTCCAAAGCTTTTAAACAAGGTTTTATCAAGTCAATATTAAAGTTTACTTTGTCTCGTTAAATATTAAAATATTAATTTGAATTTTTAGTTGATTTTTGAAATATGTCAACACTGGAAATGATTTAGCCTCAAACCTTTTTAGGAGGTCTTCTCATTTTGGTGTGATGAAATACGCAGAACGAAGAAGACCATCTGTATTACCCAAATACCTTTATACACAAGTGTCATTTAAGTGACTTTTATAACTTAATGCTGTGATAAGCGTGCTTTGGACAGATGCTAAACTATTTGCTTTACTATTGCGATTGTTGTACTTGCATGTGACTGACAGGTGTCATAGTCCCTAGATTCAGGTCAGGTGTGGACAGCAGTCAAGCCTTTAATCAGCAGAAACCAACTCTGCTACCACCACTCCACCGCACATAAACAAGTACACACTCACACAGAGACACCCGCTTTCCCCCTCAAACCCCCACGGAGCATCTGACAGCTCTACCGTGAGCTTGTAATCCATCTCTGGGAGCCACAACACCCAGTGCAATTATTCCTTCCTTCTGACTTTACCTGGAAAACATAATTGAAAGAAGCTGTTTTTATTCGTACCACTTAAGGTAAGTCTTTACAGAGGAAAAATTCAGACTCGAATGAGCCAATTTCCTGATGTTATAATGGCACGAGAAATTAATAAACTGTCAAGGGACAAAAAAGCTTCACTGGGCAACTATGTTGCTTACTCTTTACAAACTTACTAGAATAAACTTCTGTGATGAAACACTAATAAGCAAATTGACATAAAAAAGGACTGTGTGCTTTGGCGTTAAAGCTGCAGTCCGCATTTTTTTCCTCTTTGTCGCCATCTCTGTTCGAAATCTGCAATTGCAGTCATTCGCGGAAATATCAACATGAGTTGTAGTTCGACACCCTCGACACGGCATAGTGCGGATGAACACATTGAGAGTCAATCACTGCACCGGTGTCCATACTGGCATTCAGAATCACAGATTTTTTCTTTTTTTTTGGAAGTATGACTAACATAATTTTCACCGGAAAATGTCATCTGAACAAGCATCCACTTTTGTTCTGGTTCTGACATCAACAAAAAAAACGCTTTTATAAAAATAATTTTATAAACCAGATTTATATGATTTTCTTTAGGGCTTGTAAAACTTGCAAATAATAATATTTTAAATTTTAAGATGTTTACAAATATTTAGAATTTTTTTTTGTCTACTTTAGTTTTAGTCTTTTTTTTTATTTCTTTTTTATTTAACTTTGTGTCAATTTTCCCATCACATGAGCCGAAAACTGAAGCTTTCCTTGGTGGCCGCTATTAGCATTCCATTGACTCCCATTCATTTTGGAGTCACTTTGACAGTTAATAACTTTACATCTGAGGCGTACAAAGACTCCATAACAACACAACAGGCATAACATCGGATAAAGTCAAGGGAGAAGCCCATAGAGAGTCATAAAGTTAGCTCATGGACAGCTAATACTCACATTCTCCGTGTCTGAAAGATTCGGAAGGGAATGATTCAGATTCCTCTTGGCACAGTTACTAGAAGACTTACAACGGTCACATCCACGTCATCAAGCTCAGTTTGAGCCTGCACAATCCACTCAGCAATCAGGCAGTGAGTGCTTCTAATTGGCTTCACTTTTCTCTGTTGAAATCTATGGGGTCGCTTTGTCTATTTTCTTTTATTATCTATGAATGTTGCACATTGCATCAACTCCATTGCAGTCCTTTCAAAACCTCTGCCAAACCCTGCGGTTAGGTCTATTTCTGTTCATTTTCACTAGCTTTTCATTTTTTTTTTTTTTTTTGCCCTTATAAAGCATCATTTCTTTGTCCTGCCTTCTTTTCGTCCACAGAGGTTTGGAGCCCTTTAAAGGGTCGGTCAGATTTGGAGGGGGCAAACATTTAACAGTTTCACTCTCTCTCCTCTCTGTGTGACAGTACTAGTGTCCCACGATGCCACCATTGTGCCTCAATGACAAAGTTGCTGTCAGTCATTGGTAAGCCTAGATGAACAGAGGATGAATGAGTGAGTACCAGAATCAGTAATGAGGAAATGCTCTGCACTCAGATCCGTAATCGTGTAATATTTCACTATATTGTGCAAAATATTTCCTCAGGTAACCGAAAAATGTGCCATTTTAACATCTAACAGGTAACATCTAAATGAATGGGTGTTATTTAAACCTAACTAATAAATGTTTCTAGACTTACTATTACCCATACTTGATGAGGGGGAAGTTGTCCCAGAAACAACTGATATTCCATTCCATTTCATTTCATTCCATTGCATTCCATTCTATGCCATTCTATTCCATTCAATTCCATTCCATTCTAAACAAACCTAACTACATGGGGTTATAGCAATGAGTACATTTTTAAGAGTCAAAACAGGGAGAAAGGCTCTTTAACTTCACGTTCACAGAGTATTGTGTTATAATTCCAAAATATATTTTGTGACACTAATCCCCAGATCTACTTTGGAAGCATTTTTGCAAATGTCAAAGTAATTTGTGAGGTGTAAAATGGAAGCATTATGCACCAGATAAGCAAGGATGTGGTTTCTATATAAAAGAGAAAGCAGCTGTGAATTGCTGGCTCACTCAGACATAGCAAGTGGTTCCAGCCCAAGTGATTGTTTAGGATTAATGGTGCAGTCTCCAGTGCATGCTTTCTATGGAAACTCAAGTAGTCGGAGACAGGCCCTTGTGTGCGGCTGTTAGTAGAGTAGACAGGAACACCAGAGCAGGGTGATGAATGGCCCAGCGCTGGCTCCCAATCTGTTTTGACAGCGACTCTCGTCGGCTGTGTTAGTCAGCGAGGATGCGTGTGTATGTGTGTATGAAATGGAGATACTGAATACCAAAGGTTTCTTGCACACCTGTCTCCAGATCTTGGTTAATGAGAGGCAGACTGTCCATGTGTGGAAAATAGACTGTTAAAGAAATGCTTACCCATAGGCTTATCTTTTTTTTAACCCCTTGATATATCAAAGTGAACAACAGAAATTGTAGTACAGGACTTGATTTTGTCCATTGGGAACTGATTGGATTGTTGGAGGGTTGCTTTGTTATGGGTCGATCTCACGTGAGTGACAGTTTGTCCCGTTCTCGCACCAGTAAACACACCAGTGAAGAGATGTCACTGCAAGAGGGAGAAGTTATTTTGATTAAAGATTCTATATATTCGTGCTGTCAAACGATTAAAATATTTAATCGCGTTAATGTCGTAGTTGACTCACGATTAATCGCACATCTATTCTAAATGTCTCTTGATTTGTTTTTGTCCCGTTATTTTTTCTCATTTTAATGCTCTTATCGACATGGAAAAGTGCATCGGCTTGCTTTGTGCAAATGTTTTTTTTTTGTTTGTTTGTTTTTTTTATTGAAAACAACATTGGCATATACTGTGCTCAGTTTCACACTAACATTCTCACTTGGAGCAAATAATCTCTCACACAATGTTACACTGTCCATCAATATAAAAGGGTGAAAGAAATACTGACGAGGTCCTGATATTGACGAGGGGGGCGGAGAATTCGTATCAGCTGTGTGTGTGTGTTTGTGCTTGGCCATCATCAAGTGGTATTTCAGACTGGACGTGTTGCGATGATGATAGCTCAGTTCACAATAACGAAACACACAGATCACTTTGGTCTTGTCAATAGAACCATTTGGCAACTTTTTAAAAATAAACTTTCTAGAATCTTATACGCTGATTTCACACGGCAGGCATTTTGAAATGGCTCCGGTGGGAAGAAAACCAGAAGTGTCGTCTTTAATCATATGAGAGTCGCGAATGTGATGGCGTATTGTTGTGTTTAATGTAGAAATTAGTTATTCTAAAAATGTTCATACATTTCTTTAATACTTTAGACTACATACTGTGAAATTCATTTATAAATATTTTTTATATATAAATATATAAGCAAAAAAATAAATAAAAAATAAGCAGGAACGAACTATTTACATATCCTATATTGGATATTCACATCCAATAGTGTGAATCGCGGCAGCAGCTTCAGGTTTGCAGTCCAAGGCATTGTTGTCTATCTTCCCACCGGAGCCTAACTTTCGATTTCAAAATGGCGGCTGCGTGAAATCAGCGTATTGGCATCCATTTTGCCGCCTCGCACTCGTCATCCACTCAAAACGTAACGTTAACAAACTATTTGGCCGGCTCGCAAGCCCAAACGAGTGTGTGGTGGCGGCGTGCCTGTTGTTTTGTTTCCGGTTCTAGCTAGATCCACTTTGGTCGATGAAGCAAACGTCCTCACGCATGCCGCTACCTGTTACAAAAGCATGTGAAAAAAAAAAAAAAACTACAAAGTTTGCTAGGCCAAAAAGACCATTAATCGCGCGATGAATACATTGATGCTGTTAAAATGGGTTTGCGTTAATGCTGTTAATAATGTGTTTAACTGAAAGCCCTAATATATATACTTTTGATTTCATGATGACTGTAAAGTCTTAATATCCATCCTATTTCTCCTTGGCATGTTCATGAGAGAGGTAGCACTATCTGATGCATGAATGAATCGCTCTTTTGAGTCAAATATGCCAATGAACCATTGATCCATTTCACAAACACCTGTCTAAATGATTCATTCGTGAATCTAATCTTGATCTAGACTCAGTTGTTAATATTTCATTGGAAGTGATGATGTAGACTTGTAATATAGAGCATGAATCCCATGACCACTTTTATACAGTACATCTTTTTTGAAGCTCGAGCAAGAATTTCTTCTTTTGTGTTCTTTTAAAACATTTTTGGAACAACATGAGGTTGAGCAAATGATTGCAATATTTTTATGTTTTGTTGAACAGTTTAATGTTATGTAGCGATGTGGTATTAACATATTCCCCCATGAAGACGCTCGCTCTGTGACTCATCTGTCACACTCTTCAGGTTGTTGCATAAAGAATCCCACCTACCATTACAGCTGTCTGCTCTGCATGTCACACACAGCGCTGAATGCAGCTGACAGAGAGGCAAACCAAATAATTCATGCTTAACATCTCCGACGTGCTGGTGTGTAGGCCAAACTGCAACAGGTTTTGTTTTATTCAACTATTCTGTAGGAGAGGATTTATCCGTGACTCTTTCTGCAGTTACATCTAAACACCAATAGGTGGTGGCAAGTGACTGGAACGAAACAACTGACTATATGCATCCGAAATTGCTTACTGTACTGGTTTAAAACGTACTTCATGACCATTAAAAAAAGGGTGTTCGATGCAGTATGAATGTGTGCAATATGAATGTAATTCGGACGTACTACATCCATTTTGTCACCGTCATGTGACCTATGGCTTCAGTTGCGTCACTTCACTGTCATTCACAAATCCTGTCCCGTGGCTTCATGGAATATTAAAGTGTGCAGTGGATGCAATCTTCAGAATCTTGCTGGAAGGAGTGGGTCATCTGTGTAACCTTTGGCCACCTCAAACATACTATTGTTCTTTACCTACTATATAGTGTTGAAGTTGGCATTTTCGCATGCACGACTGTTTTTATGAGTGAATATTTGAATCATTCACTCAACCTATTAGTTCACAAAGACTGATTCATTCAGGAACAAAACAAATTAGTGAGTGACTGAATCATTCATTCCATAGTTTTGTGCAAAAGCATTGATTCATTTATGGACTTAACAAGTGATGGCTTTATGAGTGAATCACTGAATCATTCACGTATTCGATTATTTTGAAACACTGAATTATTCGAACGCTATCTCACGACCAATTCGTACGAATTTGTACGAGTGATTAAAAAGTGCCTTGTTCGTACTAATTCACACGACCTCACTCGTATAAATTCGTACAATTTGTCTAAACCCACGTGATGGGTACACTCTAAAAAATGCTGGGTTGTTTTAACCCAACTTTGGGTCAAATATGGACTAACCCAGCCATTGGGTTAAATTTTTACATTACATTTTTAACCCAACATTTCGGGTTTGTCCATATTTGACCCAATATTGGGTTAAAACGACCCAGCATTTTTTAGAGTGTAGGTTTAGGGGCGGTGTCAGGGGTAGGTCATTCGTCGTAGCCTACGAATTCATACGACAAATACGAGTGAGGTCGTACAAATTGTTACGAATTAGCCACTTCGTAAAATTTGTACAAATTGCCGTGAAATCGGGTTGATTATTCAGGAACACCATCACTGTGTGTTGGTATGAAACATGCATTTTATGTTATGTTTATATTTATGTGGCGGATCAAAATTAGACAAAGTAACTTGAAATATATTGTCTAAAATTTAAGTTCTTTTAAAAATAGAAGTGTTGTTTCTCAACTATTGTGTAAAAGCAATATCACTTTTTATTGGTACTATTAGAGACTTTTGAAGTCGGACAAATGTGGTCACAATGAACTGTTTTTGTGGAATTTTGCTCTGTGTGTTTTTTTTTTTTTTTTGCCATAAAGGTAAATAAATAATGACTGAATTTTAATTTCATTCCAGAAGAATGCGAACATGTGTGTCAGCCAAATGTAAGGGAGGGCAATCATTCTGGAAAAAAAAAAAAAAAAAAAAAAAAATGGTAACACTTTATTTTACAACCCACAAGCAACATTTCTGTAATTATAGCGTACTTCCGTGTAGGTATAAGGGAACAATATGTTACGTTTTGGGTAATAAAGGGGTAACAAGCGGATATACAGCCTGCAAATAACTTTGTAAGTAAACCGAAATTAACGCTACACATTTCTGTAATTATAGTGTACCTCCGTGTAGGTATAAGGTAATAAAGGGGTAACAAGCTATTCAAGCAAATTATTCATAATGTAATTATTTTAACAGGTACCTATTATGTTAATTTATTCCAGGCAAAAATTGTACGTCTGTCGTATATCAAAGTTATCATCACATATCTGGCAAAATATGTCTAAAAAGCAGGCCGTCGAGACTGTCAAAGATTTACAGTTGACAATAAATGAGTTATCTGATGTCTAAGTTATGTGTCAGAGATAGACTGATCTATACAACCTGTAGAGTGTAATTGAATCTAAACCACTGACATATCAATGATTACTCGGCCGTTAAACACATTACTGTTGCCAAATGTCATATTTGCGACCCATTTCTGAAAGATAATAGTAAATAGAAATCCCATAGACTTACATTAAAGGTGGGTCCCAGAGACTGAGGAATATGAATAAATAGTTGTATTTTACCAGTATATCATAAATCTTGCAGTATATAATTTGACCTATTGATTTTGGATTCTGATCTCTGATAACCTATGGTTGCAGGCAACTGCAAAACTTCATGTTAAAGAGGAAATTGTTGCACGGAGTTTTGCAGTGATCACATTTAAAGCAGTGGTGAGGCACAAATATATCAGTTTAGAAGTCTAATATTCCTTGGTTTCATTATTGCAATTGCAAAAATGCAGTCGTTTGAATTAATACAAATGTGTTCCTCTGCAAGATGCGAGTTGAATGTATATTTATAAATTAAAATAGTGAAGTGGGCTCGGTTGCTTTTAAAAGTAGTCTTTGCCTGTAAATAAGCACATGTTCAATTGCACGAGTAGTGGTAGTATGGTTTTTTATGTTTTTTAGATATGCAGAACAAAGAGTGATGTCATTTCTGGCCTCCTCAGATATTATATAATCTTCCCCCCCCGCCCCTATATCATAGATGCATCAGTTGGCTTTTGTAAGCAGCCATAGAGGAAAACAACAGTGGGGTTCCTGTGGCATGCTGTGGGTGAAGAAGAACAGTGTGGCATGTTTGTGTTGTTGCATGTGTTATTTGTAGCATTAGCGCCAGTCACATGCCTTATAGTCGAATTTTGGAGAAGGGTGTTTGTTACATCTCCGTACTACGGTGGCCGAGAGGTGCAAAACAAATCACAATTATAAAAACAAAAAAACAAGTCAGAAAACACAACGACAATTCAGAAAACAAAATAACAATTCAGAAAACACAACAACAAATCTGAAAACAAATTAACAAATCAGAAAACACAAAAACAAATCTGAAAACAAATTAACAAGTCAGAAAACACAACGACAAATCTGAAAACAAATTACCAAGTCAGAAAACACAACGACAAGTCAGACAAAACGGAAAAGGTATATGTGGCGAATGGAATACTGATCGCTGATTGGACGAGACATCTGTCAATCAAGACAAACAGGCAGAAGAAAGATCGATTCGCGTGTGCATGTGTAAATATTAGCTGTATCGTCTAGGCTAGGGCTATTCAATTGGCGGCCCGCGGGCCAAGTGCGTCCCGCCAATCATCTCCATGCGGCCCGAGAGCACTCCAACCTCCCCCTCCTATTTTCTGGTGGTGCGGCTAAATTTGGTTTGATATGCGCGTGGCCGCAATGGCGCGTGCAGCTGTATACGCACTGTGTGTGTACCACGAGCGCTCCGACTGACCTGAGAAAAACGTTTTCAGTCCGAATATTTCAGCAGTTAATATGTGTGTCCCGTATTTCTGTCGACTGAACCAGCGATATTAATCATTCGTTGGTTCGATTCCTATCTCCTTTTCACGAATTGGCCAAACGCGCGTGCATAACAGTAGGAAACGATTCGGATTTGTTCGGACCGTTCTGTCACTGAATCATCTGAAGCCGTTTCTCGGTCAGTAAGAACAAATAGAGAACAAAATAGCGCTGGTTTCAGTTGTTTCACTAGTTTACTTTGAACTAGGCAGCGCGGTCCAGTGGATAACCGAACGCAAGCTTACTAATAAGTAAATAAGAGTTGCGTTTACTAATAGTGGTAGGAAGATTTTAATTTGAAAAGTTTTGTTCTCCATAATATCACTAAATTAGCCGGCTAAATAGACAGCTAATATTTACACATACACATGCGAATCAATCTTTCTTCTGCCGCAGGCGCAGTCTGCTGTACTTTCTGTATGTCTTGATTGACAGATGTCTCGTCCAATCAGCGATCAGTATTCCATTCGCCACATATACCTACTTTTTCCGTTTTGTCTGACTTGTCGTTGTGTTTTCTGACTTGTTAATTTGTTTTCAGATTTGTTGTTGTGTTTTCTGAATTGTTATTTTGTTTTCTGAATTGTCGTTGTGTTTTCTGACTTGTTTTTTTGTTTTCATAATTGTGATTTGTTTTGCACCTCTCGGCCACCGTACCATACTCTATCCAGTGTACTTTCAGCTTGCATCTTGCAGAGGAACAAATTTGCATTAATTCAAATGACTGCATTTTGCAAATGCAATAATGAAACCAAGGAATATTAGACTTCTAAACTGATATATTTGTGCCTCACCACTGCTTTAAATGCGATCACTGCAAAAATTTCCACTTTAACATGAAGTTTTGCAGTTGCCTGAAACCACTAGGTTGTCAGAGATAAGAATCCAAAATCAATAGGTCAAATTAGATATACTGCAAGATTTATGATATACTGGTAAAATACAACTTTACACAAAAGAGCCAGAGCCAAAGGAAGAAACTCAGTCAGCATGCAGACAAAATATGTTCATGTCCAGATGGTTTCGTCACTTTAACATCCATTACTGCAGGCGAGTGTGCCAGCTATGATGTAACCTTGACTCTTGAATGGGACTGCTACAGGTCTGCTTCGTGAAAATGAGCTCATTTGTGGACAACAAGAATTGAACTCATTACATGTTCATTTAATATTCTAAGTAAGGTTTTAACCTCTATAGATGGTTAACTTTCAACTCTGATGCTAAATAATTCACACTTTTGGATCATGCATTATCTACCCAATAAAGGCACATGCTAATAAATGCATTAAGCTTTTAAAGATTCAAGACGGGGCTTGAGTTCCATTTCCATCAGGATCATTGAGAACATTTGTGTTTATTTATTATGTTTTTTTGGTAATATAGGTATTTTTTGTTACAGAAAGACAATTAAACTCTTCTGTACCTCCGTGTACTGCATCTGCATGTAACAGCTTGCATCTTAAAGCAAAAGAACATTTATTTTAATTATGCAGCATTTAAGACGTCATATGCAAAAATAGCACTTTCCGGTGAACCAAGTTATTATTTTTTTTCAAGGTTGTGTTAGACACTCTCAGTAAAAACAAAAAGGGCTCATACATTTTCACAATTTGTTATCACATTTTTTTCTTTTGTCAAATCAACTTAAATAATTTATTTAGTTCAGATAACTTATTATTTTGAGTTTCTGATGATTAAATCAATCTCATTCATTGTATTAACTCCCTTTTTCCTGTTCAATAACCTTAAAATTTTAAGGCAGCCAGGTTACTTAAGTTAAACCAACAATATTTTTTTACAGTGTAATCTTATAATTTATGTTCATTTTCAGTTATGCGTTTTCAATATTGTAGTTTGATTAATATTCACTTATATAGGCATGTGGTGAGTTAAATTTGACATCTCCTTTACCCTAATCTTAGTTATTCAGGCATCAGGAAGCTGATCCTGGAACAGATGAGTGTTTTGCGCACCCAAAATGAGTTTGAAATTGAAACAACTGCTTTAGGTGAATGACGTCATAGAGAAACTAGTGATTTCAGTCCATAATGTCCATATTCGTTATTACAATCACCCCTTCTAATAACCATTTCTTTGTCATTTGTGTTTTTTTCATTATCAAATGATAGCAGTTTTACACTAGGCGACATGGTCGGGGCTTATCTGAACTTTATTTCACACTATATTAAGTATCTGCAAGTTGCTTGATTACACTTGATCACATTATTAAAATTCATGCTTCAAAATGACACAATTACACAACCCACAGTCATGTGAACATCCCTCCTGCTTGAAAGTATTATCAGCTCTATATGCGATTGTATTTTATTCAGTCTCAAATAGATTTTTTTTGTTCCCTTGTAATGTATAATATCTCCCTTCAATCAGTAGAGTGGTGAGCTTCTCTCATCATTCAATGTATGTTATTTGCTCTTTACACTGCAACAGCATGTCTTCAGATACTCTTTCAGGCATTTTATCACAGATTTGCTTGAATACAAATGTGATTAGATATATAGTACTTGACTATATAGATTAAAAGATACTTTACAAAAAAAGGAAAATTCACCCACATGTCGTTGTAGGACACAAACAAAGAAGTCAGTGTAACAGGGTCCAAACTAACTAACACTGGACCCCATTGACTTTCATTAAAATGGACAAAAAAGAGAGACATTTTCCACATAAGAAAGAAAGGAAGCAGAACATGATTTTTGCCCATTATCCCGATTTTGTTTTAGTATTGTGTCTGTTTATGTTTCGACATCAAAACCCTACGATTTCACAAATATGTCATGTGTTTTCTTGCATTCTTGGATTTTTATAATGACCTGAATTGTAATGTTTCAGTTTTTTTTTTTTATTCAGTATCAAAGTTTCATTGTAGAAAAGTCCACGGAAACACACATATATTTAATTGTCTCTATTACAAATGTTAGTTATATAACCAAAGTTACAAACTAGTAAAATGTCTTTATGTCTTTGTACAGATTATATAATAACAATTTGGAAAACAGACAAAACAGAAAATGCAAGCATTATCAAGAGAATAATATAATAGGTGCAGGCCACTATCTTTACATTGCACTGACATGTCAACTTTTTATATGTTTTGCTCATTTACAAGCAGTGGTGGAATGTAACGAAGTACAAATACTTCGTTACTTTACTTAAGTACATTTTTCACGTATCTTTACTTTACTTAAGTAGAATAAATAGTGCCTACTTTTTACTTTTACTTCGTTACATTTTGCAGCAATTATTCTACTTTCTACTCCATTACATTTCTACAACTTCTGTTACATTTTCATTTTATTTTCTGATCAGTTTTTCCCCTGCCAAAACGTAATCGGACCGTCCGTTCGTTGCACGTTTGTCTCACCAGTGACGTTTGGTTGCCATAGATACATAAACTAAATGCGTCTCGCACGCAGTGTGTTTATCGTGCAATTTATACGCGAAAATTTGCTTTTACATGCATAGGAAACCCACGGTGTGTAATATCAGATACGTTTGGTTAGGATTATGGCAAGCCAAGAGGTTCAGAATTACACCATAAATTAATCGCGTTTACTGCCAAACATAGTTATTAACATATAGTAAGGATAAGCATGGTTTATATTGCCTAATTGCAAGCTTGTTTCAGAAATGGTGACAACAATTTTTTTCCATCATTATTGAACATCATTATAGGAGTATTAGGTTGAATGAGTTAGAATTAAATGTTTTATTAATCATTAGAAAATAGTCATTAAGAGAATCAATTATTATGCAAGTACTTTTACTTTTAATACTTAAAGTACATTTAAAATCAGGTACTTTTTACTTTTTACTTAAGTATGGTTGTCATTGTGTTACTTCTACTTTTACTAAAGTAAATATTTATCTGGTTATTTGTACTTTTACTTAAGTACTGAGATTCAGTACTTCCTCCACCACTGTTTACAAGACAGCTTTCGGGGGCCTGAAAACGCTAACTTTTGAAAACGGGATTTCATTTTAAACCAATACCGTTATCGTCTCAACGTTTTCGACAAAAACTGCAAGTTTATGTGCTTGGTTATTACATGTTATAGGCGCGTAGTGTTTCTTTACGAAGTGACATCGCCAACTACTGGCCTGGCAGCAGAATACAGCGTTTTAATCGTGTGAACGGGGATCATTTTGATTGAATTTGTCATCTGTATTTTTCACAGTTTTGCACCCCTGAACTAGTATCTACTAGCCTGGGAAAACCCAGACAACTTCCGGCAAATTTAGTTAGTCTGGCAAAGAGCTCATTCAAGCCCATTTCCAATCCGTCGAAATCGCGGCACCAATCAGAAATCTTTACATGACGACAGCGCTGGGATTTTGAAGCAGATTATAGCCTACATTACAAAGATGGATGCCGCGTCGAACATCACTCGTTCGAATCAGCTATCGCGTCTGTTTTTAAGCGATTTGAACGTTTCCTTTTAGTTAAAAACCGAGCAAAGAACAACACTACGGTCTACGCTTTGCCAGACCACAACTCAGTTACAACTGAGAATGGTCTGGTAATCTATGGATTTGTTTTTTTTTTATATACTGTATGTATAAAACATAATGCATTTAATGAATGTCTAGATATATTGGAACTCATTCTTTGAAGCATTGTTCTAAAAACTCAAGGCTGCAATTGTATGTACAACTCCCAAATATGAGAGCTGGGGACGCGTCTTGTTTTTGCGTTTCACACACTGATTCATGTTATTGCACTTGACAGAGTTCATTTCCAAGAGGAAACCATCAAACTGCCTGCTCATCGCTGGAGATATTACGGCCAATTTTGATATGAACGGCCTAACTGAAATGGGAACACATTACATTCGGAAGGCTGGAATGCAGATGCATTATATCTATTACAAACATCAATTTCCATCACATTACTCAACCGAATGTTCCCTGTCTTGTGCACAACACTGCCATACCTCCCTACACTTCTTTGTAGATTTGTTGCTTCATATACTTCACACCAGAAGCAAAATGCCGTCGGTAGATCCCAAGTTTGATGGATTGGGAACATAATTCCACTCCCAACATGGTTTCCATGCTCCAGTGACCTCCTACAATAGCCGTCCTAACCTGAGATATGACTTTTACATTCAGCAACTGTGACTCTTATGAGAATATGGATTACTGCATGAATCTGATTTATAGTCACCTGATTAAATATTGGCTGTAATGTCCACTTCATGTCATGTTTTTGCTATTTACACCTTTCTTTTAGCCATATAAGCAAATTATTATTGATTCAGAATATGAGAACTGAGGTTCACCCCATTTAGGTCTTCAGCATCTTTCTTTTAATGCATCTCAGAAGTGGATCTCAATTCTTGTTTTTCGATAGCTAACCAGTCAATGTGTGCATATTAGATTAGGACAGGAGTATTGGATGAAAAAAGAAGACCTTTTTAAATTGAAATCTTAATAATTATGCTCTATGATTTTCTCACTAGGAAGAGAAAACTGTGTTCAAGATCATCGCAGATGTCCTTATAGCCAAATGGGGTTGGTGTCACTGGCTGAAATGAGTTTAATCAATGGCATAAATTAAGGATTGTGATAGAGAATGATGATTTGGGGCAGACTGGAGTTTTTAGCATGAGGAGAGGGCGGCTCACTTTGACCCCGTCAGCTGATGATGGATGAGGGACTGCTGAGATTTCATTGGCCGAGCTCTGAGCCGTTAAGCGATCGCCAGCATTCTGGAAAAACAGCCTGTTCTCTTGTACTTCTTGAATTGAGGGAGGTATTTTGTTGAGTAGACACAATTATTCCATAAGAGTCTAAATATAACCTCGCCAACCTTTGGACACATTTAGACAGTTAGCGTACGGCTGCATTAATAGTAGGATGGTCATTCTGTCAATAAAATGTAAAACATTAATTACATGGCATGTCAAAGAATTAATTAATTGCAGTTATTCACATATATCAATATTTAGTGAGAAAATAAGATAATATAATCCATCTCGCAGCAGCTGAGTTTGTAAATCTGCCTTGTCTTGTTTGAGCAAATCTGTTGAATAAACGATTCAACGACTCACTTTTGAAGACATTCGCATGTTTCAATTCAGAATGAAAGCGAATTTGTTGAATGAATGACTCGTTGATGATGACTCTTGAATGACTCACTCATTTTGACTGAGTTGTCATTCACCTACTGGCGTAACGATGTAACATGCAGAAAGAGTCATTTTAGAGAGTGGTTCAAATTGTGAAAAATCCAAGTGTGGATGTAGTAATTTGACCAATATATCAGCCAATATTTAGCCTTGAGATTGTTGTATCGGTTCAAAGCTGTGTCCAATTGACTGAAGGAAGTGGTCGTTCTTTCTTCTTTTCTGCATTTTCAACATTTTCAAATGATTGATTAAATTGTGAGGGGAAAAAATCGTGATTTTAACGGTAAAATACAGTAAAAATGCTTAAAAATTCAGTACTATATACGGTAAGTAACTGGGATATAATTTTACTGTAAAATACCGTTAAATTGACAGTTTTTGAAAGTGAAAAAGAACAAATCCTTGTATCATTTACAGTGAAAATGCGTAAATTGACAAACCCACAATTCCCTGAGTGACACTTCCCATTTTATGTATATTTGCTGAAATAACTGTTTCCTCAAAGTTTTTTGGGGTTTTTTTTCTATCCGTTATGTACATTAGGGTTTTATGTTACATTAAATGTTGTTAAATTAATGTTTATTGCATTTTTTTTATTTCATGTGTGTTACCATGATGGTGTGTGTGAATGACACTGTGCAGCTTCTTTATATAAGAATTAACCTTCTTATGGATGACAACTTGTGATGAGCTATCATTGCTCACGCAACTTTCATCACTACTGTTATGATTGTTGGTTGTCAGTGTATTACAATAGTTCAAAGCAGATATCAATTATTCAAAAGATTGGTAAATGGTTTTATTACTGTAAATTTTAAGTTAAGTCTGTAAAACCATTAACGTTCCTACCGTATTTTTAACGGTAACATTCTGGCAACCACAGCTGCTGTTTTTTTACCGTAAAAATTATGGTTGTATTTATGATTGTAAGTGCAATGAAAATTGAAACCATGAAAATTATACACTTATGTACTGTAGCCTACATGGTTATAGGTCCATAAGTTGTCCATAATTGCAATGTAAACATGATGAAAAACGGAATGAAAACAGTTGCCTAAACTTTTGGAAGTTGCCTAAACTTTTTGGACTTTTTTTCAGTTGCCTAAACTTTTGGAAGACCTGAAAAGTGCAGATGTCTCTATAAAGCAAATGTGATGAACAGATTTGTTGCACATCAAGCCCCAGGAGCTTGGGGTTTACAAAGTCCAAAATGATGAGTGTTTGAAATAGTGAGATGGGTGTTAATGTGGTGATCTGTCACTCCATTGATCCTGCCTGGATCCCATATCCTGAAGATCTGATGTGGGCTTTTCAGGTCTCTAAAGCTAAAGGCTCAGTTTCTGTCAACAAATGCCATTGAAGTATGGAAAGGAATCCCTTAGCGTCAGAAACGATCATGGATTTTTGGATCAGTGTGGGCAAGGAGCAAAAGGACACATTCTCATTTTTTATTCTTCAGTTTTGAGAACATCAGTCACCCATATATTGAACGTTTCATTTGAAACACCATAGTAAAGTAAATACTCAAAGCGCTGAAAGTTGAAAGCCAAGTCTGTTGAGGCCTTACTGAGTGAATTCTGTAACATGCTTTATAAAGTAACAATTCTCGCCAATTGCCATATGTGTGAAAATTGGCTTTGGTGAGTAAATTAAACGTTTTACGAAAGTTTTCAGGGGCCTTGTTTATAAAATGTTGCGTAGAAATGGTCCTACATTTTATCTTACCATCTTTTCTCAAATGTGCATGTGTAATTCAGAGAATGCACAAAAAAAACAACAACAAAAAAACATGTGTCCAGATCTCTTCGCAATAGATCAGATCTCTGCCTTGTAAATGTCGCCAAATAATTCCATCAACATATAAAAGAGCACCAGTCAAAATCCAAATACTTTATTGACAATGGCTAACGGCAAGAATTGCTTGTTTTGAACTACCTGCAGTACTCCGACTCTCTGTCAAATGGAAAAGTGTGTACGGCTGCTTAGATCCTGATGTGGCTCTAAGCACTTTTCCAAGTCAAAGACCGTTTTTATAAATATGAATATTGACATGGATTTTAGCTTAAACACACAAAAAAAAATTAAATTCAACAAATTCTGCATTCAAATCTGTGCGTACACATTTTTTTTTTTAGAAAT
The DNA here is from genome assembly GCF_016745375.1 of Pimephales promelas. The sequence goes on from NW_024121532.1 coordinate 4,367,447, forward strand.
GAGGCCCCAGGTAACTTTTAGGAATAATTAAGATAAGTGAATAATAAAATGACTCTCTGATAGTGGTGCACAACAGTTATAGCTTTTTATTAATATTTCATTTTTAGCTTTCATATCCGACAGCATTTTATCAGAAGTTTTCTAAGACAAAAGAGGTTGGGTGTCAGTGTTTTATCTGCGCTTTCAATACATGCGTTTGTGTTCTGTGTGTTAAGCCCCTGTGAAAAGTCGGACAAATTAGGGTACTTTACAGCCTCAATCTGAGATAGAGAGAGAAAAGCGGTAGAAGGTAAGGGTGGAAAAAAAGATTGACATCTTACATTTCCCTTTCTAGTGAGCTTTCTCAGAAACAAATTGACTCCATCACAGAGGAGACCTCTATTTGTGAGAAACATTGTAGTGGACGGCGCATTGTTCTCCTCGCCAGATGCTTTTCTCAGTGGTATATTCAATAAGGGAATCTATTCTCCATTTGTCCAGCAGAGGTCTAAATCTTGGCTTTGTATACACCATGGCACCGCCGTGTCCTTCGGGACTACCTAACTGTGACAGTGAATGAATTTAGCTGGGAAGGGTGTAATTTGTCCACAGCAATAATATGGAGTGGTCCGCTCTGCAGGCGGCGGGCTGTAATATAGCTTGCTGTAATGTAGAGAAACAGTCGCCCTCCGGGGTTCAATAACTGCTTATTACTCCTGCCTCCACTTCAGAAGCATCACCATCACCATCAGCCCAGTGGTTTCCCACATTATAACTCTAGCACAAATGCCTCTGCTGCGCGATCGACTGGAGTTCCTCGTATTCTCTAAGCCTGTTGAGCAAATACTCTGTTCGTGGTCATGGCTCTACAGGTCTGTGATCTAATAGATGATGTTAGGGAATTGTCCCCGCCAGCTCTCATTTGTCTTCATATAGAGCCGAGAGAGAAGCCAAGCTGGTCAGTTTTCAGCAACAGGTTATGACATCTTGATGAAATGGCTTCAGAACTTGTGTATATCACTTATATGTTTATTTTTCCCTGTGGATGTATTTATATGATCTTCTCAATGAATAAGTGCTAAACAGTTTTAGTCATCTGAATGATCATTGTCTCTGTCTCTCTTTTTCTCTTTTAAAGTGTGTCCTGGCACTGATAACAAGCTCAGCACGCTGTCGGATTTGGACCAGCAGTATAAGACTCTTCGGAAATTTTACGAGAACTGTGAGGTGGTCATGGGTAATCTGGAGATCACCAGTATTGAACGCAACCGTAACCTGTCTTTCCTCAAGGTGAGTACCAGTAGATAAAACTGATGATTGATGAATGATGGATAGATGGTTTAAGTGTCTAATGAATACAAAGCGTTGTGCTTTTCGCCGAATAAAGTAGAAGAAAAAAAACATGATGCGAGTTCTGCGTTCTCTCTGTCAGTGAAGTTCATTCTGAAACATGTCAGAAAATGAACTGTAGCTTAAAGGTTTTGCACACTGAGTCCATTTTTTTTTGTGGACACATATTTAGTATGCGTTTTGTGGCCTTATTTCAGAAACTTTTTTCAATAACAAACAATATTCTTTCAAAAATACAAACATGTACATGCATGTTGCTCACATATTATGGTAGCCCTGTTTGTGCTAAATAGAGTGTAATTACACCTTTGCCATTAATATATTTATAAGCAACTGAAAATAGCACAAATGTCAGGGCATGTTAAAACATCTCAAGGACCCTAAAACACCTTAGACCCCAGAGGGTTAAAATGACACAAATGAACAAAATATAGAGCATCATCATGTGTGACGAACAAGACTATATACATATATTAATAGCGGAAGACTTTTTCTCTCAATATGAGCACTCATTAGATGACATTAGAGAGTGAGGCATCCTGCATTTCTGGATTTCAAAGGCAGTTGGAGCTTTTAGCAGTCTTTTGTATGGGTGCTGCAATTACTGGCTGGTAACACTGATGGTTAAATAGCTCTTTTACATTTGCATTAATGGATGTTACTCTTCGGTCTGGTTTCACACTTGGTGTGACTGCAGAAATGGAGCAAAAAAGGCTATACATGGCTGCCTTGTTTTGACACTAAAACCAGGTCTATTACGTATTTACAGAGAAATCAAATGGCTACCGAGTCTCTGAATAAATGGATGCTTTTTTAATGAAAGTCGTCTTATACCGGTTTTAATGTATAGGATGAAAAAGTGGGAATAGCTAAAATTGTTTTGCATGGTGGTCCTATACTTAGCATAATGTTAATAATTATCGCCTATCATGTCTTCTTTTAGATGGCTGCTGCCTATTTTCCACTTGAATAAAACTTTGAGAAGTTGTAACAGCCTTTGAAATGAAAAAAAAAACACAGTGATGGTGAGCTAACATAAAGTAATAAACCTGAAAAACTTTGTTTTAGAATTATTTTATAATAATGTAATATTTTTACCCCTTAAAGACCTTTATTGTAAAATCATTGGCTTATTGCTTTTATACAGGATATCGGTGGAAACAGCATTATTATAAAAGGCACAAAAGTTCAGAAAATGCAGTAGTATCCTTTCTGACATAATTTATTTCTAATAAACATTTCTTTTGCTATGTATACTGTAATAGTTTAATACTACATTATAAAAACGGCACTATACATAGAATACGTCTTTGTCATCTCTTGGTTCGAACCGCACATAAAGAGGTGACCCAGGTCACGGTTCGCAGATAATATGAATGCAATCCGTCTTACATCACAGAAGTAAAGCGATATGTTTCATCAAGTTATTATGCGTCTCAAATCCTGTGTATTTTATTGAGACTCCCGTCTTATTTTGTCCCTACATCGCGCATGATTACCATTGAACGAACAAAGAGGTCTCTTGTTTACTTGTAGCCCTGATGTTTTCCCATCAATCTACCAGCATCCAGGATCAGGGTGCGTATCGGCAGGTGGTGTCACTTTGGCCTGTCAAATAGACCCATGGTCCGCTGTCAGGTTGTATCCTGGTCAAGGCCTGAGCGTTCCAGCAGCAGCAGCTAATGATGTTACAGGCTTTGACTGACTCTTCATTAAGGTCTGATCAATCAGGCTGCTGGCTACCTCATGCCTGCTTAGTGGAATACCAGAGTGGCTCAATGTCTGAGCTGCCAGGTCGTGTTAACGTCAGGAACTGACACAGACTATTGCCTCTTTACATTTGTTGCTCTGCCACCGAGCTCTGAATACATGCAGTACATGTGGACAGACAGATCTATGCAGTAGTAGGACCATTTTGTTCCTCCTTCCTTTTTAAAATCCTCCTCACATTTCAATCTCCAAGTTGAAAAACACACTGCTGGTCCCTCTACCAGTTTTAGGGTGACCCGCTGTGTCTTAAAGGCTCTCTGTGCTTTTCATTTATTTTTATTTATTTATTTATTTTTGAGACATCAGTATTTGGGAAAGTAAAATGGAAAATAAGTACCATGTACATTTTTATTCAAAAGTGTATATTTTTAGATTGTGTAAATAATTTTATAAATGAATAAGTTGTCATAACTGCATGCATATTTTTACATTACATATGTAACATTTAGGAAGGAAGGAAGGAAGGAAGGAAGGGAGGAAGGGAGGAAGGAAGGAAGGAAGGAAGGAAGGGAGGAAGGAAGGAAGGAAGGAAGAGAGGCAGGAAGGGAGGAAGGAAGGAAGGAAGGAAGGAAGAATGGACGGGGGAAGGAAGAATGAGAGGGAGGAAGGAAGGAAAGAAAGAAGGAAGGAAGAGGGGAAGGAAGGAAGGAAGGAAGGAAGGAAGGAAGGAAGGAAGAGAGGAAGGAAGGGAGGAAGGATGGACAGGAGGAAGGAAGGAAGGAAGGGAGGAAGGAAGGAAGGACAGAAGGAAGGAAGGGAGGAAGGATGGACAGAAGGAAGGAATGAAGAGAGGAAGGGAGGAAAGAAGGAAGGAAGAGAGGAAGGAAGGGAGGAAGGATGGAAGGAAGGACGGACGGACGGAAGGAAAGAAGGAAGGAAGGGAGGAAGGGGGAAAGAAGGAAGGGAGGAAGGATGGACAGGAGGAAGGAAGGAAGAGAGGAAGGAAGGAAGGGAGGAAGGAAGAGAGGAAGGAAGGAAGATATGAAGGAAGGTTATTTTATTATTATTACATATTTTTCCCTGATGAGAATATCCTTGACTAATACTAAAGTAAACTCTCCACACAGCCAGATGCATAAATGAATGCATATATAAAATAAAGTTTTGGATGCATGCTGCAGGACACTGTCACCCACTGTTTGACATATAATGTCATATACTGTATCTTAAATAAACCAATTATATCCAATAAATCAGTTTTAAGTAATATGCAATATATCATGTATTTTTGTTATGCACTTTATTTTGTTTATGCATTCAGATGTTTCACATTTGTTGCAAATGCTTGTTGAATGGACATTTTCAATGCAATTCATTTTTGGGATATAAGGCATTGCAGTAGGCAGAGAGAGAGTTACTCACAATGACAGCACAACCAGCAAGTGACTGACTCAACACTGAGAGAAAGTGACACAGACTGGAGTAGTGGGCAGCTTGGACCATGTAAAAACAGACACAAATGAACCCATCTGTGTTGCAGAGCTCTCTCTATTTCTAACTAGTTCAAGAAAACTTGTCGAGAACTTGGATTTGACCCAGAAGAATTATATTCAGGGTCCAGAAATGATGATGCCCTTAACAGTGGATTTATACCTTTCTGTTTTGTGCTGACACAACTAGACATTTTATGTGTCCAAAAGTCCAGACAGAATGTTTTTATATCTGGTAAAACTTGTAGATTAGGGAGATGTCTCCTCATGAATTCCTTCAGTCTTTTATGAGTTATTTCAAAGCAGCTTGCTAACAGGAGAGTCAAGGAGACAATTTGAGCAAATTATCAGCAAATTTTTTTTTGAAAAGTGAACTACTTCTTTAAGGTACAATTCTTGCATAGTGTCCCTTTAATAAGTCTGACTCTGCGATTACTTTAGTAAAACGCTCTGCTTCTCTACAAATTTCGCTCTCATGCTCCATAAAATCCACTTGCTTTCCTTTTTAATTAGGATGTAATCAGAATCTCGGCCTGTCATTAATCAAAGCCGCCTAAATGAGAGGGGATTGTCCAGCTCACTAGCCTCATTACAGGTCTCTCTCTCTCTCTCTCTCTCTCTCTCTCTCTCTCTCTCTGTGTGTGAGTACTAATAGTTCAAGGTTGAAGCCTTTTGCAAAACCAGACACCAGTAATTCAGTCCCTTTGGTTTTTCCGAAATCAGTTTCTCAACGAGTCTTTCTGAATGTTACATCGCTACGCCAGTAGGTGGCAGGATGAGAATGTCTATGAGTGAGTAATCAATGCATTTTCATCCTAGGGCGTCATATAGGTGACGCTTTTGACGATGCGTATACATCCAATGCACATGGCACCCTTTAGCGTCAATTTAACACGCTTCGGTTATGGGTAGGTTTAGGTCTGGGGTAGTGTTAGGGTTAGACCACTAGGAGGCGCCTTCTGGCCAATATATATCTGCGTCTCATATTGACGCTAAAGGGTGCAATGTGCGTTGGATGTATACGCATTGTTAAAAGCGCATTGTATATGACGCCCTGGGATGAAAACAGGCGGGAGTAATTCAATCGTTTGCTCAACTGATTCGTTCAAAACATTGATTCATTCAGAAACGTGCAACATTTGATTCTAAGACTTAGACTTTTCTTAAGTAAAAGTAACTGTACTGTAAGCAACTTGGAATTAAAATGTAAGTTAAGCATTAATTGTACTTTTTGTTTACTGAACTGTTGTATAAAAGCAAAAAAAGCTTGCAATGCAAAAGCATTGTCATCATAAGACCACATTGAACGTGACTGAGTGAATCATTTACTCAATTTATTTGTTTAGTCTTTGTATCATTTAGGGATTAAACAGTAAAAAGTGAATGAGTCAAAGCATCAACTCCGATTTATTTAAAAAAATCGACTCATTCAGGAATGCCATGTTTATGGAAGCGTGTTTCACCACAGAATAAAACATTAAAAAATGCTACTGCATCACACGATTCTAATTAACACACAATTTTGAATTTTCATCTCACAAATCGGACTTTTTTCCTAACAATTGTGAGTTTTATCTAATTTTATCCATGTGTGATATAAACTCGCAATTGTGAGTTATAAAGTCAGAATTGCGTGATTTAAAGTCGTAATTGTGTTATAAAGTCAGAATTGAGTGATATAAAGTTGCAATTCTGAGATAAAAAGTCACAATTATCTTTTAAAATGTTTTATTCTTTGGCGGAAACAAGCTTCCATACCTGTTAATGCCATGTAAAATGTAATCATTTTTCACAATATTGCTGTTTTTACTTTGTCTTTGCTCAAATAGCTAAATGCTGCCTTGGTGGGCATATAAGAGACTTAAAAAAAGTGCTTCTGCGTAGCACAAAATCACTTCTTGCTCAGTTTACATAGTGCATACAGCGTATGGAAAATAATCCTGTAAAAAAAACGGTAAACTACTGGCAGCTGTGGTTGCCAGCATCATGCCGTAAAAATACATTATGTTACTGTTTTTGAAATTAACAGCTAAATACAGTACTAAATACAGTATATAACTTTAATTTAACAGCTATATGCTCTAACACAAAAACAGTAACACACCGTATAGTTAAGGTATGATGCTGGCAACCACAGCTGCCAGTAGTTTACCGGTTTTTTTACAGGATTTTTTTTTTTTTTTGCGTTGTGGAAGTGCCATTTCGAATATGCCCAGTATTTCTGTATTTTGAAATGTCTATCAAAGTACCGAAGCTATATCCACTGTATTCTGAGTGAGTGCGAGACATACATTATCCTCCCAATAGCTGTTCACCCACTTAATGTGTGCTGCTAAATGGGCATGCCCTTTCCCAAGAGGTAAATGAACCAGGCTGTAATTTTACTAGAGATGATGCTACTTGACTTCTGCACCTCTCATTTACAGATGTAGAATTTCACTACCTCCTCGCTAACTCTAAACCATCTAAAATCACTTCAGCCTGACATAATGTGCCCAGTGAGAAAGAGGAAGGGTTCAAGAGGGCTTGTGGGAGAAAATGGTAATTGTGTCTGTGGGCTAATAGCACTGTCTCATTATCCCACTGCACTGTCACCGCAACATTGTTGGAGGAGAGAGTTTCAGCGCGGCCGCGAGCTCACTAACATTAGTGTAATTACAGCTTTTTTTATTGGAAATTAACACATTGTTGGATTAAGCATCTCTTCACCTTCGCTTAAAAAGTGCTAACACAAAGTAAGCATATTAGAGTCTACTAATTATACAGTTTAGCATTCATTATGCTTGAAATGCCATGAAATAATGGCCATTTTCATGGCTATGTGGTCACATTTTTAACTTACTTTCTTGTCGTAACTTTTTACTGAGGAATGGCATCTTGTCTCGATCACCACCTGGAGTGACCTTGTGAGCCACCAGGGGGCACTCCATCACATAATTGTTTGCCATTCCATCAAAGACTCCATATCCCATCATCCTTTGCCCGAACTCATCGTCCATTATTGTTTTCACCTGTCTCTCATTAGCTCACCCTATATAAAGCCTAGGGGTGTGTTTTTGGTCATCAGGGGGTTAACAACACTGCATTACACCCATTTCAGACAGTGCAAGTTCTAGCTTTTATAGAGTGTTTCCATCCAGTTTATTCACGGCTGTCTAGCTCTCATTACATCCACCAGTGTCATGACACGGCCTCTGAGGTGAAATTAATTCCTCACGGCAATTATAGTCACCTGAAAATTATTAGAGCAATATGAAAAGGGCTGACAATAAAAAAAGACCATAATTGCATGCACAGCATTCATATGAATGATGATTGAACTGTGTATCTTAATCTGTCAAATTAGACAATATTGACCCCGGCATACACAAAGCTGAAGTGTAATTAATTCTAAATCAATTACACAAAATCCTTTTCGCAGAAAGCTTCTTGCCTGCGGATTGATTTTTAGCGCAGAGCCGATGTAGTAATTTCTTGGTGAAAAGAAAGTTGTACTATGCATTTAGATGGCTCTTTCAGATCTTCACCATTCACAGTATGCCAACTCTCTTCTCCAATGGTTTGCTGTTGTTTCAAAAAGATACTCGTAAAGGTCATGATTGCTATTCAAATGAAGGTAATGATAGTCTGAGATGTCCCATTATTTGAGTTATGGAAGACCAAACTTTGCTTACAACATGCATTCTTATTTAAATGAGTCTTCAATGCTGCCTAATTTAGCCATCCAAATTGTTTTCCGTCATGGATTTTTAATATTTGCCAGTGAGAGCTAGTTTCAGGCAAATATGTGTAATATCATGTAGCTTGCCACATGGAGTGGAACAAACAGATTGCATTTAACAATTGCGATGACATTTATATTGTGTTGTTCTTTGTGTTGAATACTGAACAGACGGTGCCTGCTCGCCTTCGCCACATTCTGTCATCTAAAAATGGATGATTGTGACCCTAAAACTTTCCCCACTTCTCACTGCAGGGTTCTGTCAACTACCCTCCTCAATCACCATCTCATATCTCTCACAAAAAAATGATCTCCTGCCACTTTCTCGCTTGTAACTTAAGTTGTTTTGTTTGTTCTGAATATGTTCCTGTTACTTCTGTTGCTGCCTCGCTCAAAATATGCTCTCAATAAAGATGTCAGCTGACTTTTATCATGCTTTTACCAAGGACAGTCAAGACATCAAACAACCAGTGAAATGTAGATTGTAAAGTCATTAGAACTCCAAATATTTGCTGTTTGCTGAAGATCTGAAGATATTTTATTGCAAATTTCAGTCAAATAATTTGCTCTTTTGTAGCTTGCATTTAAATATCAACCATGTATTTGACATTGTGAACAAACTCGTATTCAGTGAATGTGGATAGCAGTTTAGATCACTTGGTTGGGAGAATCTGAAATGTTTAAGTTAATGTTGAGATATCTTTGTGCAGTATCTGATTTCTTGGCAAATATTTGAGACATTGTTGAGATATCTTCTGAAAGATCACTTGGTTATTTATTTTTCTCTTGAGAAGCTGGAGGCTTCATTGAAATTCTCCATTTAATCTCAATGCTGTCTAGAAGAAAAAAATCATTAAAGAGATCTCATTTGGGATTTTTTGTTGCAATTGGAAGTTTATTAAATCAATTTTTATAGGAATTTGTGGTAACACTTTATTTCGATAGTCCACTTTAGACATTCTCCTAACTAAAAGTATTTACTTAATGTCAACTAACTAGTAGACTGTCAGCTTAATATCTGCTAACACTTTTATTTTGTTGGTCCCCAACAGACATTCAATTGACTATAAGTAACTTGGCGACTACTAAACTAGTAAACTTATTCTCCAAACCCAAAGCCTAACACCTAACCATAACCTAACAGTCTACCTACAGCCTACTACAATATACCAATTGAAAAGTTACTTACACTGTAAAAAAATATTGTTGGTTTAACTTAAAAAAGTGAGTAACCTGGTTGCCCAACGTGATCTCATGAGAATACGTATGTATTTATACGTAAAGTGTCGTTCTATCATACGTATATAATTACGTTTTATATGCGCAGAAACGTATAATACTGACGTATTTACAGTACTAAAACGTAAAATATTTACGTATTGACAGCACAAAAACGTAATTTATTTACGTATGAACAAATCCACCGACGTACACATTGTACGTATCACAATTTATGCATATTAATATCGTAGCAGCATTATGTTTTGACTCTGTTGCATTCCACTGTCTTATTAATGAAGTTTTCAGTCGCATTTATTGATATAATACTCATAAATATTAACATTTTGCTCGTTTCGCCTGCATGTTGTTAAACAATACACTATAAAACCTTAAAAATACAGTCTTTAACGTTAGCTACTCGTTCAACCATTTTGTAATAGTTTATTTACCTTGAGACACATAAAGCGTTTTCTCCTATAAAACACAACAAAAAAAAATCACAAAAGACATCAATTTGATTAGTTTGATGTAATCCAAATCTTTAGAATCCATAGTTGTTTGTAAGAAACAACTCCTAATTCAGCCTCTTATCCAGTCGTGATCTCTCCATTCTCAGCAGCGACCGTACATGTCAAACCCCGCGCTGATGAATTTAAATTCAAAAATTGCGCCCTTGAGAAGCGATACGTCATGTTTTACGGCAGTGATATCAAACGTTCATTGGCTCTTCCCTGCTTCGTCACAGTTTGCGACATGAAGGACTGTGCCGGTTGGTTAGTTTAGTTCATTTGAATTTTGAAATGGAGAAGCGCGAACCGAAGCCGGATTAACATTTTCATTATTTAATTTCTGCTCTGTACTTTATACAAAACTATTACAATACTGCCAGAGACAGAGAGAAGACTGCGACTGCAACGCTTCATCATGTGAACGGCTTTTGGTATCGGTTTTCGACATTTTTGCAATAAATAAATTATTGTGATTATACTTGTCTGTTAGTTATGTTTTTCTTAATAATTGTAGTTTGTTACGTAGTTTTAAGGAATTGTTATGGGTAACGTTAGGTTTAGGGGTAGGATTGGTGGCTCAAAATATATTTTAATGTTATATTGTTAATAAAACTACCCTTTCCCAACACCTGTCCGTTACGTTTTATCCTTTTTTATATTAAGTATAAAATGGGTATGTTTAGGTTTGGGATTAGGGTTACGGGATCTTACATTTACGTATAAAATGATAAAAAGGGAAATTATACAGATATCTTTATGATATAGAATATACGTAAATAGTTTACGTTTTGTAGCTGTAAAAACGTAATAATGTTACGTTTAAATGTTGCAGATACGTCTATATTATACGTTTCAGCACCTATCCAAACGTACTGAAAAGTACGTTTTCTATCTTTGCAAAAAACGTAAAATACCTACGTATTAACAATGAGACCAGGCTGGGTTGCCTTAAAATTTTTAGTTGATTGAATTGGAAAAAGTGACTTAATACAATGAAGGAGATTAATTTAATCATCAGAAACTCAAAATAATAAGTTTTCTCAACTAAATAAATTATTTAAGTTAATTTGACAAAAGAAAAAATGTTGTGATAACAAATATTGAAAATATTTTTTTTTTACAGTATATGATTAGTAGAACGTCTAAAGTGACTATCCAAATAAAGTGATAAATAAAGTAACCGAATTGGTATACAAATGTATAGCATTAACAAATTGAACATCACATCAATAAATTGAGTTTATAGACTCAATTTAAGTCTCTGAAACAGTAAATGATGTGTATGGGTAATATATGGATTAGTATGTGAATAAACACAGTTGTATGCCATTACTGTATACAAGGACATAATATCAAAGGTTTTTTAAAAAAAAAAATATGCATATTTTTATCATATATTTTTATCATAAAGTTGTTTTAGATAAATCAATTGCAGTTAATGATGTATTTTTAAGTCACGCGATCATTGTTTTCAATGTCAGTCATCAATTGCTATATTTCTATCCACTTATTTGTATGCGTATTTTGGAAAATCGCATTCAAAAATGCTAGACAGAAATGCCATGAATTTAAAAAAAAAAATGCAATTAAAAAACATATGCACGTAAAGACATGCGCATAAACTACGATGAAAACACGTTTACAGAATAAACCCCTCGATGTGGAACAAAAAACTTGTGACTTTGCATGAACTGTCGATGGATAACTGGACAACAGAACGATCGCATCGCACGGCACCTCGACATTTGGTTTGATCATTCTAAAATGCCTGAGCCAAAGTCTGTCATCAAAATTATCATTTTAATTCTCTCCCAGTATTGTCTCACATGATGGCATTTCCAAACACCAGGCATCTAAAATGCATGACATGTCAGCGTTGTTTATGATGGAGGAAAAAAAGAGCCACAGTGGCTTTCCTAATTGCTGCAACTTCTATATTTATTACAAATATTTTGCTCCAATTTTTCCAGGAAGTGTCGATTTTGTTCTCTTGAACACATGGGATGGAGGCGCTGCTTTATTCGCAAATATTTTATGCAATATTCAAATTTTGCGCATTAAGCTAAATTCGCAACTTTGGATAGAAACATTACTTTCACTACCAAGAACTCATGTCCAATGTCATACTTTGAAAATCAGTATTCATAGTCATAGTGTGAGTGTGTGTGTGTACTTTATAGATCACTGCATTAACATTTACTGCACTTTATGCGTCCCTGTGACTTTTCTCATGGGACCTGCATTGACAATAAAGTCATAGTGTGTGAAGGGAACAGTTACAATATAGCGAATGCTTTTCCCCATCTCGGAACATGTTCAGATCTGTTAAACATACGGCTGATATAATGATTGCCTTGCTGTGTTACGAACATGACCCTCAATCCAGGCAGGACATGTACTAATTAAAGCAACACCAAAACATCATATCTCAAAAAAAAAAAAAAAAAAAGTTCTCCTTTCAAATAGTCAGGTTTTGTAATTTTTCATTTTTTGTGAGTGTCTGAATATATTAGTTGTCGCAGACCCACCAAAATTAACTTTCTGTATGAACAAAATACTCACAGCTGCTGTGTTTATGCATAACGCTTAGCTAAAGAGCTGTTTGTTAACATGGTACTGTGATGTGACATTATTCAGAGTTATTCCAAGCTCTGTTTTAAAAGAGAAAAGGCATATTAACCAGCTTAAACCTCATTTAGCAATAAATTGTGTATTGTTTACTGCTTGGTAAATTGGCTTAAATCAATTATGAATTGCGGCGCTGAACTTTAATTGCAATTGAATTAGCCTGTGTTCTTAGGAAAGTCTATTAAAAAGACAAAAGCATGATTTTCTTTTTCTTTTTATTATTTCTTGGCAGCTAAGGCACTGATCCAGTGAATTTTTAATACCAAAAGGGCATGAAAACAAATTAAATGTCAAAGTAAACAGTGTTATTTGGGAAGTTTGCTAAAAGCAAAGTAATCCTTTAATTAAATCAGGTAAATTAGAACTAAGTTAGAAATTCTGCCCATGTCCTGGAGCCCAGTGTTTTGGAGGATTGTTAGTTTGTTGCTAGGTAACAGAAACTACTGACGGCAATTAAAGTGTTGCAAGTATGAAATCACGTTGTAGGCCAAAACGCGGAAACGAGTTAGCATGTTAGCACAACCGGTTCCATCGTACCAAAGTCAAAGGCATAATGGGATTTTGGTTCAATGGAAAGTTTCCCTTTCAGATGCAACATTTATGTGAGGAGAGTATTTAAATCAATCATACAAGGTGATTTACTAAGGTTTGTGCTTGTCAGTTTACTAGTATTTGCATCAGCGCTTTTATGGGATTGCATCTTCACCCTGATTTGCCCTGTCTAGTAAGTCTTTTAGTTTGACATAATAATGATCTCTAGCAGTGTGTCCTTGTGTGGCCTTCCAGTGCGCGTGACTGGCAGGTGACAGCTGTCACCGTGTGCTTGGTCAGCTCTTCAGATGGATTTCCGTGACTGCAGCAGTGTGTATGTATGTGTGTCCGATCAGAACGGCTATATCACATTCACTTTTTCTGCGTGAAATAGACCTGTCCTCTGTGCCTGCTAATGATACGCAGTGTGAAACAGTGATTGGATGTCAACATGATTGATGTGGGTGTGGAGAGGGAGGGTCCAGCGCTCTCTTGGGCCATTATCTCTTCAAATTGCATCAAGGCTGTCTCGTTAGTCGACTAATAGACTTGATGATGAAGTTTTGGTAAAGCCTTCACGGCTACGTTCACACTGCAGGCTGAAATGACCTAATTCCGATTTTTTTGCCCCTATGCGACCTGTATCTGATTTTTTCATGACAGTCTGAACGACACAGATCCGATCTTTTCAAATGCGACCCAGGCCACTTGGGTATGTGGTCTTAATCCGATATGTATCCGATCTTTTGAAATGCGACTTCAATCTGAACGGCCAGGTCACATATATCCGACCCGCACGTCATTGCAAGCACCTGTAGCCAGCCAATACACGCTAACTCCAACGCGTTTCCTCACTGTTATGGGCCACTGCAGACGTGTCTCTTCCCCAGTGTTGTGCCTGAACGCGTTCAAGGAACGATAGTGCATGAACGCGTATCATATTATTCACGTTCGCCCGAAATAAACATACTGTATTACTGCCTGATGAACATTACTGTGAACACGTTCATTCTGGTGTCTGTGAACGTGCGCTCTCTGTCAGTTTAACTTTGTACAGTAGGGTGCCAGATATAGAGCCTTCCAAGCGAAAACCTGGCTAAAACACATGTGAACATGCCTTAAAATGTAGCGAATAACCACCCAATCTGGCAACACCGCGGCCGCCGGTGACGAAGCAAGGAGCGCCGCGGACACGCACTATCAATTAAACGGGTTTTATGACGAGGTCGGTGAGGATCGGAAAAATCTTACATTTATGTGCAAAATGCCCGTCGATAAAATAATTATTGTCTGTGTTTGTTTATGGGCTGTGGCAATAATAATAATAAAACAAAAGCTCGCAACATATGAAAAAAAAGAACTATTCTGCAAACAACAAGTGACGCCTTGGACCGTTGATTACTCTTTTGCGCATGCGGGTCACTTCTGGGTCATTTCACGTTCACACAGGAGATCACAAAAGGTCGCATTTAATTGGAAATGTGAACGGCCTTGCAAAAAAATCGCATTTTTTCAAAAAATCGGAATTGAGCATTAAGCCCTGCAGTGTGAACGTAGTCCTAAGGACAAACTACATCTTTGAAACACCAAAAGAAAATAGCGCAAGGCATTCATCTGAGAAATATAAAATATGTGCATTTAAGTTGAGTTTCTTCATTTTCTTTGTATCTCCTCAGTCTATCCGGGAGGTGACGGGTTACGTGTTGGTGGCTCTGAACCAGTTTGACTATCTTCCTCTGGAGAACCTGAGGATCATCCGCGGAACTAAACTGTATGAAGGACGCTACGCTCTGGCCATCTTTCTCAACTACAGACGAGATGCCTACTTCGGCCTGAGACAACTCGGCCTCAAGAACCTGACAGGTATATTTGTTTTTATGTCAAAATCTTTGTCAAAGAAGATATGTCTTTCTTCAAATGTTCACGTTTCCTCAAAACATCTGTCTGAACAACGCATTCTCATCCTAGGGCGTCATATAGTGACACTTTTGACAATGCGTATACATCCAGCACACATGGTTATGGGTAGGTTTAGGTCTGGGGTAGGGTTAGGGTTAGACCACTAGGAGGCGCCTTCTGGCCCATATGTATATCTGCGTCTCATATTGACGCTAAAGGGTGTCATGTGCATTGGATGTCTACATATTGTCAAAAGCGTCAGTATATGACGCCTTGGGATGAGAACGGGCTGGTCTGAAATGTGCATTTAAGGTTTAGCAGCTTTTTAACAAAAATCTGCGTTTTTGTTTAGCACACATTCTTTGTTCGAATAAAGCTTATTAAGTTAGTTTAAAACTTCAAATATTTTCTAGATATTATGCTTTTTTCTATTGACATACACTGTGAAAAACAATCATGGAAAAAAACGGTAAACTACTGGCAGCTGTGGTTGCAAAGTGTCATACTGTAGAAAATACGGTGTGTTACTGTTTTTGAAACTAACAGCTAAATACTGTATTGTCAGCTACAGTATAACACTTTAATTTAACAGCTATATACTCTAACACAAAAACAGTAACAGACCGTAGTTATGGTATGATGCTGGCAACCACGGCTGCCAGTAGCTTACCGTGTTTTTTTTTTTCCTTTTCTTTTTACAGGATTATTTTTTACAGTGATTCGAAAGTTTGGAGCCAGTAAGACTTCTTTTCACCTGAAAAACAAAACCAAACAACAATATACCTTTATTCAGCAAATATAAATTGAATTGATCAAAAGTCACTGTAATATGGAAGCGTATTGCATTCACTTGAAGAAAAAAAATCTACTGTTTTTCTGAATTAATGAGTTAATTTTTCATGAGAAAAAAAAATTCTCTGTTTTTCTGAATTAATGAGTTAATTTTTCATGAGAAATTTTTTTTCCTCTGTTTTTCTGAATTAACGAGTTAATTTTTCATGAGAAAAAAAGTTTATCTCTGTTTTTCTGAATTAATGAGTTAATTTTTCATGAGAAAATATTTTTTTCTCTGTTTTTCTGAATTAATGAGTTAATTTTTCGTGAGAAAAAAAGTTTTTGCTCTGTTTTTTCTGAATTAACTCGTTAATTCAGAAAAACAGAGCAAAAAAAAAATTCCATGAAAAATTAACTCATTAATTCAGAAAAACAGAGAAAAAATTTTTTCTCATGAAAAATTAACTCATTAATTCAGAAAAACAGAGCAAAAAAAATTTCTCATAAAAAATTAACTCGTTAATTCAGAAAAACAGAGCAAAAAAAAATTTTCTCATGAAAAATTAACTCATTAATTCAGAAAAACAGAGCAAATTTTTTTTCTCATGAAAAATTAACTCGTTATTTCAGAAAAACAGAGTAGATTTTTTTTTCTTCAAGTGAATGCAATACGCCTCCGTACTGTAAAGACGGAGAAATATCACAAACAATTTCTATTTCAAATAAATGCTGTTCTTTTGAACTTTCTATTCATCAAAGGATCCTGAAAAAAAATCAGTTTCCACAGCAATATTAAGCAGCATAACTGTTTTTAACATTGATAATAATAAGAAATGTTTCTTGAGCAGCAAATCAGCATATTAGAAGGATATCTGAAGGATCATGTGATTCTAAAGAAATTCAGCTTTGCATCACAGGAATAAATTACATTTAAAATATATATATTTAAATAAAAAAATATATTTCACAATATTACTGTATTTTTTTTTTTTTTTCAAAAACAGAAGCTTACTAACCCAGAACTTTTAAACAGTAATTACTCGATCAAAGATAATGAAGACATTATGTTAATTCTTTTTACAAATTGTAATTTGTCTACAGCTAGTGCAGCAAATTTATTTACATGCCTAGTTATTATAGTTCAGGCTATTTTTGTAATATTTTGATGTCTGTGGCCTTAGTGGAAATCAGCATCAGGGACTGGTTTACATGAACACATTAGATAAGATTGGCACTAATAATGTCTTCCATGCTGTGCAATGCTGCAGTTATGATAATCATGTGCATCAGAAGACGTCTCTCATATAAATTAGTCACTCCTCATTATGTGAAAGCTTTTTATCTGATCAGCGTATTATGTGTATCATTTGAGCATGCTTTACAGATTGCAGCTTTTTTTTTAAGCCTTGCTTGGTTGCCCCATAGGGATACTTTCGTTTAAATCTTAAGCCTTGTGAAATAGAAACTCATCTTAGAACAATATTTCCAGATCCCTGTTGGGATGCATAAAGATATGGAGAGAAACAGAAACAGATCAAGGAGTCAAACAACCAACAGACAAATAGAGGAAGGCACCTCAAAGCAAAATAGCCAGAGGCGTGATAACATTTGTCTGACTTTTGATGACTCAAGACGGCCAATAGAAGCCCAGAGGAGTTCAGCAGGTGGTACGAGGTCACAGTAGGTGAGGGACAGAAAGTTAAGACATGCCCAGCAGGCATCTTGTGGAACCATGTATTATTCATCTCAAAAAGGGCTTTTCATTTTATTGGCTGATTAAACGATATCTTGATACAAGGATGAACAGAGCGAGTGCTGACGGTATGGGTGTGCTACTGCATTCTTGTCTTCACTTTTATTTGTTTCCTCAAAGATATGATTTTCCTTGGTGAGGTGTCAGATGGCATCTTTAAATGAATGGGTTGCAGGGCATGTCTTTGAAAAGAATCCACACAGCAGTTTTACTGCCACAAGAAAGATTTTGTCAGGCTTACAGTACATGAGAAATATGAGAATAAAACATGAACTCGGCCCTGATATGCGGTATTGCATTGACTTACAGAGAACATCTGATCTAGCACATTATATCATTGCAGTTCTTACGCTTAATCATATTTTTGTGCAGCTTAGTTAAGCTATATCAACTTAAAGGGATAGTTGACTCAAAATTGAAAATTCTGTCATCATACTCATCCTCAAGTTGTTCAAAACCTGTATGGTTTGTTTCTTTCTTCTGTTAAACACGAACGATATTTTGAAGAATGTCTGTAACCGAACAGTTGATGAGAACCATTGACTTCCATAGTATGTTTCCCCCATGCAGACTATGGAAATCAATGGGGTCCATCAATTGTTAACCTTCTTCAAAATATCGAAAATGAATAAAGAAATCTACCTACGGCAAAAACTCAATTAAACCAGCCTATGATGGTCTTAGCTGGTTATTTTTCTTTGATAGATTGCTGTAGAATGGAAAATTATTTTAAATCAACTGTCATGCCCATGAAAATCCAGCAAAACGGAAATCCGATTTGCATAAAATGACATTTATAAATAAATACCTACACCCATTATGTCAATCAATAGTGCCTAAAAACGTAGCCACTAAAGCTGAATCACACTTTTGTTGAATTGTAGATTTTAAGTGTGGAAAGACTAGTTTTGCCCATTTTTAGAATCATAAAGACGTCATAGACAAATTATTTCCAGAGGGGCGTCACCAACGGACGTCGCGGATAGACCTTAAACCAATCAGAGCGATGAAGGAGATGACGAATGCAGAGCGGCGGCCGGTGGAGAAACATCTCCGAGTGTTGTTCTTTGCTCGTTTTTTAACACAAAGGAAACGTTGAAATCGCTTAAGGGGCCGTTCACATATCGCGCCTAAAAACGCGTAGAAAACGCTAGGCGCACGCGTTCTCCTTTTTCCAAAGAAGCGCTAGGGCGGTTGCACTCCGGAGGCGTCTGTCGTTGCTAAGCAACCATCAGCTGCGCTCTCCATTACATGAAGGAAATTTCAGCAATGGATTTCCACCACCGAAAAACCTTTGCTGTAACTCTGTTACAAGATTTATTTACTCAGAAAAGTAAAAAAACGCCGCAGTGTTTGGGTGCACCCCATACTACAAAAACGCAAGAACCATGGGGAATTTCACCAGCTGATTCAGGAACTCCGCCTGGACAATGGGAGGTTCAAAGCCTATTTCAGAGTGGACAAGGACCAGTTTGATTATATTTTAAGAAGAGGTAACAAAAATGGCGAGGAAGCTGATTGGTTGACGTGACACGTGACCTACGGTGCGCTTGCGGCATTCTGAAAAGTTGAGATGTTTTTATCTCGATGCGGCGCGGACGCGCCTGGAAAAAACGAGCGCGTCGCACCGCGACCGCGCCGCTTCCATTATGAGCGCGCATACCGTGCGCCTACATTTGAAATAACGAACTTGAGCGCGCAAAAGACGCGATATGTGAACCGGCCCTAAAACAGACGCGATAGCTGATTCGAACGAGTGATGTTCGACGGCGGCATCCATCTTTGTAATGTAGGCTACAAAATCTGCTTCAAAATCCCAAAAAAGTCATCGGAGGATTTTTTCCAGACAAAAAAAAATACATAAATCTCGCGTCTCAGGGGGATATGAGGGTGGAACGCACGGTAATTTGAAAATGCTACAGGTTTAATACAAAGCTTAATGCTAAATCCTGAAGTATCCCTTTGCCAACCTCAGTATATCAGAGAGAAATGTGCTGTTCAACCGGAATAACTTTTATACAATACAAGAGATTGCAAAGCTTCGCAGAATGGACGAAATGTTCCAGCCCAGTGTTGCAGAAAGTTTCACACTATTTATGATACTGCAACAGAGACCTTCATAAAACACAATGTTGTATATCATAACCTCTGTTGTAAGCAAGAAAATGCAACTGTGAAAAGTTGGCTGTGCTCAATGATGGGAAGCGCTGCACATTTGTTGTAGCCGTCATCTTTTGAAATCCTTGCTAAAGTCTTTGAATCATTTTTTTTTTAGCATTGAATTTCTCTATTCCTCCAGCGATGCTTGTAAAGTCTGATTCTCAAGGCAATGGTAGCCATGTTTCTGCAATTTCCAATATTCGTTCTAGGAGATGAAAGTTGTTCTTCAGCCCCTTGAGATATTCAGCACATTGATGATGAATGGCTCCTTTGATTACACCCATGTGCTCTCATGGTTCCTCTACAGCATGATCAATAGCTTTCATAAGAAACTTATGATACAATAATGGCTGTAACCTTATTTTCTGTGGTCCTTCAATCAAATGTTCTTCTTTTTTGACTATGTCCTCATAGATGACCTCAGCTGCATGAAGGCCAGTTTCACCAACCTAGAATCGCAGATGATGCAACATGTTGTCGGGAAACAGTTCAAGGCCGGTTTAAACAGTTCAGTGGGCAGATCCCTTTATGGAAATATTTCTTTCACCACATCTGGCCAAAGGTTTTTGAATAAGATGAATTAATGTGCGCACCATTGCATCACAGGCACTTGTGCAGCTGCTTGAAAATCAAGACTTACATTAGACAATCTCATGAACTAGTGTGTTGGTTCCAGACTGATCTCATGAAATGGCGTATGTATGACACGCCAATTCATATTTCTATTTTTGGCGTGCTATCAACACGCATAATCGATTTTCAGCATGTTTATTGACTCCGTTGACTTAACGTTACATTACTATATAGTATATATAAATATATGAACAACCCCAACCCCGTCCCTAAACCTACCCGTCACTGGGGTTAATACCATTTATGAGTCTTCCACTACCATCCTAGGAAAAAAAATACGAATCAGTCGGATATTTAACACCGAAGACATTCCTTTCGTTCGTTATTTTGCAGTTTCAGAAAACAATTCCGCCACAGACTAGGACAGTGTCGCTTTATTCAGATGCTATTTTATTGGCACATGCTTTACCATAACATAGTGCATACACTTTGATTCTCTCCAGTGTTGTAGTCGAGACCACCTCACTCGAGTCCGAGTCGAGACCAAGACCAGAGAGAGTCGAGTCCGAGTCAAGACCGAGTCCATAGAGAGTCGAGTCCGAGTCGAGTCCGAGACCAGAGACGGTCGAGTCCGAGTCGAGACAGAGACCAGTGAGGGTTGATTACCTAATTTACTTTATTTACTTAGAGAAATCCTTTTTTTTTTTTTTTTTACTGAATTTACTTAGAGTTTAAAAAATATGATCAGTTTAGGGTAAAAAGGCCACATAGTAGGTGGTGTTAAAAGTAATTTTATTACAATTTGTCATGCGCAGTTGCGCACTAGAAAATCACCAATCACTGGGCGTGTCAATCAATTTAAAGAAATATTTTATTAACATACATTAATAATAGGGCTGTGCAAAAATTAATTGTGATTAATCGCATCCAAAATAAAAGTCTGTGTTTACATAATATATTTGCGTGTGCTGTATATAATTATTTTGTATATATAATACACACACATGCATGTATATATTTAAGAAAATTGTTATTCCTATATAAAATATTTATATTTATATAATATAGATTATGTATTTATATACAAATACAGAATTAAGCACAAATAATTATTAAATATATACATGCATGCATAGGTATTTATATATACAAAATAATTATATACAGCACACACAAATATATTATGTAAACACAGACTTTTATTTTGGATGCGATTAATCGCAATTAATTTTTGCACAGCCCTAATTAATAATCATGAAAAATATTTTGAATTGAACTCGAGTGGACTCAGGAATAAGTCCGAGTCCTAAAAAAAAAAAATGTTCGAGTACGAGTCAATTCCGAGTCCAAATGCACACGAGTCCATGACAAGACCAAGACCATTAAAATATGGTCTCGAGACCATGGTCACGAGTCCGAGTCTCGAGTACTACAACACTGATTCTCTCATCTACAAAGACGCAGCTGTTCCCATTTTTGCAAACCATACATAACAACAAGGAAAAATATTACCACACGAGGGAAATTATTGTGGTGTCCATGAAGATGTGAAAAAATAGGCATAACACATTTACTCAAATTATTATACGACTGTCTAACCAAAGCTGATTTGGGTGGGTTTCTCCTATTGGGTGGGTCACTTCTGTCTTTTTCGGCCCTGACGAGAACGTCGGTCTCCTCTGGCGTGCGCCTGGCAAATCCTCCATTATAAAAGCAATCCGCCATGGAACAAGCGCGCCTGCTTTTAAAGTCCCCGTGAACCGGAAGTTGCAAACGATTTTTCTCCAGTGCTGTGACGTATTTCCAAGTGAAACGGAATATTGAACAGAGGGCAGGGTTTTACTCTAGCGCTCCTCCTCTCCATCTCTCGCTCATAGCAAACTAACGGTTTGAGGGGAGTGGTTAAGCGTTTCCCCACCCAAGTTGTGAAACCTACGTCATCAGAAAAAGAAACCGTTCCAGACCGGAAGTAACTTTTCAGATTTTGATTAAAGATTACCAAGGTAAAACATTTTTTAAATATATTTTTACTTGCACGGATTAATTGTTCACCACAAGACTAGTAATATGCGCTAACAAAGTAAATAGGTTCAATTTTGATTTCACGGGGACTTTAAAGGGAGTGTGAGATGACGCTCTGATTGGTTTATTGCATGTTACGCCCAAACCACACCTATGACAACCCGATCTCACGACCAAGTCGTACGAATTCGACGAATGATTAAAAAGTGGCTAATTCGTAACAATTCATACGACCTCACTTGTACGAATTAATACGATTTTGCTAAATCGTACATATTTTACGAATTGGCCAATTCGTATGAATTCGTACGAATGACCTACCCCTTACCCCGCCCCTAAACCTAACCGTCACGTGGGTTTAGACAAATCGTACGAATTAGTACGAGTGAGGTCGTACGAATTAGTACGAATTAGCCACTTTTTAATCATGCGTCGAATTCGTACGAATTGGTCGTGAGATAGTGTTGCCTATGAGTATGTAGCTACTTCAGACCAACCCATTTTAGATTTTCATTGGGCACAAGACTCATTTATCCGAGATCTGCCCACAAAGTTACTTGATATTTGCATTGTTTCAAATCGTTAAAATAAAGCCATCAGGGTACACTGTGCAAACATTTAGACCTTTATGCAGTATGCATACAAATTAAGAAGCATTACTCAGCTGATTCATTTTAGATGAAAAGGGCACACACGCACATGCACACACACACACACACACAGATACATATATATATATAGCAATGCTTTTGTCATATTCAGCTCCATCAGAAGGCAATATTACAATGAATGTGCAATGCATAATCATTCATAATTCTATCATTTCCAATTACCATTTTTTTTAATAATAATGACAAATTGCCATATTAAAACACGGAACAGTGCTTTTAATAGGAAAACTATGCATTAAATACTTACTGCAAATAGACTCCACAGAAAATCAGTCACAATCTCAATCCCCACAGGCATCCCAACTGCCTAAACCCTGGTTAGAGTCTTTTGCCTAAACCTTGTTTTAACAAAATGCGATAACATGCTTTTGTTTATGAACATAAACCTGCTTCTTTACCATTTGATTCTATTTTATCTTAAAAGGTTGGTAAAAATACATTTAAAACCCCAGCAATACAGTATTTTTTTTTTATTGATATAAAGGCCGCTAATTTAAGATTAAAGTTTTATTTATTGACTTTTTATTTTTTAGAATATCAGTAGAACGTTTGGTCCCACTTTATATTAAGTGGCTTTAAGTTGGACTTATTGTGTACATACATGTTTTTACATTGTACTTATATTTTAATAATACCAGCATGTAATTACAG